>QEPC01001423.1:8269777-8295419 GCA_003113815.1 Sphenodon punctatus | reverse complement strand
GACTAGAACGCGGACTAGGGGTTTTGCACTGACACCAGTAAGGCAGGGCCAGATTCTAGCAATATTATACAGAGTGAAGCTGAAATTGGGGTCTATAGAACGTACCTGTTTGAAAGCCCCACATCTGCAGCCACCACCGCTGAAGAGAATGGGGGATGCATCACTTCTGGTAGCGCAGGGAGCATGTAAACATTCCCCGCGACGCTTTCCTTTTGAACACAGGCCTCTGGAGACGCTTCTAAGCGCCTCGTGTAAAAGTGGCATCTGATGTACCTCAATATTGAAGTATTTTGTTCGCAGTTTTAAAAAAATGCACAAACAGCTTTAACGCGCAAAACGTCGCCTCAAAACCCCGCCTACGGGATTTTTACATGCAACGTGATTTTATGCCATGTGTGTGCCACGCACATCTAAAAGCAGCCTGACAGGGAAGTGGGGGGGGGGGACATTTTCAGGGGGGAAGATGAGGAGTTCAGTCTTGGCATATTAAGTTTGAGTTGGCGATGAGACATCCAAGCAGAGATGTCAGAGAGACAGTCAGAGATATGAGACTGGATGGAGGAGGAGAGCGTGGGAGGGGAGAGATAGAGTTTTGTGTTGTTTGCATGCAGGTGGTACTGGAAATCGTGAGATCCAATGAGTTTACCTAGGGTGTTTTTACACAGACACTAAGCCTGGTTTTATTTTTCTTATTCTGTGCTTAAAAGTCCATTTAAACAAGTTTTCCCGGTATAACAAGCCTGGGTTTAGAACTAACTCCATGCTTATAAAACCTCTTTTCAAAGGTTTCATTAGTCCCGCATTAAAATAAGCCCGGGTTTAGGTCCGTGTAAACAATAAATCTGGGCTGAGATTAAAGTGATCATAGAGAGTGCTAGGGAGACCAGACATCCTCTCTATGCAGAACTGTATCCATGGTCTCATACAGACATGTATGGTGGGGGAGCTGGGGTTCGGAGCATCTCCAAGCCAGCGCTCTCTCCCTCCTTGGCTTCTTGTAGCAGCCAGGGAGGAGCTAATCAACTGATGCCGAAGAAAAGGCTCCCATGAAACCAAGCAGCTGGGGCTAGTGCCAAGGAGGGGGCATCCCAGACCCAATCGCAGAACCAACCCAGCACCTCCATCCCTGGGGTCTGCATGTATGGGCTGAGAGGGTGTTGTGTGGGGGTCTCCGAATCCGACCACGTCTTGGACACTTCCTTCTTGGTGCTCCTCCCTGGCTGCTACAGCAAAGAAGCTGACGAGGGAGCGAGCGCTGGCTCAAGGAGGCTCTGATCCCCAGCTCCCCACCATACATGTCTGTATGAGACCATAGAAACCAGTTGGTTTCAAGGAAGCGTTTTCTACAGCATTCGCTCATTCATGGGACTCAGCAGCTGCTGCTGCCACCGCCACCACTACTTCCAGGTTCCCCTGTGCTTTGGAACCCACAAATTGGATGTGGGGGAGAAGGGACATGCAAGGTGAGGAAGAAGCAAAATAGAGTACAGTTGAGCAAGGTCATCAAAACAGGTAACTGGGTGGAGTAATAAGCAGAGACAGGCAGCAGGTGCAAGCATAGTTTATTCCTTTCAGCACTTAAGAAGCTTGGCAGCAAGGCACCATGGGATTTTTCAGTACACTGGGTTAGCCTAAACCCGTATTAACCATGAACACTGTTATCCCGGATTTATGATTATTCTAAGTTATAAATGTCTGTGTAAACAGGAACCAGGAATTAAGAATCCGGGATTTTAAATATGGGTTAGTGTCTGTGTAAAAATACCCCTAGAGAAAGAGTGTAAAAAGAGAAGAGAGCCCAAGACAGAGCCTTGGGGAACTCCCATGGAGAGGGGGAGCGATGTAGAGGAGGTACCAGCAAGAGAAACGTTCAAGGAGCGGTTTAAGAGATACAAAGAGAACCAGTCAAGAACAGAGTCCCGGAAACCAAGGGAGTGTAGCGAATCCAAGGGGAGGCCATGTTCGACAGTGTCAAAGGCGCCAGAGAGACAGAGGAGGTCACTGGAGTAAAGGTCCTTAGATTTAGCTAAAAGAAGGTCATTGTTAATTTTGGCGAGCACAGTCTCAATCGAGTGGAGAGGGCAGAAGCCTGATTGAAGGGGGTCAAGGGAGGAATTAGAAGTATGATCTATGGTATCTGTCCCAGAGGAATCATCAAAGTACCAAACAGGAAACTCTTAAATCAGCACTTCCCAAACTTTGGCCCATGATTTTTGCTGCCCAAGGTGGCCCCAGTTCCCACCACCGCTCCTGAACCCAGTTCAGCCACAAAGCTTATCTGCAGTGTGGGGAAGCTTACTGGCAGCAGGGGTAGATACAGATTTTGCTGACCCCTTCAACTTGCCGTCCTGGGCAGCTGCCTGTGTTTCATATATGGCACTGGCCCTGCATGAGACCACAATAAGTCATCTACAAACTGGGCTGCAGAACTGACTGGGCCTAGAGGAAACCAGACTTCAGACCCCATCAGTACCAGAGCCAGGAGAGAACCATAGTGCATATGTGCTGCTTGGAAGCCCCACCTCTGTGGAAATGGCCACAACACCTCTATGTCCCTTTGCAGAAGTCGGACCTGACCTAGAAATCAAGAGATAAGGCCTATACTCAATCTGGACTGAGGCAGGACTCCATTCAATAATAAGTTTAAGCCAGCCCAAGCAGACGCCTCTCCAGAGTTCCACAGTAATAGACCCTACCAACAATAGCATGTGACAAACTCCCACATGGGATCATTTTGTGTCTGAGTTCATGAGATTGCTGTGTGGGTGGGAGGGACCCCTATCTGTCGGTTCCCCCCCTATCTGTCAGTTCACTGTGTGACTGGACACTGCTGCCCCCTACCCAGGAGGGGCTGAGTTGTGGTTTTGTTCCAGTTTCCCACAGTGAATTCCGCCCCAGATAGGGCTGCCACCATCTGTCGTTTTTTACCTGACACTTCCATTTGGGGCCTATGGGAGTGTCAGGTAAATAAACACCACAAGTGGCAATCTAGCCCCTCCACTCCACCCCCAGACTCTAAAAACCAGTCTTTCTGTGAGTGACCCTTCCAGCTTGGGGTGCTGCCTACTCTCGTGCCCTTCTCTGGGAGTTATTATAAAACAAGCCTGCCATCCCCAAAATCCATTGTTAGGCCCAATGTCTTTCACCTGGACAGGCTACAGCACAGCAAAGCACAGAGCTGCAGTGGCATCTAGTGGGCACCGTATGAACCACACCATTTTATGCATGGCTGAGGCTGTCCGACCAGAAGAATGCCAGAGAGGTGCTGGAAACCTCCTTTTCAGCCCTTATTCCCAAATTCTGCAGGTCCAGGCCAGGCCCATCAGCTTTGACTGAGATACAGTGTCCACCAGGAGCTAGCTAAATTCAGTTTTCTGCACTGCACGGAGCTTCCCAACCCTGCATCCTTGCCCCTCAGCTGGGGAGGAGGGGCAAGCTCTGCTACGTGTCCGCCTTTTCTCTCACCCTGCCCCCTCAGCACCTCTTGGCTCATGGGGTCCTTCTGTGCATTTCGGAGAATGTAGACCTGAAAGAAGACTTTGTTCACTAACTCAGGGGGTAGGAAACCTCCAGCCTGTGGGCAAAATCCAGCCCATCATGACTATGGTGTTTTTATATTTGTCCCCTTTCCAATTCCAGAATCTGACCCCTCCCCACCAAGACACTGAACGCATGAGCTCAGGGGCAGGGAGCAGAGATGCGGGTATGCATTCAAGGATAGTAGATTGATTCATGGCAGAGATCCATGATCTGAATCCTTCTGAACCCTTCCTTCTTCCATCCTAAACACAATCCTTAAGCATCCCCTACCCCCAGCTCCTATCCAGTTCATGGATTTTGTAGTAATTTTCAAAGTGGCCCATGGGGGAAAAAAAGGTTCCTCAACGCAGCTGTCTGTTGCAAACAACCTCCAGCACACATCCATAAGGCATTTGAATGGATTTCTCTTACCTAGGTTTGCCAAGATACAACTGTCAAAACTCCAGGCAAATCATGGATGATAACAGGGAGAGTCCACAGACAAAGTAGGAAGTGTGGGGTCTCGGTACAGAATAGAATTGGAGAGATCTTTTATCCTAATGGCCACAAAATCACAGGTGTACGGCCATACCCTCAATTCAACACCCACCACAGCGCTTAGCATTGGAACAAGCAGTTGCTAGCTCAAGTGTAAAAATTTATTATTTATTATCAAGTAAAAATCTCTACTGCCTTAAGAACAGAGATTGCAAATTAAAGGAGCTGAAATGGGTACGCAAAAACAAACAGGTAAACCCCTCAAATTTACACTACCCAAACTGAAAATACTGGTTTGGGTAATAATCAGGATCCATTTATTCTCAGACAGAAACCCATTCCCGTTATTCTGTTTCCATTTTTTTGTTTGATTTTTTGCAGTTCAGTTTGGAATTTCATTTGTGTCACCTTGACAACATTTGCGCTATTATACATGTGCAATTGCTGGAAATTATGAAACAAAAATAATGAACTGAAAAAAACAAAAAGACAGAAACAGGGAAAAGGGATAATCAACAGTACCCATTCCATTTGGGTTGCAGATATTATTCAGAAACCCAAAGCACTATCCAAAAATGCAAATTATACCTGTGAATAATAATAAATGTACAATATTATTAGTATAAAGAATAATCTACAAATTAACAAACCTAAATTGTTTAGCAATCATTAAGGAAGCTACTTGGCACAGGGCTGGCAGCAGAGGTAGCACTTTAGGCCCAGATGTAACCTCAGTGGCTTGGCTTGCTCATTTACTCATTCATTCATTCACACACATGATACACTGCTAAGGGGAAGGAATTTCCTCCTTCAGGACAGCAGTAGGGAAATCAGGCCTATGCTGATAAACCAGGGCTTCTGGCCAGTTTCCAGTGATCTAGCAGAAGTTCAAAAGCAAAATCTGATGCTTTCTTCACATTCCTCCACTGAGCTACTGCTGCTGCCATTGATTCAAGGGATGAAGAGCAAGTGAGGGTAAAGAGAAGGGTCCAAAGTGGCAGAATGTGATCACAGTCAATGCATTAAAAAGGAGGTCAAGCCAAAGTCCCATCCTTTTCAGTTACCACCCCTCACTTCAAAGGGGAGAATGAGTTCAGAGAAGCTAAGTGATTGATGTTGACTGGGTGATGGTGAAGACCCCCACCCCACCAGAGCCGCTCCTTCCAAGTCAGGGATGATTGAGGCACCGTCCAAAGGAGACATGTCAGAAGAGAGTATAATGACTCCAAAGCAGCAGATGGTGCATCTACCCCACACAGAGAAACCATCTGTGTGTCCTTCAGAAGCATGGAATGGCTCATTGCATCATTTTTCTTTGAATCATTCACATAAGATCGCACTATCCTCATCCCCAGCATAAGAGCCTCTTGGGCTTGAGCTCAGAGCCTGCTGCTCCAAAAGCACAGACTCGAGTGCTTGGGCTGTGGGCACTGCCTCAATTTAGATGAATATTTCTGTCTGTCTCCTCCCTGGCTCTTTGGCCACGAGAGGGGATATGATCTCACATGCACATATGATATCTCTCCCATCGGGTCCAAGGCAGTGTATACTAGTACAGTACAAAGTAAGGTTGACATTTTTTGAATATTTTGACCTGGAAAGGAGCAAGGCTATGCCAAAAAGCCTGAGTCTGAGGCAGAGGCAGCATGAGACTTTTTTCTTTTAGGTCAAGTATTGTACAGGTGGGAATAAGGGTTGGGCAGGGTAAGGGCTTGCAGGGAATTCATAATTAATAATTCATTATAATTAATATACACACATACTTTTGTTCTTGTATTATGTTGTTACCCACTCTGAGCCTTAGGGGAAGAGTGAGATATTAATATGGATAAATAAATAAAAAGAGGAAGGAAAAGAGGTCTCTTCTGGCCTTTTTCACTTAGGCCATTTCCCCTTTGGAATGTAATGATGCCATGATGATCCAAAGGGGCGTGGCCACAGTCAAAGCAGCAGCATAGCCTCTTCGGCCCACCTGCTTCCTGCTGTGGTCCTGTCCATCCCCACCCCCAGAACTCTGGCTAACCCAGTGGAACACAGGCCCGCTCAGAGCCCGGACGAACCCAGAAGGATGGCTCTCTGCAGTTTCAAACTGAGGAGCTCTGTTGCCTCTAACACTTCCAGTGAAGGATTTGAATAGAAACCAGCTGAACATGAAGTTCCCGGTGTGATGCTATGGTTAATGGGACTAACGTAATCCTTGGCGAGAATATGAAGTTGAAGTAAGGAGGTGTCGTTATGCCAGTGGTGAATCTGTTGTTGTAATGCTGTGTCTGGTTCCAGTGACTGTAAACACTTCAAAAACGCTCAAAAAAGAGCTCCTAGAATATGTGGCCAGAAAAGCACCTGCTATAGCATTTGGCCTGCGTGACTCCATTTAAATATATACGTTCACTGGGGGACGTAACCTCTCTTGGAAGCTGGGAGTAAATAACAGGGAATGGATTGCTCCGTTATGACATGTTGTGCACTTCTCTGAAGCGACCGAAGGTGGCCCCCGTCAGAGACAAGATCCTGGGCTGGATGGACCGCACTGATTTTCAGGGCTCACAATAATCCCCCACTTCAGACACCTCTGTCTTTTCTTCATCACCAGCCCTTCCCTTCCAGCTCTCCCCTCTGCCCAGATTTCCTTGTGGCCTCATAGGCCTTTTTTATACGAGACGCACCCACTCATGCCCATGCAGATTCGCTGTGTGGGCATGAGTGGGTGCCCCCGTGTGCATGCCGCAGCGGGTTAGTGGGAGTGGGTACGTGCGTGCACGATCCCGCAATCCACGCACCTCCACCCATCACCCACTCACAGAGCAATTTGCCAAAATGGCGACTGCTCCGTGAGTGGGGATGTGTGGGGATGCAGGGAGGATCGGTGGGCACCTGTGTGCACTGCCCCCCCCCCACACACCACACCACCCACGCTGCTGTGGCACACACCGGTGCCCCCCACCCCCAACCCACTCCACTGTGGCCTATATAAAAAACACCCTAGAGCCACCCCCTGGTGGCTTCCTCATCTCTGTCCCAGATGTGTTTGGCTAGGCCGTGTGCAGCTGAGGAGTCTAGTCTGCTTGAGAACTGTCATTCTTTGCTATTTCCCTAGGAATCCTCTTTAGGCACGAGGGGCTTACATCATTTACAAGGATCTGCAATAGAGCTGGATGCCTTCCAGGCATTTCTGATTCCACAAATCTGTAAACAAGCAGCCTGCTTGGGGAAGTAACTTGGAGAAAGGCTTTTCCATCTATTCCTCTGAGATCGTCCCAGGCCCCGCCTCAGGTAGCAACCTTAAAAATGTATTCTTGGCTGGTCTCTAGATGCTGCCAAATTGTTCTAGGAGGTGCTAACCTTCTTTCTCCCCAGTGCACAAGCACGGCCATCCCCCCGGCTCTTTCCCAGACTGCCTCAGGTAGGAGCTCCGTATGACAGATGCAGAGAATTGAGAGGATAGCACAGGAGCTCCCCCAAGACAGTAATTGCAGAAAGTGTGATCTCTGCTGCCTTCTTCTGAAATATCTCCCCAGCGCCTTTTAAGCAGTGGCCTCTTTTTGTCGAGATTTGACCTTTCTGGAGACGGGAATCCACTGAGGGATTCTGTGTTGAGTGCTCAGCAATATCCAACCTCCAGCAACCCTGAGCGAGAATCCCGCAGAGTCTGACTCATCGCTGCATTGCTTACGCTGGGGGTTAGTCACAGGAGGGGGGAAAGGCAAGGAAATTTGGAGCAGTTACACCGGGCAGGATTCTAGTCTCACTTACGCTGGTGTAAAACTAGAGTAATTGCCTGGAACCAGCGTAACACTAGCATAAGATCAAGCTCAGAGCTGCAGTGTGGCAGAGAGAATATCAACGTGGAGTCTGGTGCAGCACAGGGGTGTCACTGGAATAGGGACAACAGGGCATGCTTACAAGCCTTGGGGGCACACTCCCTAGTGCAGCTGCACCACCTGCTGCTGTCCCTACCCCTACCTCCAGTGCCGAGGGGACGGAGCACACTCGGCAGGATCTAAGGAGGTGAGGCCAGGCCGGACCTGGCAGCCTGCAGAAGCACTGAACAGGTGGGCAGCGGGCCCCTACCAGTGCATTGTCAAGCCTTGTCACTCTATCCAATTGAGCACTGCCCCAGTGACCCCCCCCCCAACCTCCTTGGCAGCCTCCATGCCCCTTCCTCCCCAGCATCCCTCACTCCCCCTGGCCCAGTTCCCTCTGGGGCTGGCGGCAGGTGCACACTCTTGCTTACCAGCCTCTTAAAACAACGATGGGTGATAGGCAGGGGCATAACAAGAGGGAAGAGCTCTGAATTTTCCCCAGAGGGAAGACTCTCCGCTCCCTGCCCGCACCCCAGCTCAGGCCGAAGAGTTCAGAGTGGGAGACAGAGGTGGCAGCAGCAGGGGGTATTTATTTAATTTAATATTTATTTGTTTTCTTGGATTTCTAGGCTGCCCCCTCCTGCTACTGCAGCTCGGGGCGGTTTACAACATCATAAAAACACAAAATATCAAAGCAACAATAAAACCCATGTAAATAACAATATAAAATTATTATTAAAATATATAAACACATGGCAGAGTATAAAACTCCCTCCCCCCGGCCCTCCCTCACATGTCTCCCTCGCCAAAAGCCTGGCAGAACAGGCAGGTCTTACACTGTCTACGGAAAGAAGGAAGGCTTGGGACCAAGCAGACCTTTGTCAGGAGGGAGTTCCACAGCCACGGTGCGGCCACTGAGAATGCCCTCCTCATCGTCAATACCAGAGACATTCAGGGGACCCCAAAGAGGGCAACCCTGGCTGACCACAAGGGCCAATCCAGGGCCCGGGGGATGAGGCGATCCTGCAGATAAGCAGGGCCCAAACCATATAGGGCTTTATAGGTCAAAACCAACGTCTTGAATTGGGCCGGAAAACTATAGGCAGCCAGTGCAGAGACCAGAGCACAGGTGTAATGTGCTCACGGTAACCCATCCCCATAAGGAGGTGAGTCACCATATTCTGCACCAACTGCAGCTTCCAGACCATCACCAAAGGTAGCACCATGTAGAGCACGTTGTGGTAGTCCAGTCTTGAGGTTGTTGGGATTCAGCTTCAGATGGCCACACGTTGAATTCTCCCAGCCAGGAAGGAATGGAACCATTCAAGAACAGTCCCACCCACCCCGGCATGGTCCTGCAAGTGGGCCACCAACATCTCATGGTCAACAGTGTCAAATGCAGCCAAGAGATCGAACAGGATCAACAGGGTCGAATGACCCTGGTCCAACTCACAGCAGAGGTCGTTGACCAAGGCCACAAGTGCAGTCTCAGTACCAAAACACGGTTGAAAGCCGGACTGCAAGGGATCCAGAAAACTGACACGGTCCAAATGCCCTTGAAGCTGCTGGGCCACCACACATTCAATACCCTTTTCTAAAAAGGGAAGGTTAGAGACTGACCGATAGCTGGCCAGGGAGTCAACATTCAAAGATAGTTTCTTGAGGAGAAGCTGCACCGCCGTCTCCTTGAGACAGTCCAGCACTCTGACCTCCCTAAGGGAGGCATTGACTACCCCAGCCAACAACGGCCCCAACGTCTCCCGGCTGGCCTTAACCAGCAAGGACAGGAATGGGTCAAGTTCACAAGTGGCCCTAACAGCCCCAAGGATGTCTCCCGCATCAGCGGGCAACAGGCACTGAAATTGATCCCATAACATAGAACAAGGCGGGGCTTCCATTACCTCTTGTTCTCCCACTGCCAAAGCATGGTGTCAAAATCATTGTGGATCTGGGAGATTTTAGTCACAAAAAAAGTCAACAAACAAGTCACAGCGAGCACTGGAAGATTCCAGGTACAAGCAAAGGGAGGCCAGACTAACTAGCCTCCTCACCACCCGGAAAAGCTCAGCTGGACGCAACTTTGTGGACGCTATGAGAGCAGCAAAGAACCACTTCTTTGCTGCCTGTCACAACATAGGTTTGTAAACTAACTCTATGCTGCAATCAGTCGGCTTCAGCACAAGACCAGCGCCACCATCATTCCAACCGCCACCCTTCCCGCTTCATTTGACACAGGTCCTCCATATACCAGGGGGACCTGTGCAGTTGGCGTTCAGGGAGTGGATGCCTAGGAGCCATTCGGTCAATGGCATCAGTCAGCAAGGTGTTCTAAAGAGCCACAAAATCATCAAACAATCGGTCATCAAGGTTGAAGGGAAGCTCCCAGAGAGCATTCCGGAACCTCTCTGGTTCCATAAGTCTTCGGGGTCGAACCAACCAAACTGGTTCTGCACCTTTCCGGGGGAAGACATGCACCAGGAGACTGGAATGAAGGAGGTAATGATCCGTCCATGACAAGAGCACCAATGATATCTCCCCCACCAGCAGATCCCCCGCCTCAAGGCCTGTGCAAAAAATCAGGTTGAGAGTATGTCCCCCATCATGTGTCAGGCCTACTACCAATTGAGACAGTCCCATGGTTGCCATGGCAGCCATGAACTTACACACACACACACACACCGGCTGGCATCAGCATGGTAGGGGCAGAGCCAAAAGAGGTACTTGGTCAGGCAGTAAGCAGTCCTTGCCATAGGGGGAAGGGAGAGAGAGTGAGCATGTGGGAAAGGAATTACCTTGGCCAGGGCTGGCCTTACCACAGGGCGACCTGGAGCAGCCGTCCCTGTCCCCGCTGTTTCTGAGGGCCCCGCAGTGGCCTCTACTTTCGACAGGACAGGTTGTGGGGGCACCACTCCCTCTCAGTGAGGCCCCAAACATGACCCCCTTCAGGGCACCACAGAGGTTGCCCCAAGGGGAAGGGGTCACCAGGGGGCCCGAATTTTATCTTTGCACTGGGCCCCGCAAATCCTAAGGCCAGCCTTGACCTTGATGGCCCAGCCGGTTGGGGTTCCATAGAGTCATAGGGCCTTTTTAGACAAGCACTGTTTCTCACGGATTGCAGAGTCCAGAAGAAACAAAGTCACATGGAGGGGAGGGGGGCATGTGTAGATGTACCCCCCTTCCCCCCAATTCTGGAAGTTGGACAGTACCATTTAAAACAGCGCACTCACACATGAACAGAGATCCTGACTTATGAAACTCTGATACTGAGGTTTCATAAGTCTGGATCTTTGTCCACATGTGAGTGCACTGTTTTCTATGGCGTTGGCAAACTTCTGGAGTTGGGGGCAAGGGGGGGGGGGAAACGTCTAACACACACACACACACACACACACACACACACACACACACACCTCCACGCACAACTTTGTTTCTCCTGGACTCTGCAATCCGTGAGAAACAGCGCTCATCTAAAAACGCCCATAGGCATGGCTGCCAGCAAGCAAAGCCTCCAGGCCTTGAACCCTTGTCACACCTTTGGCATTAGGCAGGGAGATAAAGAGCAGGCTTGTGATTAAGGCACACACCTGGGAGTCAAGGATATTGGGTTCTCTGCTTGCTTCCCCCACAGACTACCTGTGTCCTTTCCTTGTCCTGGGATTCAACTCCCTGGAGATACAAAACCGTCTTTTCTCCTTCAGCTTTGTCTGATAGACCATGAGGTCGGTGGGGTGAACACTGTCTTCTACAATGTGTGTTTCTGGATCTCGGTGCAATGGGGACCTCATGGCTTGACTTAGGAAGGGGAAAACAAGACAACTGCCCTGGGCCTCATGCTGCCACAGTCTAGAGTAGGAGCAGCAATGTGAGGTCCTGTCAGAGTCAGTGATCCCTGCCTTGAATTTGGGGGCAGGGAGGATGAGGTTGTGGAGATGGTGACCAAGGTCATGGGCAACAGACAATGCAGGAAACCCCAGATACTCCAGGTCAAACCTAGAAGGGTGGTAACTCTAGGCCACGTTCTCACAAGTTAATTCAATGTAGTTAGGTCTTACTTCTCTTTTACTCCTGAAGTGTTCACACAAATAGAGCACTAAACCAATGTTATTTAGGAGTAGGAAGAGAAGTGTGTACTCCTGAAAAATTAGGAGTACATATTCCCCTTCGGTTTGTATTTTGAAGTAACTGTTCATGTGAATTCATATACGTGTGAGGGTATTGAACATGGTTTTGTGATCATTACATCTCAGCTAGGAGGTAAATTAACACGGTACTACTTTGGTTTACACTGTTCGTGTTAATGTACTGACGCAGAGTAGTTACTTGGATTGAAATTAAACTAAAGTAGTTACTTTGGTTTACATTGTTTGTCTGAACACTACCAAAATGGAGTAGTTACTTCAGTTTAATTAATTCGAAGCAGTTACTTCAGTTTACCTCTGCTTGTCAGAACATGGCACTAGACTAGAGGACCTTCTCAAAGATACACTGTAGCCAAACATGGTTGACTGAGCTTTGTTTAGTACTACCTGGAGGGAATTCTCTCATGCTCTGTAGGGGTCAAGCTGGATCATCTCAATGGTCTCCTCTGAGCTTAACATCTATGAATCCATGAAACTGTAAATCCCCCAACTGGCACAGTGGAAGGGACCCACAACCACCGTGCCAGACTGGCATCTCCTCACACAGATGGGCAGGTTGCCATGCTGGAAGCTCATTGCTAGGTAGCCTCTAACTCTCCAACAGGGAACCAATTAGCACACGCAGCACAAGGGCCATCAACAGGGAGACCGCCTGCCAAACCGGCTTGACATTTTTCCTGAAATGCAGAAGGAGCAATTTTCACCTCGCAAATCTCCCTCTCAGGTGCCATGAGCGTTCGACGGAACTTGTTGCCATCTGTTGTTTTTGCTGTGTCAAACTGCCCCACTGCTGAGCTCCAGGCCCATGAAATATGCATAAACTGCCTTCCCCTCCTTCCTAAGCTGTCATTCTCCTCCGACGCTAAATCCTCACGCCGGCGATTGGTCTGGAATTCAGATTTCCTTTCTTCAGGTTTATGGATTCTCAAGCCATCAATAAGAGTTGTACCAAGTTTGGCACTGGCTTCCTGAGGAGGGTAGGGTTTGGCACTCTGTTCTCTCTCCAGAGGAGGGAGGGCAGTTGTCTTTACTGATTCATTCCCAGTGCCTCTTACCCAGGCTTCCCTCCAAATCAGCCCAGCAGAGGAGCGTGGAGCACCATGGATATCGAATGCAAGGCTGCAAGTTCATAGGGCAGAAGTCCCTACCACTGAGTCACGGTGTTGCAGGCGAAGCATCTTCTACCATGGCTCTCAGGCTGGACATCAACTGTCCTGCCATAGGATCATAACCTGGAAAGAACCAAAGGGCATCTAGTCCATCCCCCTGTCATTAAGCAGGGTCCATAGTTCCTACACCATCCCTGAGAGATGTCTCTCTAACCTGTTATGGCCTCCAGCATGGGGCCTCCACAACCTCCCATAACAGGTTATTCTACTACAGGAGCATCAACCTCAAACAATCTACCGGGACCCCTTCCCCTGGCTCTAGCACTCAAGGCTAGGACCCTTCCCACTGACTCTCGGCTCTGGGGCACCACAGTAACAAGTCTCAGGAGTAGAGCGGAGCACTCCCCTTTAGAGAGCCCTCCTTGCTCCACTGGAGGAGTTCCCCTAGCCTGTCTCCTCCCCTGGGAGTCCCATTCTCCTCCCCATGGGCAATCTCAGAGAAGCTGTTTTCCCTCACCACTCTGTCATCTCCTGGAGACTGACTTACTACCAGTAGATTATAGGGTTGTCAATCTGGACCGCCTTTTGGTTCTGGATTAATTTGGGGGTTTTAAAAAAAATAATTACAGGTACAGCTATGGATTCATATTTAAATTTAAAAATTAACTGATTTTTACTTGCACCCCCACCACCCTGGGCCCTGGTATGGTACTTACCAGCCTTGGGGGGGCTTGGTTGAAGGTCCAGTGGTCCGCCGCTGCTTTGAGGGAGCCTCCTGGCAGGCTCTCTTGTCATGGCACACAGCAGAGGTCCCTGCTCCACAGTGCGCTTGTGCAAAATAGCCGCTGGGGCAGTTTTGCACAAGTGCTCCAGGCTGCCAGCCCTTAAAGGGCCAGTGTCCTGCCCCACACTCTTATGTTTCTGCTGTATTTTCACTTTGCCTGCTGGGCTGTCTCACCCAGTCTTTGCTCAGCCTGCTGCTGGCACCCTCTACTCTTAAAGGGGCAGAAGCCCCACAAGGCTGTGCCCTGCTACACAACCTTTTACATATTTGAAAACGGTATTTGTGTCCCCACCTTACTCTCCTTTTTTTGAGACTAAATATTCCCAGTTCTTTCAATCTCTCCTCCTAAGTATTTCCCTCCATCCATTTAATCATCTTCTCTTCTGAACCCTCTCCAGCTTATCAGCATCCTTCTTAAAGTGAGGTGCCCCAAACCAGTGCTTTAGATGATATGAGACCTAACCAAAGCCAAATAGAGAAGAACAATCACTTCCCTTCTCTTACAGATAATGCTTCTGTTCTGATCCATTGCACTGGCATGGGTCATGGAGAAGACTCAGAAGTTAAATAGCGTCATCCAGCCAATCCCTGCAGGAGTCACATCTGACCAATCAAGAGTCACACGACTCTGATCAGAGCGTTTAATGGCTCACTGGGCAAGGCAACTGCCTCAGAGCCAGCAAACCTGGGTTCAGGCTCTGTGGCCCCTGACACCTGCTTTCTATACCTGCTTCCCATCCTGCCACGCTTGCATCTACCTGCCAAACCTAGACCTGGACACGGATCTATCACCTCCTTGCTTTGCTAAGCCTGTTTCTAGATCTGACCTGCCAACCCATCCCTGGATCTGGCCACAACAGGAGAGGGATTGGGGAATGCCGTAACTCCACCCTTTTCCTTGACACACCCTCTGCCCCTGGAGCACCATGACATCACCGCATTCTGTGGAACAGGGGTACATCCAAACAGGGGCAGAGTTAAGGCATTCTCCCACCCCTTTCCTGACATGAACCTGTCCCTATTTACATTGGTCCCAGGATCCAAGTTGCCCAACTGCATTGGGAGTAGGCTCAAGTCTGATTTTGGAGCCCAAGGAGGACTCTAATCTGAATGTGTCTACCTTTATCTCTCACTCTCTCACACATCGCTGGATCCTGCTCTGCCTTTCTCCGAATCTCCTCCCCATGCCAATGCTTAAAGAATAGCACTGTGTCACCTCTCCCCTGTCCTTCAGCTAAATTAAAAAGATTGTGCCTGCTCCGTAAATCTCTCTGTATCAGGGCAGAGTGCCTGCAATGCCTCTGGCCCTTTAAGGGAGGTAGCACCAGCAGTGTGGTGAAGGTGCTACCCCAGGCTCAGGCACTAGAGTAAGTTGAGGGCAGTGCCTGACACCTCACACCTGAGATTGGGCATGGCTGAGCCAGCCCAAGACAAAATCCTGAGCTGGGAGCTCAGTAGAGGGAGTTGTTACCAAGAAGAGTGCTTGGGGCAATGGGAGCTTGAGCTGGGCTCTGTCTCCACACAAACCCTGCTTGGAGGGTGTTGCCCAAGCTGGAGAGTTTGGTGGGCTGAAGGAGGGTTGTGCCTGGCCCAAAGAGACTGTTAGTATCGTGGTACTGGATACTTGATATGAACATTGTATATAGAACTATGAATGGTGACAGGATATGGCATGTAAAATAAAGACACTTGACCGGAGATTTCCCTGCAAGAGAGTGGTTTTTTGGGCAGCATCCTGTCAATACTCACCCAGATACCCTTGACCCTATTACACTATCGTTCTCAAGCAGGTTTTCTAGCCCTTGGATCTTTCCAATCACCTTTTTGTGGCCTTTCTTTCCTATTCTCCAAGATGCAGCTTTTAAACCAGCAAAGTCAATAAAAGTTCAAGCAAAAATGTTTGTAAACTCCAAAAAAAATACTCAGCCACCTGTAGATGGGGTAGCATCCTGATTGATAGTTGCTGTGTTCTTCATGGTTTCTTGCTGTCTGGGGTCATGGAATTATATGTAAATCTCAAAATGGGGTCAGACAAGCAAAGTTTTGAGAACTGCTGCCTTGCAGTTTTGCTGCACATTTTTTAATATTGAGTGAGGAGAAATTTGTCCAAACTTTGATTCCTTGCACTCTAGAGTCTCACCACTGGATGTCACCCAAGCTTTATCCAAACAATGGAATAATGAGGTTTGTCCTTTATGGTTCAGTTGTGATTTTATTGAACACATCCTCCCAGAACCTGGTTTTAATTTGACAGCATAGGGTGAGCTTTCCTTCATTCTCTAAGAATCCAGTAATTATAACTTCTGTTAAATGTTTATTCACGTGTCTGCAAGACAACCAGGTACATGGTTTTCTGGGGCTTTTTAACTTCCTATCATGTTCAGCCAAAGTAATGGGAAAAGGATCTAGGTGTGAGACATTCAAGGTGTAGGTGGATGATTGGGGTGCAGGTTCAAGAGTGGGACTACAGAAGGGAGTCAGGATCACTCCTCTAGTCTAGAGGAGGGGATCGGGTTGCCAGGCTGGGGGCAGGGAACAAGACCAGGATGGGAGAATGGGGCATGACAGAGCTGGGAAAACTAGAGCAAGAGCAGGGCAAAGCTGGAAAGAACAGGCTGAGGGTAGAGCAACTGAGCACACTATTCCACCCAGCTTCCTGCTGCTAGCAGCCAGCCTTATATACTGGCTGGCAGTCAAACAGGAAGTTGGGAGACCTAGCAAGGGCTGGAGGGGTGTGGCCTGGCTAGTGCAGAAAGACCCCCAGTCGGAGTGGCCATACCTCCACTTTAAAAGACGGTGCTTATGAAAAATGCATGTTGCAGGGTTACAGTGATTCCAGTGCAGCCCTGCCCCATGTATTTTTCATGTGTCCTCTTTTAAAGGGGAGGTATGGCTGTGGTAGAAGCTGCCAGGAGCATCCCTGCCCTTTCCATGTGACCTTCACTGACACTCTGGCTTCCAGGTTGACTAGGCCTGATTTCGCAACCGCCGCATGGCAGGATTTTGCAATACCAGGGGAAGGGATCTACAGCCAGCATGGCTGGAGGGGTCATTCCCTGATTGGACTAGATACAGCCAGGTAAACCCCAAGGACCAATCACGAATGAGGGGCAGTGGGCTTTTAAAAAGAAAGACACACCTCTCAGGGGGAGTCTTCCTTCTTGTCTTCTGTTTGCTCGGGACACTGACCTTGTGCTATGGAGCTAAAGGAATGGCTCCTGGCCTGTTTGGACTAAATCGAACCTAAGGACTGAACCCCTTTCCTGCAAGGCAAAGGCGCACTTGAAGCTGTGAGCAACTGAATGTTACATCCGAGGGACCAGTTTAGGCTAGATGCTACTAAAAAGGCCACTGTGCCTAAACTGTTCTGATCAATTTCTTTTGCTCAAGGATTCAAAGTACCTCACATGGTTGGTTAACCTGTAATGCTGGGTTTCAAATACCATTAAAGTAATATTCCTTTTTCTTGATCTAAAAGATCTCTGTGTGTGTGTTAGCAAATACGCCTCTGTACGCTCAGGCGGCAGAAATTGGGAACTGTTTTATACGGGCTTGCAAGCCTAGCTGTTTAAAGCAGCAGAAGTCTCATTCTCCCCAGAGGGATGAGACTGGAAATTTAAGTAAATACTCTGGGTGGTGGCAGCGGGAAGAGACCAGATAATAAGTGGGTAATGGGGTGCCGGGAGGCTGGGGTGAACCCCAGTGGGCTCCATTACGCCACAATGGCCACCCTAGAGTGGTTAAACCAGAGGCATGGAGAAGAAGTGGCACTGCAGGGCTGGCAGCTGCTCAAAGAAGCAGGGGGTGCAGATTTGAAACTCAGTGGGTAAAAATAGATGTGCAGCCAGCCCATTGGCTACATAGCTTGGTGAGTGGGGGCTGCCCCAGTCCTGGTCAGGTTGGGGCACTGAACCAATGTGCACACACACACACACCCAGGGAAACAGACATCCAGCTGGGTGGCCCTGCCACAGTGTACCCCACCACCCCACACCCCGTCATGACACTGGCAGCCATAGCGGCCAATCATAGATAGCCACGGCTGCCCATCATGGTGGCCCCTGATCCCTGGTGGGTTCACTAACGCATGCACAAGCCTGTATTGGCCTGCCTGGGTGGCCCTTGGCCCAGGCTGTGAGAGCCTGGAATCATCCAGGGGACCACATCCAGGCCAACCCCCTACCCAGGCCAGGGCAGCAGCAGGCCCACACCTGGTGCCCACAAACAGATGTGCTGGGGAGTCTCTGGCCCAGGCAAGCCATAGCGGGGCCCCAGCGCATCTATTTCCACCCAGTGTTACCTGCCTTCTAGCCGCACATACCTGTGGTTTTTCCATAGTTAACTTCCTACTGTAGGGTCAGGCTGAGGCTTGCACATCCTAGGACCCGTAAGCCAGAGCAGTTAACCAAACACAGGTCCCTTACAGGGTTTTTATTAATTTGGGTGAGAAATCCAGGTCTATCTTTGGTGCCATCTTGTTTCGTTTACAATGGTAGACACCAAAGGCCTGTTTAGGTGAACTGCAGCAGGTAGCAAGTTATGATAGACAGATCCTTTTCTCCAGAGCCACAGGGGCGCTGCTGTTAGCCAGTTCCTGGTCTCTCGTTCCAAGCAGATGTGAATCAAGGTGGCTGGATCCAAACATAAGAAATAAGGGTCACTATGGAGCTGTGGTGTGTCTGTCCTATGGAGCTATGGGGTTTTATGAAGCAGAGTTGTGGCTGTTCCATGTTCTGCCGAGCTTTGGGGTATCTATGGAGCGGTGCCATGTCTGTGTTGTAAGATTCTCTGGAGTGGTGGGATTATTTGTTTATTTATTTTATTTATTTAGCACCAGCAATCTGCCTATGCGGAACAGTCCTTAATTAGAGAGACAGATCCCTACCCCAGGAATAGACAGACAAGAGAGGGGAACATAGGGAGAGACTAGGATCCATTCATGAAGATTAGAAGTCACAGGTGCATGTGCTGAGCTTAGTAACAGGGGAGAAGGGAATGTCTATATTCTGTTGGACTGCTCTGCATGCAGCTATGGGGTTCTGTGGAGCAGTGGGGTGTCTATTGCATGGAGTTCTGTACAGCTGGGGCATTCTGAAGTAAAGGACATCACTTAACATACAGGACACCGGGCAACATCCTTCAAGGGCTTCCGGCTCACGTACAGCAGTTCATCCCTAAAGGAATAATTAGAGTTGAAATGTTGGTGGGACAGTCCAACTGCCCATCTCCACCCTTTTACAAACCTACCTTGCCTCCTCCAAATGCAGGGCAGTGAGACAAAGCTGGAGTTGGTGCTGCCAGCCCAGGCTGGGGTGAGGGGGTGCAATGCTGGGGGAGTTCCAGGGAGATGTAAAGGTGAGGGATGGGCCAAGAGCCTTAGCAGACAGCTCTGAGGAGCTTCAGTTGAGTTCTTGGAGCCCTGAAGGGAATTCAGGCTTTAGGGCAGCAGCTGGCTGGGGGAATGATGGGGCAATTCACAAACCCTGTGCCCATCATGCCTGATCCAGACATGTGCAGCAGGGACACACAGTTATTATTATGTAGCACTCGTAACTGGGACTGGCTTTAGCATGGGAGGGGGCCCAGAAGGAGTCTATCCAGAGAGTTAACAATTGCGTAAGCAGTGACTGACTTAACACACCTCCTCTTTGCTCACATGATTACATATCCCTGGGAGTAAACTATTCTTCCCTTTAATCAGGAGTACTAGCTCCAGGGGTAGCCATCTTGATTTATCTTTAAAGACTGTGCTTGTGTGAATGAAAGCAGCGCTAAGAGGAATCGAGGAGTTACTGCACTGGTGTCCCTAACCTTGCATGTTTGGGGGGATCACGGGAGTCTTTTGAACCTGCAAATTTCCCCCATTCATCTAAAAATGCCCACAGTATGTGAAGAAGAATGGGTTTTCCCTGAAAAATGCAGACCTGTGATTAGCACTGCTGGCCACTAGGTGTCACGGAGACTCTTGATTCACCTTTGTATCTTGATATATTTTGTAACTTGTGCGTGGGCCTTTACTCATTTGGCAGGGGTATTAACATGACTTTCATCACAGATGTCAGGGCAGGAAAATCCATCTCGGACTCTTACATGAGCTCTATATTACATGAGATTTTAATGTGTGCATGGGGGCAAGTTCTCTGTTACCAGAGACTGGAAAGTATGCATGGGGTGAATTAAACATGAATATAACTCACATGAAAATTACAACTTGTACATGGATCCTCTCAGATCCCGTAAGGTCATGTGACTTGGAGAGGGAAAACAACACCAGAAAGAAAATAATGTGGACATGCAGCCAAGCAGGAATCTTACATTATTTCTGATTTCACATGGGATAGAATCCCATATGAAAATCAGCACGTGGGCAAGCAGTCTCCGAATGAGGTTTCATGTTGAAGTTTTGCTTTTGGTACAAATCAGTATTACCCACCAGATAAATTTCTGCAGAGACGCTGAAGTTTAATATGCAATGAGTTCAGTGCTCGCCTGGAAATGAGTCCAGGAGCAATAGAAAAATTAATGAAATACTTTGGAAACTTCTATTTTGTGCCTCCTTTGCAGCCCCATAAAGCTTTTTGCAGGCCTTGGAGAATTAAAGCCACCCACCCCCTCCCCCCAGAGTCAGCGTCAGTACCATGATGCAAGTGTCTTACACAAGCAATCCCTCTTGCATCAAACCTGGCAGCTGCTCACAGATCTGATTTCCCTCATGGTCAGGACCAAGTAGTAGATAAGCCTTGACCCCTGGTGTGGTTGCACTCCCTGCTGCTGAGAGCGGGGACGGGGGCCCCCATTCTAACCTAACTATGCCTCTGGGTTAACAGGCATTATGTGTAAGAGTTTAATTTAACTTCCTTTAGTGTTTGAACAGGAGCCATGCAGTGAGATTCTTCACATAGCTATAACCCAGGCTTCCACACTTCCAACAAGGCTCAGGCAAATCTCATCTGTGATTGTCAAGCACTCGGGGTCTAGATAGAATTGCCACCTATGCAAATATTTAAGGAACACTTATGGATTGCAGGGTCTGCATTGGCCTAAGGCGCCAATGCAGACCCTGCAACTTGTATTTTTCATAAGTGTTCCTTAAACATTTGCATAGGTGGCAATTCTAGGTCTAGAGCCCAGGCAGGCCTCTGAGAAGTGGTGCCTTACCACCTCTATCGCCACAACCTGAGGCTAGATCAGGGAATGACTACATCTCATGAGGTGCAAGCAGTTTGAGCCTGTTACAGCAGGAAGGGGTCAAGCAAGTAAGCTGCGGCTTTATTTCCTCCTCTTGCCACATCTGAACAATCTTGTCTTCCAGGCCACTGTAGCCAAGTCACTTTCTTGGAGCTCCAGCTCAACTCCAGCCTGCCCGCCCTCCATTTCAGCCTCCCCTTCCTTCCCCAGCCCACCTGCCTGTCCACTCCATCACCCACTCACTCACTCAGCAACCTTTTCTGCTTACTCTCTCCAGATTGACCTCCTGTCATGGACCCCAGGCCTGGGCACTGACTATATAAGCCTAGTTACCCATTCAGTTTCCCAGTCAGTCCTGCCCTGTAAGTACCAGGGCCCCAATCCTGCAAACCTGACAGTAAAGGAGACAGAGCAATTCTCTGAGGCTGTTCCAAGATTGGGCAATCAGCTTCCAACCATCTCAATCCTTATCACTATTCAAGGCCCTCCCCATTGATTGGCCATTGTAATACACGTTCTTAGTAACATGATTGCTTTTAAATTATCCCCCGCACACACAAAAACTAGATTAAGCCCTCTCCAAAGAAACCACCACTCTTTTCCCAAATCCCTCTATTTCAGAGAGACACTTCCATGTGGAGAGTGCACTCTTCTTATTCTATCACTTATTGCATGATGAGAAGATGCCCAGATGCTGTGGTGAAGAATCCTGCTGTGGACCAGGGAAGAATCCAGAATAGGATAGAGTCTCACCAGACCACAAGGAAACATGTTCCCCCTACAGGCAGGGCCCCATGTATTCTGCATTTCCCCCAAAATTCTGCATGCAAAAAATCCAGATTGTGAACAGAATAAATTATGCAAATGAATCTCCCAGCATGCCATTTTATCTATTTTGACCATCTATCTTTAAAAACTCACACTATGTATGTCAGACCTATCAGTGGGGGACTGCGGGACGCTCCCTTTCAGCAACTGTAGCCCAAGGCCCCAGCTGCTTACAGTACTGGAATCCCATTGGCTACTTCGCAGTGCTCCCTATTCAGGCAGTAATCCTGCACTGGTACAGGCAATTTCTGCAACACTTTGGCCAAATGCTGCTAAAATGACTGTGGTTGCAGAATTCACAGAGCCCTGCTTTACAGGTTGCCCTGAGTTCAGATGCAGCCTACCAAAATTACCACCTCTAACATTGTGATAAAGCTAGAGATAGTGGGTATTTTCAGACGTTACGAGATCACGCTCAACCACGGTGAATCCCCACATGGTGATCGTGATCCCGTAACGTCTGTTGGGGGGAACGGNAAGTCCCCCCCCCCCCGATGTTCACCTCCGTGAATCACGGGGGGGAATCACATTCAACACGCAAATGGAGGTCCTGGTCGGACCATCTCCGTTTGCGTGTTGAATGTGATCCCCCCCCCCCCGGTGATCAAGGGGACCGTAATGTCTGTCCCCCTACCACGGCCTGGAATCAGTGATGGGATTCCGGGCCGTGGTCAATGTGGGCGGGCACTGCGGCCGCATTGGCCGCGGCGCCCGCCCATCTCCCAAGAGGGTGGGCAGCCTAGGGAGCGTGGGGGGGGCGGAGCCGTGCGGGCGCACGTTGTGCCGCATGCCCCCCCCCTCCAGATTCCCTGCCGGGAGCGGCCAACACATCTGTTGGCCGTTACGTGTTGGCCCTGGCGGGGAATCAGTAGGGTGTTTCCGTGGCAGGGCAAATTGAGCCCCATCACGTCTGAAAATACCCAGCAACATACACAGAAAACGCATGATCTTGGTGTGATGCAGAAATTAAATGTAACCTGCCCATATTTCATATCTATCAAATAGTCTATCAACACCAACTCTAATGGAGATTAAGACTTGCATGTAAAGGTAATATAGAGGGAAATAAATCTAAATATCAATTGTAAGCCCCAAACCTGACAAACAGAATGAGGGATAGGAGGTAAAAAGGATTCATATGTAAATTGAGGGAAAGAGATGGAAAACAGGACTGACCAACCACAGTCAATGGAGGAGTAGAGGAACTGGAAGGTTCGGGAAAAGCCATCGGGGAGTTTTTTAAAAGACAAGTTTTTTTCTCTCCACAGGCGGGCCACTCTACAATTTTGATGTGCATGAGCCAGAAAAGGACTGCGTGGGGCTGGCTTAGGGTGGATTTTAAGAGAGGACAGGAGCTGAAGGCAGGGCCCAGGGGGGTGGGGGGATGGGCACACTTTACTCATGCCCCGGGGCTCAGGGGGGCCCGGGCTGCAAGTCCATTACCATGAAGAAAGAATTGAGGCTAAAGTAAATTGTATATGCTTGAGGATGTTTATGCAAACTATTTCCTTGTATTAAGAATGTACATTCAGATAGAATTACAGATCTGGATTCTTACAGATTCAGAATTTGCAAATTCCACTGTGGAAGTCAATGGGAAACTGATCTGTACTCCAAGTCTCATCCTTAGCCCCAGAGCAGTGGGTCTGACCTCCCCCCATCCCTATTTCCCAGGGCTCCAGAGCAGTACTTATTGGCCTCAGGGGTCTTGATTGAAGCACCACCGCTGCTGTGGGGGCTCTGGCAGGCTCCCTCACTGTTCCTGAAGGAGTGTACGTTCCTCCCATACAGTCATTGCTCCCCTACCTCCTCAGACTAAAACCTATGTCCTTAATTCTGGAATTAAGGACATAGGTTTTAGTCTGAGGTAGCTCATGAAGAGAGAGATTGTGCAATGGTTCCTTTTGCCAGTTGGGGAACACAGTTCCTCTCCCACTGAACTTCTGAGGAGCTGGTGATGTACCCAGCAGTCCACACCTATATATTTGGTCATAGGCAGCTGCTCTATCACTCAATAACACCCGATTCTTCTCCCACCACCCAAAGAAAGCACCAGCTGGCACAGCACAAACATATTGAGATAAGTCTTGAACTGAGGGGAATGTCCGTGCCAGGCAATGACAGAGCTAGCCTTGGTCTGAAGGTCACATTAGGCTCTGACCTGTGATGCCACCTCAGACAGGCCTGGACCTTGACCTGCTCTAGTTAGTCAACCCCTCTCCTGTCTCCCAACACTTACTGAACCTGTTTCTGGAGGGACAGTATTCCTCAGGGTCAAATCGCAAGCAGTGGCAAGCAACCCTACGCTTTACACATTAAATGACAATAGAGATGGCTTATTAATAATAATGTCATAGAACAGGTTTCTAACTACAAATACTTAGGTGTAATTCTTTCCCATTCAGCAGCCTGGCGAGCACATTTAAAATCCTTAAAAGCCTCGTCTAGTTTTATTTGTAAAGGCATTATCAGTTATTACTGTACTGTGGGAGGGAGATTACTACTGCCTGCGATAAAGGTTTACAAGACCAAAGTTATTCCACAAATACAATATGGAATTGCTGTCTGGGGTCCTCCCCTGATAGGAAAATTGGGCGTTCTGCAGAATAGATTCCTGAGAACAGTGTTGCATGCACCTAAAAGTATTCCTACTGCTCTATTAAGAGCAGAGCTGGGAATTTTGTTGGTGTCCTTGTTAGCCAAACTAGCTATTCTTAAATTTTGGCTTTGGTTATTATATTCTGTGCCAGGGCGAATATTAAATAAAGCTTTCGCTGCAACATATATGGGCCCGTGGGGAAAAGGTGTGATACAAATATTGGCACACCTAGGTTTTTCTAGGGAATACTTCCTGCTTCTGACATACCCCAAGGCCCTTGGTGAAATTAAATCCCGTATAGCTGACCAAGACAAGCAAATGCTTAATGAGGCTGTTGCTTTGCAGAAGGTGGCTAGGATATATAGATCTTTTGAGATCCGACCCAGTGGAGCCACCTATTTGGCATCAATTTGTAACTGGTCTCAGAGAACAGGTTTAACATTAGCTAGATTTAATCTTCTGCCATCGGCAGTCCTTGAGGGAAGGTTGCGACAGACTCCGTATAATGAGAGAACTTGTAAATTTTGCAACCACCGATTTGTAGACTCACTAGCACATATTTTGTTCGACTGTTGTCTGTATGTGGAGATTCGAGAAACTGTTTTTAATCCTATAATTACGGCCTTGAGCCCCTGTGCGCAGTATACAGCTCTGGTTACACTTCTTGGAGATTCGGACTCTGTTACATCAGCACAAGTAGCAAAATTTTGTGCCCTGGTAATCAAACTGAGGGAAGATGCGTCTCAGATAATGTTTGGTCATAGATTGATTTTGTGGGTCCGATTTTGTTTGATGTTATGTATTTGCTGTGTGTTGACTGCCAGCTATCACAACAAAGCTCAGTTGAACTGAACAGAATATATTACTTTTGCTTAAGAGGCCCTTTTAGGGGGATCTTTACCGTAAATTTGGATTTTGATTGTAAGCAAGAAACATCTGATCATATAACATCCAATAGTTGGAAGCTTGGTATTGTGTTAGTTTGCATTTTGTTTGAATTGTTGGCTATGGCTTGTGCTGATGCCACTAATAAAGAACTTGAACATTAAATGATAAATAATACATTATTATTATTATTATTATTATTAAACATTTATAAAGCGCCAGTAACAACCTGGCGCTGTACAGAACATATAATCAGCTGCGGTCCCTACCTGTGGCTTACAATCTAAAAG
>QEPC01001423.1:8239144-8260065 GCA_003113815.1 Sphenodon punctatus | reverse complement strand
GGGCTGGCCGTGCCGGCCCCTCGCCACTCCCCCACCTCCCATGCATCTAACCGGCCGTGGGGTTTCCTGTCCCCCCCTGGTGTGTGCCTCCCTCTGTCCCCCTGCTCAGCTCCCCTTTGTTGTGTGGGTGTGCTGCTTCGTTTGTGTGTGTGCGCTTCTCGTTTTGAAATGCGTGCACCTTCCGTGCGGCTGCTGTTTGCAAGCGCTGCTCGCGCTGCAGCTCCCTCCCTCCCTTCGTGTTTCCCTTCCCTGGGCGGGAACCTCCACCATCTTTTGCCTCGTTTGCCCTCTGGCGGCTATGTTGGCGTCCACGTGACCCCGGTGCCTTGTGGGGCTCCCACCGTGGTTCTCGCCACCACGTCACATCTGTTGTGTTACCCCGGCCCATGTTCACTCTGGTTGGCCCCGGGCGGTGGTGCCGCCCCTGTCACATCTGTTGGGGCCGCGTGTCTCAGCACGGCCCACGGTGAAGCCATTGACACCAGGGTCGGATTCACTGTGGTAAATCTCACCACGTCATGTCTGAAATCACCCTTTATTAATTTCTATCATATCCTCCCTCCTATGGAAGTCGATCCATCCTTCTATCATCCTCGTTGCCCTTCTCGGAACTTTTTCCAGTTCTATTATAACTTTCCTGAAGTGATCAGAACTGCACACAATATTCAAGATGGGGTTGTACCAAAGATTTATACAGCAGCATTATATTTTCCTTTTTATTTTCTATTTCTTTTGCAATAATGCCTAGCATTTGGTGTGCCTTTTTGACTGCTACCGCACACTGAGTTGATGTCTTTAAGGAACTATCCACATTGGGGCTGATCCCAAGCCCTGCGGACAAGCGTGCACGGCACGCGGGTCACACACATGCAACCCATGTGCAACCTGCGCACACATCCATTACGGGGACTGTGGCGCATGCACAAACTGTGTAGAAATCATGCAGAACTTGTCAACACACGTACCTAAGCCAAGAGTTCTGGTTATTGTGAAGGGAACTGTATATTAACCTTGGTAGCGATTATTTGTTTAAATATGAAATGTATTAAATGAATTGTGGTTTTCATTGGGTAATTGGGGTCATGGCAAATGTTTGGACAAATAACATTGAATAATAGAGAAGTTATTATTGTGGAACATAACTGACATAATTGTTGTAAATGCAATTCTGTGGAGTAAGTTCCACCCTCCCTTTGGAGACTGCTAAACTCTACCAGTCAGAGACAGGATGCTTTAACTTTGGGAAGCTTCAGAAACTGGCTTGGAGGCATGATTCACAAACCTATACTTTACTGTTTCAGGAGAAGTACCCAGGAGGAGAAGACCAGCATAGCAGAACTCTCCATGGACACTTTTCTGCCCTCTGAACTGGGCAAGCCAGAAACAAGAAGTGCTAGAGACACTGTCCAGGAAATGTTGAATAATTTATAGTATTCCCTTACTAAATGCTATGAATGTATGGGGAATCTGCATTGTTGATGTTCCAAATAGGTTATGTTTAATACTTCACATAAAAATCATAAGATTCTGAACTGGTTTAAATGTTCCATGTTAATAGAATTGTGTCTGAGATTTATTGCATGATGGTCTGGTGTAAATGCCGGTGCCAAACCACAGGGTAAAATCATGCTGTAAATCCAAGACTGAATTCTACCCTTCCAAACTGCATATGGGGTTTCTTTTTCTGCCCTTTCCTGGTTGTCTTGTGTACCAACTTCCTGGTGTTGGTAAACAAATAATATGGGGTTACACATGAACTCTCCACACCAACCTCTTAATGTACCGGATCCAGGGAAGTTGGCACCCTGTGCAAAAAGGTCATGTGGATCCCCTTGTAACATAGGAATGTTTCACTGGCACACACTGACACCCACTAGAAAAAGGAAAATGTTACCATAATTAATTTTTGTTGTTCAGTTAAATGTGACATAGCCTTTAGGGACTAGGGCTCCCTGCATTGCAGGCCTAAACGTTACTCAAAACATAACATGTTATTTCTAATTTATTCATGGATCACTGCAGGCTCTCAATGTGTTTCTGGGTCTGCAGGTCTGTATTTTATGCTTGTGCTTTTCACACTCACATGGACCTTTCAGTGTTTACTCATGGGCCCCTTGTGCTCAAGAGGCTCCCCCAACATGGAGCCCTGTGCAGTCGCAGTCTGCACTTGCCTGGATCTAGCCCTACATATTCATAATCTACCTCTTTTCTGTAACTTTATTGTTTTGATTTTTCCACATTATGAATAGCTTTCTTACACGTTGCTCAACCATTGAAATTTTGGCTCGTATCACTTTCACGGTTACCCTGACTAGATCTTTTATAGAACAAAGATACTTATAGATATAAGGAGCTGCCTAACTGAGTCAGACCAATGGTCCATCTTAGCCCAGAATGGTCACAACCTAACACAGTAGCAGGGTTTCAAATTTGGCACTCCAGGGTCTCCAGCAGAGGCCTCACCCAGGCGTACTACCTGAAATCCTCCAGGGTCTCCAGCAGAGGCCTCACCCAGGCGTACTACCTGAAATCCTCCAGGATCCCCAGCAGAGGCCTCACCCAGGCGTACTACCAGAGATCTTGAACCATGTTAGTGTGAAAACCCCCAGTATTGTGATGACAACTGAAGCAGGTGTGGCCACATTGTGAAGGGGGGTGAGACCATTTTTACCCCATTCCCCTTCTGATGTGACCCCGCCCCTTCAGACCTTTGTTGCATTGATGCTTTAAAGAGGGTGTGGCCATGTCAGAAAGGGGCAGAAGAGTCCCTTTGCCCTACCCCCTTTGGGTCAAAGCTTCTAAGAGAGTGCCAATGCTCCATACACACTATCAGTTACTAATATGAGCCATGGCCACTTCAATGGGATTTGTGTGCATGATATTTGCCAGAGGATCAGACTGCAAATATATTAAGGATGTGATTCTCACCCATTAAAGTAAATAGATGAGCCAGTGAGGACAAGATTGCACCCATGTATATGTAACTTGTATTTGGCTCTCTGTGATTCTCTCTCTCTCTCTCCCTAGTCAATTCTGCTCTGTCAGCTTTGGTTTCCGCTAACGGTTGTAAACTGAAACAAACTTTTCCCAGTAGTCAGATGGGTTTTGTTTACAGATCTTGGCAGTCTGAGCTCTGGCAGCTTCCCAGAATAGCTTCCCATCATTTAGACGCATGGTTAATGCACAGACCCACATTGTTGCTCCGCTTCCAGCAGGCCATTCCCCCAGGCAACAATGCAGAGTTGTGGGCACTAGCCTGGAGCATCAGGCGATTGCCAGCAACTCTATGGTGTGTGTGGGGGGGAGGGGGGCTGCCAAGCAGGCAGACAGGCCGGGGAACCCACTGGGTCCATCTGAACCCGACCCAGGCGGGGTTGGGAATGGGCAGATACAGGGGTGGGCAGCCCTACATCCATCTGAAAATACCCAATATATCTTCCGACACAGGAGGAACAATCCTCCAATGAAGTTAATGGCTAAATTCCAAATGGCTTCAATGGAGTCAGGATTGAACCCTTTATGAATAGGTGCTTTAGAAATAGCTCTCTGTTGAATTGGTCTGTAGCAAAGCTGCACCATTGCCCTCTTTTGTGCTTGGCTATTTAGAACAGTAATCCAAATCTACTCAAGGTCCAGCAGTTAACCACAAGCACCACAGAACAGTTATGTGCACACGCGCACAGACACACTGCAATCCAGAAGCCGAGTCTTTACTCTAGGTGGCTTTAGACTGTAGTTAGTTTACCTGTGTGTTGAGGATTGCCAACACACACCTGAACACACAGTTGTGTTGTGTACACCTAACAGCTTGGCAGGTAGCTGAGGACTTCCCCCAGTTTGCTTCCTGCTGCCACTTTCCTTGCTGCAAGCAGACTGGAGGCTTCCTCTGGGATTGCCTCCCTGCTGCCTGCCACCACGTCCCCCGTTACCTCCAGTCCCAAGAAGGACTGGACAGGGGCAGTGCCAAGTCCCCGCTGCTTCTCCCAGGGAGTTGCATGAAGCTGTTGCGAACTCGATTTCACAACTACTACATACAACTGCCTTGCCGACATGGTGGGCTTCTGATGGGGCCAGTAGCTTCCATGCAGGGGTAAGAACTAGGGGTGGGAAGTTAGGTTCCCCCGGTATCCGATACTGCCGGTATTTTGCTGTACCAGCAGTATCGGATTAATCCGGTAATTGGGGGTACTGGTACCGGTTCCCCATGCCGGATTTGTTTACATTGCAGCCATTGAAATGAATGGCCGCAATGTAAAAGAAAGAAAGGGGGGGGGAACTTTCCCTCCCCCATCCAGGCTGTGTGGGTGGAAGGGGGGACACCCCCCACTCACCCTGCCCAGCCTGGATTTTTAAAGAATTTTTTTTTAGCTGAAGTCCCTGCTAGTGCGGGCTCCGGGCTGCCGCCGCGGCGGCGACGGCAACCCAGAGCCCGCACCAGCAGGTACTAGGGTGATTCCTGGGGTGGGGGGTGGTTTAACACCCCACCCACCCCAGGAATCACCCTACCCCCCCACCCAGAGATCGCCTACCTTTTGAGCTCCGGGCGGCGGTGGCTGCACAGCGGTCCGGCAGCTTCAGCGCTGGCTGGCTTCAGCGCTTTACTAGGCCTTCCAGGGAACTTCTGGGTTTTGGCACACACATAATTGAGGGTTCTAGTGGCCCAGTTTTTTTTGGGGGGGGGGAATTAAGGGAAAGGGTGGAGCAGACTGGGGACTGACGGCAGAGACTAGAGAAGTGTAGTTGGAGGAGCAGAAGAGGGATGCATGGAGCAAGGAGGGTGTTGTCCTGCTAGTGGATAGAGTGGATGAAACATGTAACTTGAAATTTCAAAACTGAAATTTTAAATTGAAAATTTCAATGTTTAACAAAAATTTCAAAATAAAAGAAAACTTTAATCCAGTGACAGGGTCCCATCGAGGATGGGGTCCTTGAGTGGGGAGCAGGGTTTCAGTGACATCGTGGGGAGTTCTCAGAGTGGGGGAGGGTGAGATTTCAGAGGTGATGGGGCTCCTTAAGGGCAGTAGGGTTCTTGTTTGAGTGGCTCCTTCCATTCTCACAACTGGGTTGCCCATGCACACCCTTCACTCATCGGATATTCCCTAACCATATGCAAATGTTTACCATGTGACCTCCCAGCCTACATAAGGCACTCCCCTGCTCAACTATCAGTTCCTTCCAACTGCTTTTCTGGCTCGGCAGACTTCAAGCCTTCATGTAAATTTCTCTTCCCTGAGACAGCCACTGCCTGACCGGCTTTAAATAAATTACACTTCAGTAGAAGACTACTAATGATGGAGCCTTTAATTTCTATGTGATGCAATTGAGGCAAATATTAATGAGTGTCAGAGGGTGTTTTTACACACACATTTCTCCGGTGTGTTTGCTGTTACATCCTGAACTTTCTGTGTGTCTAAATCACTCACCCAGATCTTAAACATCTGCCTTTTGCGATGAGGGCAGTGGAGAATAGGTCTACATACCCCATATCACCACTTTGGGGGGGTGGGGGAGCGCCAAATTTTATCTTCGCCTAGAGCAGCAAAATGTCTTGGGATGGCCCTGCCAGTGTCTCAGCACAGAGCACTGACAGGAAAAAGGCATGATAATCCTCTAGGTAAGAGGAGATTGTGAGGCAAATGGATTCGCCACCGCTGCTTTATTCCCCCGTGTTGTGTTTCATGCTGTGTCCCGAGGGCACAGAGTGCTGACAGGATGAGGGGTGCTGCTGGCAGCTCACTCCCTCAGAGCTTCTCCTCACAGAGAGCAAGCGAGAGAGCTGGGCAAACTGCAGGGACTACTAGCAGCAGTCAGGTAAACAAAGGGACAAATGCCCAAGACTCACTCGCTTCCCGCCTCCGACAGAGCCTCCTCTCCCGGCAGAATCTGACCACTCTAGAAGCGCTCGTCAGTGCTGAGGAGACACAACCTTCTCTGACTCCTGCTGCTGTCACTCCAACTTGTTGCTGCCTCCTCCCGCCTCAGACAAAAAGCCGTCTCCTCTTCCTGCGAAACCTGACCGCTCTGTGAAGCATCATCAGTGCCGAAGATCAGAGACAGCCTAGAGCAGCCCCCACCAGGGGGGTTTCCGCTGCTGCTGTCTGTTACTTCAGCTTGTTGCTGCCTCTCGCCTCAGTTACAATAACTAAAGAGAGGCTCCTTTGCCCTGAGGGGGGCAGAGCAAGGCACTAACAGTAGGTTGCTACCTTGAAAACAAGGTCCTTCGAGATGGCTCCGAACATTCTCACAAATGGGGTTGCGCTTGCGCGCCCTTCTCTTACCAGCAATTACAAAACTCACTAGTTTGAAAAAAAACCACATGATGGTCTCGAGCCCCCACAGTATATAAGGCACTTTCCTGCCCAAACCCAACAGTTCCTTCCAACCCTGAGTGTGCAAGAAGAAAATTCATTGCAGGGTCAGAAGGGTGGGTATTTGTGAGAATGTTTGAAGCCATCTCGAAGAACCTTGTATACAAGGTAGCAACCTTCTGTTAGTCTTCAAGTGGCTCCTTCCATATTCACAAATGGGAGAGTACCAAGCCTAGTTGAAGGCTGTGGGGGAATTTTCTCACAAAATAACATGTACATACTTCATCAGTCAATAAAGTGTTGTTTATTTAGTCTTAAAACTTCGTTTTGTTTTGTTTTGTTTTGTTTCAAGAGGTATTGAGAAAAACAGAACCCAATATAGAGAGTCCTAGAGCAGTCTCAGGTTCAGAGTTTAAATGTAAAGCATAGTGCTTCGTAAAAGTACGTGGAGAGCTCCAGGTTGCAGCCCTGCAGATCTCCTGGGGAGAGATATTGGAAAAAGCTGCTGTAGAAGCACCCATACCTCTACGGGAGTGTGCTCTTAAATAAGGTGGAGGTGGAGTTCCTACCTGCTTGTATGCAAAAGAAATCAAACGGACCAACCATTTAGAAATAGTCCGTGATGAAACCTTGTGCCCCAAGCTGAGAAGGAAAGGGGAGAGGAACAAATTATCCGACAGTCTTCGGTGCTGGGTTTTATCCAAGTAGAGCAGTACTGCACTTTTGACATCCAGAGTGTGAAACCTGGCCAGAGCTTCTGAGTCCTGAGGTGGAGGGAGGAAGACCGAGAGGACAATCTTTTGATTTAAATGAAACGGGTTGTCATGGGGACAAGAGGGCAGCACAGACATTTGGGGTAATGAGACACAGAAGTTGGGGTACTGGGGGTAAACATGACTAATAAGAAGGACAGCTAAAGACAAATATTAAGAGAGTGTGAGCCCTACCCACCTCGCTGAACTGGTTGGGCAGGAGGGAGGGACAGAAAAACTATTATCAGGCAGAATGGGCTGTTTGTTGCCAAGGTAATGGCCAGGTGGGGGATGGCAACCCACCTACAGGGACATTGAAATAACAATAGGGAAGTAGGAGAAAGTGACCCATGCCCCCCTACAAACAGGAGAAGATGACACAGGATTTCTTACTCTCTTCCATCTAGAGCAGCAAGGAGAGAACAGCTCAGAAGAGAGCTGTTCCACCATGAACTAGAGACTTTCCTACTCTATAAAAGGACTGAGCCCGGCCTCTACATCCAGGCCACGAGATACTCTGATGGATCTGAACTGTGTCTTAGGGTAAGAGGACAGTTAGGGAACTTCAGTGTATTTTAGAATGCGTATGCTTGATGTTTGATTTATTGACTTGCACTATCTGATCAACAGCCTTGTACTTGTATGTACTGAATATATGTTTATAGCTTGCATGCTTATTTGGTCTTGGGGGGTTCATTAAGGGGGCACTCTATCTAGGTGAGAGCCTAGATGAACCTTTTTCACATAAGACAGCCTCACTGCGAAGTCTTCCAAGTCACGGGTGGCCAGAGAATGTTCTCTGAGTTACGGCTGGGCTGGGAGAGCAAGGGGAGGCGTTTCTGGGAGTACGGACCTCCGAAAGCTCCCTAATTGCGGTGAGGGTTTCTGATCACTTGGGAACCCATGTGGGCACAGGCAACTGGGTTGTGGCTGGCCTAGTGGGCATTCGGAGGACAGCCTAGAGAGAGAGGGGACCCTGATGCTTCGTGACACGGAGTCACTGTTTTGGGAATAAAGGAGGGATGGAGGGAAATCTCTACTCTGTCTGGAAAAACTAAATAGTAGGGTTCTTTAATGGAAATAGCGGCAAGTTCACTGACCCACCTAAGGGATGTGATCGCTACCAAAAAGGCCGTCTTTCAGGTCCAATGATACAAATCAGATTGCTCCGCAGGCTCAAATGGTTGCTTTGTTTGCTGCTCGAGCATGAGGTTTAGATCCCATAGGGAGAGAGGTTGTTTAAGAGGAGGAAATACATTTATAAGTCCTTTAAGGAACCTTTTAACTAGGGGATGGCCAAACAGGGATTGGGAGTTAGGGAGGGATACATGCCTTGCTATTGCCGAGAGGTGCACCCTTATGAAGAGTGAGCAAGACTCTTCTCAGCTAGGATCAATAAGTACTGGAGAACTATTGGTACCGTCACCTGTTCCATTGATATAGATCTGTCAGTTAGCCAATAAGCAAATCTCCTCCATTTAGAATCATAGGATTTCCTAGTGTAGTGCTTCAAATCATTAGACAGTACCAGATTTACCCTGTCTACTATAGTGTCTGAACTTGGAGGAAGTGAATCCTCCAAGCATGGAGGTTGAGATGTTTTGTCTCTGGATGGAGGATTTTCCCTTTCTGTAACGATAACAGGTCTGGGACCTGAGGCAAGGGAAGGGATGCTAGGGCCAGGCTGTGTAGGTCATGGAACCAGATTTAGCATGGCCAACTCGGGGAAATTAGAACCAAGTTGGCCCCTTCCCTGTGGATCTTCTCTAGAACCCTGGACATCAGAGGAATTGCTGGGATGGCATATCCCAACTGGGTGGTCCAGTTTACCGAGAAGGCATCCCCCAAGGATTGGGGGTCGTGGGCTGTACGTGTACAGTAAAGTCTGCATTTGGTCATCTCTCTTGTGGCAAAAAGGCCCACCTTTGGTACACCCCACAGGGATATTAGATTTTTGAACACCTGGAGAGATAGTTCCCACTCGTGGTGCTCCTCTTGAAGACAGCTGAGAATGTCCGCCCTCGAGTTCTCTGTCCCTGCCACATGAACCACCTGTAGGCTCATACTGTGTCTGAGCGCAAAATGCCAGATGTTCTGGGCTAGCTGACAAAGTTCCTCCGACTTTGTGAGAACATGAGAGATTGTGTCGGTGAGTGTACAGAGGTGACGGGTGAACATGGATGCGGTGTGGGTGAACCTTGGCAAGTGGGCGCATGGTGTGGGTTACTGGGTGTTGGTTATTGTGTATGATAGTGCAGAGGAACTATCTTCCCTCTTGTGGCTGGGACCTTTCTTCCTGTGTCTGCCCAAACGTTATTTACATTTCCTCTCCCCTTTCCCCCTTGGTGAAACCCCTGTTACCATCACATTTTGACACCCTTTCCTTCCATCCCCAGATCACTGTGTCTGAATCAGTTTGGGTGCATAGCTGTACATGCGGGAGCATGGTGGAGGTAACAGAGTGGGGGTCTTGCACAGGGCCTTGGAGTCTCCCCACCCCCCAATGATGATCTTGCCTCGTCCCCAGCAGAGGAATTAGGGCTCTACAAGATTCTGACAGGTTGTTTTTCCCTGAGTGCGTATCAGACCCCCCCTTGTGAAAGGTGGTGTGCTAGCCTTAGTGAGTAGACAAGGATTCCCCTGGGTCCTTTTCCCTTTACCAGGACACCCCATCCCAAACAGTATCTCTGGCACCATAGATCCAGTTAAAAGGCTAGATGAGTTAACTCAGGCCGTCCAGTCCCTGGCCATGGCGATTAGGGATATTAAAGAACGCCAGGAACAAGGGGCGGTGGGAGGGCTCAAGGTGGCTGAAGAAACCGCCACCGCCATTCCTCTAGAGGGCGAGGATTTAGAAAGTGTACGAGAACAAGAAACAGTATGGAGGGAACCAAAACACCCCCCTATAACTAAGTTTAGTGGGGATAAAAAACAATTCCAAGGGTTTCTGGCCTTGTGTAAGTTGGCGTTTCAGCTACAGCCTCAAACTTACCAATCAGATGCCACAAAGGTGGCATTTATTATTGGACACTTGGAGGGCCTCGCACTGGATTGGGCTACACCCTTATTGATAAAAGATAGCCCTCTGTTGAGGGATTTTTAAAAGTTCCTGCGGGAATTTCAGTTTCTCTTTGACTACCCACATAGGGTTACGGATGCGGAAAATGCCCTTTTGACCTTAAGACAAGGTAAGGGACCCCTCCTTGAATACGTTACCCATTTCAAGCATTTAGCTGTTGAATTAGATTGGCCGGACAATATGCTCAAGGTCCTTTTTTGCAAGGGTCTTAATGACGAGCTTAAGGACCAGCTTTCCTTTACTGCCATGCCAGTTACATGGCAGAATTAGTCAACTTGACATGTCAGATTGAGGAACGTCTCGTAGAATGACTGCGAGAACGACAACAAAGAAGGGACCAGACCCTGGCAAGTCCTCTCCCCATTCCCTGTCCACCCGAACAGAGGTTCAACGGGCCGACAAAACAGAGCCTATGCAGATCGGGGCATCGCAAGGCCCATTAACAACGCAAGAGAAGGAGAGGAGGCATATGGAACGGCTATGCTTTTATCGTGGAAGCCTTGGACATTATGCACGAACCTGTCCCTAGCTTCCTCCCAACCAACAGATGCCGGGAAACGACAGGAACCATGCCGGACAGGGGGCGTCCCGGTAAAACTACAAGAATCCCCTACGTCCGTAATCATGGAGGTCCTGTCACCCAACAGAGGTCTCGATCACCTTCGTGTTCCCCTCACCTTAGAGGTATCCGCCTCCAGATCCATAATTGCCTTTGCTCTTATAGACTCGGGGGCATCCAGGAATTTTATAGACACTGTTTTTGTACAGCAGCAGGGCATCCCCATACAACCCAAGAGGAAACCAAAAGTCGTGTTTGCAATAGACAGCTCCCCTTTGAGTTCTGGACCTGTTTTCACTTGTACCCCCTCCTTAAAAGGCACCATCGGGAGGCACCAAGAGCTACTGCAGTTCGATGTCGTACAAACCCCAGCCTTTCTGCTTGTCCCTGGCATACACTGGTTATGGACCCACAATCCACACATCAACTGGCAAACCCAGGTAATTTCGTTTTGTTCACCCCTGTGCTCTTCACAGAACATGTCAGCCCCTTCTGTTCATTCTTCCCCTCTAGTTGCCGGTACCCTCCAGATGCGCTTGATTCGTCCCTGCCTCGGCAATATGCGGTCTTCAGCAACGTGTTCAGAGATCAAGAAGTTCTGGAGCTGCCTTCCCACTGGAGTTATGATTCTCCAATCGACTTGCTACCATGTGCTACAACCCCGTATGAAAGGATCTATGCCCTCTCGGAACCTGAACTGTGAACTTGAAACGAGTACATAGACGAGAACCTAGAAAAGGGCGTCATCTGAACTTCTTCCCCCGCAGGTGCACCTTTATTTTTTGTTCCCAAGAAGAAAGGTGGCCTTCGGCCCTGCATAGATTATAGAGGTCTGAACGCCATCACTATCAAAAATAGATATCCGTTACCACTTATTCCCGAATTGCTGAACAGACTTCAAGGGGCTGCCGTCTTCATGAAGCTCGATCTTCGAGGTGCCTACAACCTCCTCCGTATTAGGGCTGGGGACGAATGGAAGACCGCCTTCCGTACCAGGTATGGGTTATTTGAATACCTAGTTATGCCATACGGACTAGCCAATGTACCAGCGACCTTCCAACACTTGATAAATGATATCCTTCGAGATGTGTTGAATACATACGTAGTGGCATACTTAGATGATATTGTTATTTTTTCACGAAACCAAGAGCATGTGCAGCATGTACGTACTGTTCTGGCTCACTTGCGACAGAACCGGCTATATTGTAAAATGGAAAAGTGTTCATTTCATCAGCAGGTCATCCACTTTTTAGGCTTTGTTATTTCCCCACAAGGAATAACAATGGATCAGTCTAAAGTTCGCGTAATTACTGAATGGCCACCGCCCCCCCCCCCCCCCCAGGCAGTTAACCACTCCAACGTTTCTTAGGAAGTGTCAATTACTACGGATAATATATTCCCAACTATGCGGACCTTACTGCCCCCCTTACTAAATTACTTTAAAAAGGGCAACCCTATATGTGGGCTGAAGACCAGCAACTGGCCTTTACATGTTTAAAGAGAGCCTTTGCACAAGCTCCCATCCTCCAACACCCTGATTTTTCCTTGCCATTCCTTGTGGAAACAGACGCCTCCAGTGTAGCTATCGGAGCCGTCTTATCACAACATCAACCTGACAGCAAGGTTTCCTTACCCTGTGCCTTTTCGAGACAACTCTCCCCCGCGGAGAGGAATTATACCATCCTAGATAGAGAGTTGTTAGCAATCAAGGCTGCCTTTGATACCTGGAGACATTATTTTGAAGGTGTGCTCTATCCAGTACAGGTTTTAACTGATCACAAGAATCTTGAATATTTACGAACAGCGCATATTGAAAATGCCCATCATGCACGATGGACGCTCTTTTTTGCTCGTTTCTTGTTCCATGTAGTATATCGACCCGGAAAGAACAACACACTCGCTGATGCACTCTCACAAAGTTATGAGACCAGAGCTGACCTCGCGGGCCAAGGTGATCCTCTTCTGGAACAAAAACTATTTGCTGCTGCCGGAATAACCCTCACCCAATTTAAGAGGATAGCAACCAGAGACCGTTATATCGATGGGTTAGCAAACAACCCTGGCCTCGCAGGTCTACAATGCCATGAAAACGTCATTATCGTCCCACAGGTGGCTCACCCGGAAGTCCTGTGGGCCCACCATGATGCCCCCTTAGCCAGGCACCCAGGCCAACATCGCACCCTTCGTCTTTTACAACGGCATTTCTGGTGGCCTACGATATGCAAAGATACGAAGGCCTACGTACAAGGGTGCAAGGTTTGTAGCAGAACTAAAACACCACGAAAGGCCCCCAGCAGGCTCTTACAACTTGCCCCGCTACCACAAGCTCTGTGGCAATGGATAAATTTGGACTTTATAGTTGAATTGCCCCCATCCCAAGGATACATGGCCATCCTTGTAGTAATAGACCAGTTTACCAAGATGGGACACTTCATTCCCTGTAAAGGGTTACCCACAGCTCAGCATACTGTTCAACTGTTAATACAACATGTTTTTAAGTTACATGGCCTCCCTCAAACGATTGTTTCGGCTAGGGGCTCGCAATTCATTGCTCACTTTTGGCGCGCATTGTTTGCCGCAGTTGGCGTTCGTCTCGCCCCCACAACAGCATACCATCCTCAAGCCAATGGTCAAGTGGAACGCGCAAATCAAACGCTGGAACAATATCTCCACTGTTATACCGATTACTTGCAAGATGATTGGGCCGGTCAGTTACTCCTTGCCGAGTTTGCATTTAATAATGCACCTAATGCCTCTCCTGGTTCTTCTCCCTTCTTCATCGCCTATGGTTACCACCCTCACCTTCTCCTACCAGAGCTTTCTGCCATTGAGGTTCCTGCTGCAAGAGCCATGTTACAGCATCTCCAGCAAAACCATGCACATGCCCATGCAATGTTGCAGAATGCCCGACAGCAGTATAAACATTTTGCGGATCGTCACCGGCGACTGACCCCTTGCCTTGCTGTAGGTGATCTCGTTTGGGTTGACCGGCATCATTACCTTTCTCCCCAACCTTCCTCAAAACTCAACAACAAATACATTGGTCCATTTCCTGTTCTCCGTCAAGTGAACCCTGTCACATATCACATGGCCCGTCTGTCACACATACGTTATCACCCAGTGTTTCATGTGTCCTTACTCAAACTCTATCACCCTCCTCTCTTTCCAGAGCCTGCTCCTCCTGCTCCCATGACTGACGTCGTCACTTTGGCTCTTGAATACAAAGTCAAGGTGATCTTGGACTCAAAACGTTCACGTGGTAGTGTGTATTACCTTGTCGATTGGAAAGGGTTTGATGTTTCAGACCTGAGACATCCCCTGGGAGCCTGCCACGTCTGTTCACGCTCCCCATCTCCTTCGACAGTTCCATGCCCGTTTCCCCCTGAAACCTAACCCGGCCCAGCGGGGAGAGGGGGCATGAGGGGGGGGATGTTAGCAAACACTACCACCTCCACCGATAGCGGCTCAGTTGCAGCTGGAGCCATGCGCTCCAGGAACATCGCAGGAAATCCCAGGGACACCGTCCCTGATGTTAATGTAGAGGGGGAGTTCCCACCCCCTGCGGGGAGCGAGGACACAGAGCCTGTACCGGCACCATTAGATAGTGAAGGGGCAGGGACATCTGGAGGCTTGCGTCGCTCTGAGTTTGCGTCTGCCTCAAAGTGTTTCTGTATCGGAGTCTAAGGTTTGACCTGCTCAGGGAAAGACTGGGCAAGAAAAGGGTCCTCCTGTTGTTGAAGTTGGGGGCTAACTGGCTGGCAGAGCTGCTTCTTCAATTTTTGCCTCCGCTGCGCTTGGTGCAGGAGCTTCTGCTTCCTTCTCAAAAATTCTTGCCTAGCTTTATCGGCAAACATCGAAGAAAGAGTTGTCGATGTTGTGGGCTATTTCACCAACACTGAAGAATGCTTTCTCTATGTTGTAGCGTCTCTCAACGTCGAGGCTTGATGTACTGACGTTGATGGTCTCGACATCGTGGAGGATTTTCTCAACGTCGTGGAGGTTGTTTTGGATGCCATGGATGGGATCGTGCAACCTTGCAGGATGGCTAGGACTGTGAGGTGGCGAGGAAGATGGGGCATTGACATCGGACGTAGGCTTAGACGTTGTGGAGGCTTGAATCAACTGTTGAAGGCAGGAGACTATCAGTTTGCTCTCCTGTCAATGGGATTCTTCCTGAGCCTTAAAATATTTCCATGGGAAAGATGACTCTGCTGTCTTGCGCTCAGGCAATTTAATTTTTTTTGTCAGCCCTCTCAGCCAAGGGGGCTGATAACCACTGGAGTCTTGGAGGTTGATACAGGGACCCTGTAAAGCGGGGATCCGACTCTCTCTCAGTGTTGTAGAGAGGGAACCCTATAGCGAGCGCTGAGGCAGGAGATATAGGCGGGGAGAAAACCTCAGCCTCCAGTATTTCCTCACCCTCTGAGGAACTCGGGGGAAACGAGCGGGCTGCCAAGATGGCAGGCTCAACCCCTTCCTGAAATCTTAGCCTCTTTGGAGATGGGAAGCGGGATTCCAGCGAAGTGGATGGGCGGTGAATATTGGGCTCCAGAATGGATAGACCAGACATAGTGGGAGCCGCGGAAATGGTCTCTTCAGCCCCTATGCTACACACTGCTGGGGATGAGGGAGCGGATATTTGCCGCCTAGGACTCCCCTTATCTCTTTGCCTACCTTCAAGCTCCTTGAGTAGAGCCAGCAAGCACAGGGACCTTTCCCTCAAGGTTTTTGGTTTTAACAGCAGGCATTCTGAACAGTCTCGGGGCTCCCAAGGCACAAAAGACATTGTCCATGCAGCTCTTTTGTGGTCATTTTCCTTCCACAAAAAAAACATTGGTTAAAGCCATGTTTAGTAGCTGTCATATTGAAAGAACCAACGAACTAAAAAAAAAACAGTAAGCCACGAAAGTGGTTGGAAGGAACTGTTGCGTTTGGGCGGGAAGGTGCCTTATATACTGTGGGGGTTAGAGACTGTCATGTGTTTTTTTTCAAACTAGTGAGCTTTGTAATTGCCGGTAAGAGAAGGGCGCGTAAGCGCAACCCCATTTGTGAGAATTATTCCCTGGGGGGGGGGGGCCTGCCGGCTTTGACACTGACAGGGAGGAAGGCAGTTGTGTCTCTTGATGTGGAGCACAGGCGACAAGCCCCTAAGATAGGACAGGGGTTAATAATAAAACTGCCCGCTATGCAGCTCCCTTTACTTTTACACTCTCCTCAGTGCTGAAAAAGATGCCAGCTGTGCCTCTCGGCAGTAAAGGCAATAAGACAACCCTCAGACAGAGGTCAAAAAGAAAAGGAAATAAATAATAATAATTTATATATACACACACACAAACAGATGATGAATTATCAGCAGTCATCTAAATTTGCCTTGCCTCTCTACTTTAGTTAACTAAAGAGATAAAGAAACTATGCATTCCTCCAGGGCGGCTGCAGCATCAAGTTCCTTTTATCTATTCGAGCTCAGCAGTGGTAGGAGCACCTATTGACTGATGCAGGGAATCACAGGAGACATCCCCCACTGTCCATGGGGGGAATACAATTGATATTTGTAGGGAGAGTAATTTTGCCTCTTCCACTATGTTGATGCAGGTCATTTATTATACCAGTAATTTCTTATCAAGTTTTCTGTTGAGAAGGGATTAAAAATCTAATCCCTCCCATCTCTACTACCTGAGCAACAGAAAGAACCCTTGAAATTTCAGAATAGGATACCAAAGGTAGGTCTCCTAACACTCTTAACAGAGCAACAACATAGCTCGTTAATATGATCATGACCAGGAGCTGTACCTGGCTTAGATCCATATTACTTCAGAGTTGTCCTAAGTCTCCTTTGGTATGAAGGGTCTGTTTGCAAAGGAAAAGCTGACTACAAAATAAAAATGATACCAAGGGACAACTTTGGTCTCTTTCTGTAAGGGGTATTGCCAATGATATCAAACCCAGCAACAGCCTCAATTAAACATAACATGGTCTTGTCCTATTACTTCTCTAAAAGAATCCATCCACATAATGAGGCTTGTGAAAACCAACATATAGAGAACACATGTATCTTGCATGGTCCTCTGGTAAATTCACTATGTTTGCATTCCTAGTTATGTCTGGTGTCAAATAACTCACAATTAAGAGAGAAATATGACCATGGCAAACATTTGTATGTCTAAATTGCATCATGAAAATAACTGTGAGCTCCAGGGCAGCTCAATACTGATCCTTTGCTCAGCAGAGACAGCCTCTTCTCTTGCCCAGACAGCAAAGAAAATGACAGCTATACAATTTGCTCAGCTAAGGGCACTGTAAGTAAGTAAGTAAGTAAGTAATTTTATTAAGAATGTTGATTGGCCAATGGCCAGTTACAACAGGATAAAATAATAAATATATCAAATGGTATACCTCCAACATTTAAAATAACGAATAGACGGAAAACACATAAGAACAAAGCCCTAATAGGCCTAAAATAAAATACAGTTCCATAAAACATGCGCAAAATAAGAGGCCCCACGAATCAAACTTGAGGCCACACATGGACCCACTAGTGACCAATGGGAGTACAGCATGATGCCTCCAAGATGAACTTATACTTAAATTATAAATCCCCATTGGCAAATGCCAAACTGGTATCACCTCCTCCAAGGGCAAGGCCCAAGGAGCAGCAGCGAGAGTGAGGTGAGCGCGAGGGAACCCACCCCCCGGGAGGGGAGGGCCACGCCCCAGGCCCTGACCAGTGGGCCAGGGAACACAGGGCAGGGGGCAGCAGCTTAACCCAGTCCCCCGTCCCCGCAGGACAGCTCACAGACAACGGAGCACCGCACCACCGGGACACTGGCTGAGGAGGACCTCCCAGACAGCCAGGTGAGCAGAAGGGAACCCCAGGAGCGTAGGGGGGGCAGGCCCCACGGGTGGGCAGAGGGGGCCAGCAGGAGCTGTAGTAACCCCTAATACACTACCCCCAACAGGACACGACCACCACAACAGCTACCACATCCGCAGGGCGGGCCCCATGCCGCCAAGCCAGTCAGCCCCCCACACGCGGGTCCCAAAAGGGGGAGCCCTGGACAAGGCAGGAGGTATGGGACTTTATACGCATGTGGGGGTCCGAAAGGGTCCAGCACGACCTGGTGCGCAGCTACAAGACCAGACAGGTCTATGAAGCCATCGCCCAGGAGATGCAGTGGCAGGGGTATAATAGGGATGTCTCCCAGTGCATGCAGCAGGCAAAGGACTTGAGGTCCGGATATAAACATATCAAGGACAACAATCTCAAGTCCGGCTGGGCCATGCGCACAGCCGAGTTCCAAGAGGAGCTGGACAAGTTCCTCTGCATGGATGGGGACATCGTGACCTCACACACACACGGCAGTGCCTTTGCCAGGGACAGGCACAGGGCCACCACGCAACCCTCCGATAGACCCCCACAGACCAAGGGGGGCAGGTGCCCCTGGCGAGGCCAGCCAGGAAGCAGGAGGGGACAACCCCGTCCCACAGGGGGAGGAGGCGCCCTGGGGACCCGAGCGCTGGATCACCACACTCCGCGCGCGCCCACAAGACCCACAGGCCTACTGGCCACAAGACCCACAGGCCTATTGGCCACAGGCCTACTGGCCCTACTGTCCTGGGTCTCCGCAGAGCAAGCGGAGACCCAGGACGGCCCCCAGGAAGCGGAGGAACAGGATCCAGGTATGAGCGCCCCAGCGGGGACGGACACTAATGGTACCCCGTCCCATTGCAGCTCAATTAGCCTGGAGGTGCACGAGGTAGAGGAGGAGGAGGAGGGGGGCCTGGCAGTGTGGAGCAGAACCGGGAGATGCGGGCCAGGAACCAGTGCTGGAGGGAGGACCTCGGAAGGGAGCTGCTGGAGGAGTCGCAACGGTTAGCCAAGGTGCACTCCCAGGAGCTCGCTCTCACCAGGAAGCTCATCAGAGGGGAGGGGGAAAGGAACCGGGAGATCCTGGCTGCCATGATGGCCCGGTCCCGCACTGAGTACCTCTGGGACAGGTGCCAGGCTGCCACCCTCCAACGCGAGCAGCGGCGCGCCTGTGGCGGGCTGGAGGGTCAGACCGCACAGCTCATGGACCTCATGGGGGAGGCCATGGAGGCCCTGCAGCGTGACCCCCAGAGCGACAGGCCCTGCTATGCCGCGGAAGGAGGGTTGGCAGCCGACCAACACCATGGCGGCTTCCCGCTGGTGCCCTCCTCCCTGCACCTCGGCCACCTGTGGTTCCCCCAGCAGCAACCCTACCCGGGCCTGGTCCATGGGGTCCCCCTCCCCCACATAGGGCAACCGGACCCGCTTGCGGGGCTGCCCTTCCAGTCCACACTCCCCGTGGTCCCGCCCCCACTGACAACCCAACCCCTCAACCAGGAGGTGACCCCCCCATCCCAGGACCGTGCATCCCAGGATGACCAACCACCCATGGTGGCCGCCCCACCCCCTCCAGTAAGGCTGCAGCACCACATGCCCCTGGAGGTAGGGGGTGCCACACCGGGGGGGGGAGGTCCACTGGGAATCCGGGGACCTGTGCGAGGCAGGACCCCGGTAGGGAGCACATTGGGGAACCCACTCCGAGCACACGCACTACACGAGCTGGGGAGCAACTGCCATTGCCAGAGGCATGAGTACGTACTCTGTGATGCTGTACTGGAAGGGACATGTGCCGTACTACTGGGGGTGGCCCGGCCAGGGGCTTGCACCAACAGGGATCGCCCTATGGCACCTGTGATGCTCGGGTGGCGGGTAGGGGGCTCCCTGGATGACCATGGGGCACCCAGTGGCCCGGGCCCCGACATGGGACAGAGATGAGTGCACACGAGGATCCCTTACCCCATTCTTGTTTCTCCACGCAGGGACCATTAGCAGGTGCCAGTATAGAGTGGCCAGTGGATGACAGGGAGGCTGGGCCATCCGGCCGGCAAGTACTGCGTTCGGCTGCAGCCAGGGCACGCCAGCCCATGAGCTCCGGTGGTGTGGCCAAGAGGGGGATAGGGTGCCCCCGGCGTTAACCCCCACCCTCCTTCCATTGTACAGTTCCCCCTCCAATAAACGTGTTGTACCTCTACCTTGCAGTCGCTTCATCTGTCTCGGGACATGTGGCCGGGGGGGGTGTTGTGGTGTACAGGGGGGCATCGGCATGTTGGGGTCTCTGTACAGTCCCTGCCCAGCCAACGGGGCCGGGGGCCAGCCCAGTGAAGCCTCATGCAGTAGAGGTGGCTTCCAGAGGTGGCTGGAACAGGTATACACTGAACCTGCACAGGCGAGCCAGCGAGTGTTGGCTGGTAGGGCTTTCTGGGGGCCGTGCCAACAGCGAGGGGAGGGCGCTTGCACCCAGGCAACCCATGGGACCCGTTCTCGGGAACCCCCAACCCACACGTGGAATAGAGGCATGGTTGCAGGTAAAGGGTAGTACCCAGCTTTATTGAAGGGGTTCACAGGCCTAGGGACAAGGGTGTGGGTCGGGTGTTGCCCGGCGTTCGGCTGCCTGGGCAACAATGAGACGGCAGATGGTGTCCTTGTTCTCCTCTGAGATGCACCAGAACACCCCTCCCTGGGCATGTTGGTACAGGGGCACAGGGCCAGCCCTGTGCACCAGTGGTGGGTGGTCCAGGGCAGCATCCCCTATCTCGCATACAGCGTGCAGGATGCACGCTGCCAGGACGAGGATGGGGGTGTGGTCCAGGTCGAATTGGCTCCTGTTCATCAGGAGGTGCCAGCGCGTCTTCAGGAGCCCAAAGGCCTGCTCCACCACACTGCGGGCGGACGACAGGTGCTCATTGAACAGGCGGTGGTCCAGGTTGTGCGCCACTGGATAGGCCCACATGAGCCATGGGCTGAGCGGGTAGGCGGGGTCCCCATATCACAACAGGGGCCATGGGAACCCCCTCTATCACGTGGTACAGGTTGGGGGCAATCTCCCCATTGAACATGCGTGCATAGAAGGGGGAGGCATGCAGGATATGCGCGTCGTGGCTCTGCGCCGACTGGCCTGTGTACACATCTATGAACAGGTCCCTATGATCAGGGCCCCGATTCTTCTGCGAAAAATTTTCTGAAATTCTGCGACCCAAAATGGAAAATTCTGTGACCCAAAATGGAAAATTCTGCGACCCAATAAAGTTACAAAACCGGTCTAGTAAAATTAAAAATGAGTTCTTTAATAGCAGTAATGACATCTTTATAATTAAAAACAAACATTTATTTACATATTTGCATTAATTAACACATTTTA
>QEPC01001423.1:8197301-8222358 GCA_003113815.1 Sphenodon punctatus | reverse complement strand
CCCCCCCCCCCCCCCCCCCGCCTTTGCTTCCCTGACATGCCCTCAAGCATGAGAGCACCTTGGACACCCCTATCCCTAACTGCCCTGCCACTACCCTTGTTTGTACCCCCACACACACACTTCCTTGACAGCCCCCAGTGTGAGAGAGCCTGTAGTCCCTCCATTCCTGAGCGATGCCTGCTTTCCATTTCCCTAGGTTAGCTCCTACTCTACTAGCTCCATTGCTGCTCTGCCCTGGCTTGATGCTAGAGACTTGCCTCTCCCTAGAAGCAACAGCGGGCTTGTGGATGTAAGGCAGGAGTTGTGGGCTTTGTCATACCTTTGTCTGAACTTGCATCTATCTTCTCTGTATCATGGGGCTTGCCTTCCTACCTGCAAGTTTTCAGATGGGAGGGTGGAAAGTGCTGTATAAGCATAGCACATCGATGTTGCCAGTGTTAAACCCAAGACTGTAATCTGACTGATCCACAAACCCAGTCTTGGACTACTAGTGCTTCATGAAACAGGGAGCTAGTGCCAAACTGTGCTGTAATGGGACTCTGGGGCAGTGCAGGTGATGTGTTCTGAAACAAGGCTTCTTTGCATCTTGTTGCAGCTGATGCGCCTCAGCAGGAAGCTCCTGGGACAGCCGCTCTTTGAGACATTGATGAAAATGACCTTCTATGGGCAGTTTGTAGCCGGGGAGGACCAGGAATCCATCAAGCCCCTGATTCGGTGGAACCGTATGTTTGGTGTGGGCTCAGTGTTGGATTACGGCGTGGAGGAAGATCTGACCACAGAGGAGGCAGAGAGGAAGGAAATGGAGTAAGTGCTTGCACTCTTGTTAGTGGTGACCATTCTGGGGGTTGGTATAGGGAGGAACATGCTGTACTGATGAAACTATTTAAATCTAATAGATTAACTATATAATCTATATAATATGTTTACTGATTAAACTATTTAATCCAGCAGCTCTGGAGCATCAGGTAGTTTCAGAACTTGAGTGTTGTCCTCAAAACTATGAGAAGGAAACGGGGGGGCGATGAAATGTACAGGGGACTTGGCTTTTCAAAATTGCATTTTAGGCTGGAGTGTCCCAACTCAGTATTTTTGTTAGTTTTGCTGCTGTTGCAATATTTTAAATTGGAATATTAAGCAATAAAACATAGAAACTTTTAAAATAAAATCACATGATGAAAGATTATTCAAAAAGGCATAAAAGGACTGGGTAGAACCAAACAAAATCCATTCTAATCCTGTTGACTTTTAAAGCAAACATGGCAATTTAGACTTGTTGCCTAAAAGGAATTTGAGTTGCTCAGATTCTGGCCAGTAAACAAACTCACGTCTTTGACACACAGGAAAAATCCAAAGAGCTTGAAGGTCGGAGTATAACAGACATTATGAAAGGTGATGAGGAAGCACTTGTAAAGCACCAGAGTTGCATGGACATCGATCCACAAAAGGGGCATAAAGCACTGCTTGGGGGTGGGGGCAGTGATAATTCAAGAAGAGAGTTGCCTGCATTCTGTGTGTGCACAACAGTTAGTGGTGAAGGTGTGGCTGGCATTTATACTGTGGGTTGGTTTATGGGGGTGTGCTCTCCTTGCTTTTGCCCACTGCCTTTATTTGGGGCTGAGCTGACAAATTGCTACAAAGAGTGAAGCATCAGTTTGCTGCAGGCAAACTGGCTACATAAATGAATGCTTGGTGATGATTGGAAATGGTCGCTGCCCATGCTGAACTCTCCCCGGAAGAACCCTTTGAAGAATGTGGCATCCAATTCTTTACATGGCTGTTTCTGTAACATCTAGCTACTAAACTCTTTCCTTGCTCCAAGGCATTGTCTGATCTCCCTCTTTCTCATCCTCTTTCTCTCTCAAAGTGCAATTTATGTTTCAGATGGTGATCTAGGAAGGGGAGCCAGTCTGGGTTTCTTGCATGCTCAGAGCTGCTGCTTTTCCTGGTTCAGTTGCTCTCTGGATCTTTTCAGAAACCTGGTTTGGGGAGCAGAAGTCTTCAGCATGCATGCCCTGAACTGTCTCTGGAGTGAGAATACATTGCCGCTGCTTGCCTTTGGCTCACCCTCTGGCTCCCTCCCTGCCCTGAAGCGCATTCCAGTGCAATGGGGATGCTCTGCTTCCTGTTTCATGTTTCTCCTTATGGGATCAGAATGGCTAAGCGGGACAGGATAGATTGGTGGGCCATATACAAAGAACACAGCCTGAGCTGGGGGAGAAGGGAGGCACTGGGTAAATGCTTCCTTGTAATGCAGCTACAGCCTGAACAATCTCTAAAGGCTGAGCTCATTTTTGCTTCACATATGAGCAGTGGAGGATCTGCATATAGAATTACAGATGTTGTCTCTAGAATCCATCTCTGGCTGTTTTTTTCTACACTATGTGTTAGTCATTCTTGTGTTGTTTGGCTGGCTTAGGTACTCTGCCACATGGTCCTTTTCTGAGCTTATTCCAGCTCTGCACATACTGAGGGGCCTTGGTACTTTGCCCCCCAATATGCTACGTTGTACTTCAAAGACTGCAACCTTGGGCACCTCACAATCCCATCTTTAAGGACTGTAACACACCCAGATACTCTGGCTTGGGGTATTTGAGTATTTAAATAGTGTTTGAAATGGGAAAAGCTTAAATTGTCAGAAATGAGAGGCCCAAAGTGAGGTGTGTCTAGTCTAGAGAAGGGAACCTTGGGCCCAGGTGCCAAATGTGTCCCATGGCTAGTGTTCGTTTGGCCCCTTTCCAGTTCCTGGATCTGTTCATTGCATCCAGTTACTGTCCTGCCCCCAAACACTGAAAGAGTAGGTTCAGGAGAAGGGAGCAGAGATGAGGGCACGTACACGAGGATAGGGGATGGCACAGAACCATGATCTGCACCCTCCTCTTAGCATGTACCTGCCCCCAACTTCTATGTGGCCCTTAGAGCTGGTATGCATTCTCAAAGTGGCCCCTGGGAGGGAAAAGATTCCCCACTTCTGTTGGTCTTCATTTCACAAGAGCTGAGAATTCAGGCTCCTAGACCTTGGTGCCCAAATATTGACTCTTTCAACAGAGTAGGGCTGGAAGGAGCCACATGCAAGACAACTGGTGCATTGCCCTGATCTCTGCCTTTCCCCTAGCTCCTCTGCTATAGCCCCTGCTTGGTCATGGGTTCAGGGCTTTGGACTATGTGGGAGCTGTGCTCGTGCAGCTGTGCACACTTTCTCTGCATCTGTTGCTCTCCTTCCTGTCCTTCCTTCAGAGTGCCCTTCAACATGGCCTCAGCAATGCTGTCTCATAGTTCCTGGGGCCCATTAGGAGCTGGCTTACTGTTTGCCTGGTAGAGGAAGCCTAGGGGTGTATTTGTTTTGTAAGACAAGTGCTTGAGACACAATGTGCTGCTTGTCCTTGCCAAATTGCAGAGCAGCATGATTGGTCAGCCCAACCCAACCTCTTTAATGTGACTGGCTGCCAGAGGGGCAGAACCCATTCAAGCAGGCAAGCTACCAAGAACTTTCCGATATAGTAGGAAGTTAAAACTGGACACCCCGGGGGGAGGGGGTGGCTGGCTGGCCGCCGGACCTATCTTGGGAGCTGCACAACCAATGTGCTTTATTTTTCCCCCCGATATCGCTGCTCACCCACAGCTGGTGCTGTCCTGACCTGCATCCCCCCTGCTATCCCAGTCATGAGCCAGTATCTGCCTGAACATGGTGATTATTCTGTCCTTGTACATTCTGTAAGGAGCAAGGCACTGGCTCTGGCTTGACCTGTTTGTTTCTTTAAAACTCCATGTACGTCAGTCTGCAGCTGTCAAAAGCAGCTCCCCTATGTGCTGAAACTGCCCTGCAGGTTAAAGCAGCTCCAGAGTGGGGCTGCCTGTGCACCAACAATAGCTTTGGGGCAAAGTTAATTTATCATTTTTGCCTGGCTGGTGGGTTTGAGTGATGGTCCCCAGTCACCCTAACATAACTTCTTTCCTTATCTTCCATAGCAACATGCAGCAATTCATTACCACATCACCTATAAAGCAAAATTGTTTTTCAACAACTTCCAATTCACACAGTAACTCGTTGTAGCAGGGGTCAGCCTTGCTGTGTGTAAGTGTTGTCAGGATCCAGCCCAAACACCTTCTTAGGTTATTAACTCAGTACAGTTTATTCTTCTATAACAGTCCATCACTATACATACGTCTCTCTATCACAGTGTGCCCAAGCCTGGCCAGGAAGCAATCCTCTGACTGGCTACTCACACAACTTGCTCTCCAACTATGAACCAGTCTCCTTAGGTCAGTACCTCAAGGTTAACCCTCAAGGTCTCCTGCTCCATGACCGCCTTCAGCTTGGAGTAGAGATGTGGTGTTCTTGACATCCAGGAAGCTTCTGCCTCTTTGGGTTCCTCTCTTTATATCCCAAGAGTGGGTGTGGCTTCAACCCCACTCAGTAAGTATTAAAGGGCCCATAGTCCTATTGTGGCTCCACTCAGCAACACTTGTATTTTAATGGTTGATCATCTGCAAGACTGCAGTTATTTAGGTCAACTCAAAGCCAACTTGACCTTGGAGACTCCTTGAAGATTATAGCACATCTACATAAGTGTTCCCCCAACTAATTTATAATGGCTCTTCAAGCAAGTATAACACCCATATCTTATCCCTAACTTATAAGCATGCAGTGGCTCCCTCTGGACCAGGAGCAGGGTTAGGAAACTCAGGCCTGCAATCCAGACAAGTGCACAAACTCCAGAGCTGCTAGTATAATCTAACCCTGCATAAGCTTCCCACCAAAGAATTCCCCCCAATTATCACTTTTGTTCAGACTGGCCAGAGATCTGTTGTGTGTCACCTTGTAGTTTCCCTCCTTTACCATCGGGAGCATTGATTACCCTGATAACCAAGGCTGTTTGGGCCACAATCCAAGCAAGCTTCTGTGCTATTCTTGATAAGGATAAGGCAGATTGTACCCAGCCTGAGGTGAAGGGTGGATTGGCCATTCTAGAACACTGCCCAGGACCTCCCAGATGCCACATAACATCAGAGTCTGGATTCTAAATGATTTCCCCCAGAGCCTCACCCTGGGCAGCTTCATGGTATCCTGGGTGCCTGCCTTCCCTTCCCACTTCACTGCTTGAGGACAGCACAGTCCATTCCCTTCTTGGTGTGTTGCCTCCCCACGTAGCAGGCAGACAGTGGGGGGTGGGGTACTCTGGCTGCTGTGCTCTTGGGATAGTGTTTTATCTGCTCACCACTGGGAGGGTGGGTCTCCCATGTTGACCTGATTAGCGATGTTGAATAGAGGACGCTTTTGACTGTCTATGCTGAGAGTTCATCACAAGCCCTTAAAACCGAGTCAAGGGTTGTATTGAGGGCTTGGTAACACTAACAACCTCTGCCAGATCAACTAGAATGCAGAACCCTGACCTTGAGACTTGTTAAGGAAAGGCATTGAGAGCTGCATGCTTTCAGTGAGGAATCTGAATCCTTAAAGGGTGGCTTGTTTATATGGTGTTGTCTTGCCGCTAAGCAAAGCAGAGCCCGCTGCTGACTCACGAAGATTCCCACCTTCCCTCAAGCTCAGTGTGAAGCAGCCTTATTGCCAGCTACTTGTTTATGTGCTCAGCTAGTACCTAATCTGTCACAGCACTTCAGTACCAATGAACTCAATTTTGTAACCCTTTGTTGCTTTTCTAGTGCCCCTCCCCATCTCAGACTATTAAACCTTTTAGCCTCCTTTTTGGCGCCATCGCTTGCCTGTGGCTGCAGAGCACTGGGTTTTCTTTTCAACTTAAATGGATTCCTTACCTCTTGCTAAGATTGGTGCAAAAACAAATCAAATGCTCCTGAGAATGAAGAAATTGGGGAGAGACCAGGGCTTTACTAACTAAAAACCAAATCCATGACTGTTCCTGAACAGATGTTCAGCATAAAGGTTTTGGCTCTCACTCCACCCCGAAGCATGCCTGCACCAGCACTGCTCGAAGCAATGTATTCTATAACCTTCATGTGGGTTCATGTACCTGGGGGGAAACCTTTCCCTTCAGAGTAAGGACATTGCCATGGTTTAGGTTTCTCTGAGGATAGGGGTGGTACCTGGGAGATGTCTTATACTCAAGCCCCAGAAAATCTGGCCAGATTACACCATTTCGAAACTTGGCAGTGGCTTGGAGAAAAGAGGAACTTGGTTGGGAGTAGGAGGCCAAGGAGTTCAAGTCTTGCTTCTACTGATTGGTATTGGGTCTGTGCAATCCGACCCTTACTGAGCAGGCCTCCTGCCTCTATCTTAGGAGATGTGTGGGGAGGGGCACACCTCCTCCTCTCTGGCATTTTATGGGATGGGGAGTTGAGAAATTGCTCCAAGCTCCCTTCCAGCACAGCTGAGGGTGGAAACCAGGCTGTGGATAGGATGGGTCTAAGCCACTGAGCTGCAGTGCTTGTTAGAGAAGCTACCAATCCTGTGTGCTTGGCTCTGATGTCTACGCTGGAGTGGTGTCTTTCTTCCAGAGCTGCTTCTCTGCTGAGCTTTGCAGGCCTGAGTGTCCTGCAGGGGGAGGTGGCCACACTGGCAGCACTCTGGGCTGGGTCTCCTCTCTCTTCACAGAATTCTCTGTGGATGGGGTGTAGCCATGCTTGGAGCAATCTCGGGGAGCCCCAGCCCAGGGCAGAGCCACACTAGGAACACTCTGGAGAGGCATATCCCTAGCCTGGACGCTCTGCACAGCAGTTGGCTACAATGCATGTGTAGGCATTGTCTTGACCTCCGCCCCCTTCCCAGCATAGAGTAAGTAGTTCCTCCCAGAGTGGAGAGATGTGGTGCCCTGCTGAAGCTTTGCTGATGACTCATACAACAGTTAGAAGGGCATGTGATAGTTGACCTTGTCCCTGAAGTTTTAGCTTGCAAAAACCAAGCACCCACCTTAGGAAGCACCAGGGCAACGTTGCCTAATGCAGCCTCCATTCTGCCTCAACCTCTCTTCCAGTAATCCTTAAAGACATCCAGTTACTTCCCCTCCCTGAGCAGTAAATTGCAGCTTTCAATGAATAATACAGCTGTTCTCATTTTCCTTCAGTGTGTTGAACATGGAAGGCCTTCGGTCTCCTGGGCTGCCTATCGGCCAAATCTCTGAGCCTGATAAGTACTAATGATTCTTCTCCTGTGTGTTGGGGAGATTACATCTCTCCTGCAGATGGGGGCAGAAGCAAAGGATGAAGTTTATGGGGAATCTCTTTGCCATTTCTTGGCTTTGTAGCCATAAAGCTGCTCTGGGCTGGGGGATGGAGTAGATGATCTTTATAAGAGCATTTCTATTTCTAAAACTCTAATTTGGGAGATCTTTTTTCAAAAATTCTTCAGGTGTCCATCCATAATGTGTCATACCCACCATGTGGGAACCAGCTTTCAGTATAAAAAATTTAAAAAAATTAAAGTACCCTAAGATACAAATACTGGCTTATGTTGGGAGTGGGCTGGGTTACTGCTGGTAATTTGAAGCCATATGATCAGGAATAAAAATCTTATTGGTGTGAGATTAGGTTTACTTGCGTGGTTTTTAGGAGGGGGTCGCTCCTATCAACTGCTGCCTTTATTACAAATTCTGGTGTCCTGGCTGAGTCGCACCTGAGATGTGACCCCCTAGATTTCCTTCTCCATGCTAGTGGTGGCTTGTGGATCCTCTCTGTGAAGCACTTTAGATTCCAAGGTGCCTTGATCATATCCATGCAGCTGTGCTTGCAGACCCCTTCGATGCACAGCTTAGCAGGGTGCGATGGCCAGGGGTGCATGGTGATCTGGGGAAATACCACTTTCATGTCTGTTTCAGGTGGGTTTGCAGCTTAACTATCTCTGATGCCTGTTGAGGTACGAGCAGGGGGAGGAAGGGGAGGAGATGAGCTCATCGATCAGACTGGTTTCTCTGTCTCACCTGTTTGTCTTTGCTCTCTAGCTCCTGTACCTCGGCAGCTGAGAAGGAGGCTGGGGGTGAGTAATACAATTCTGCCTTTCACATTTCTTAGCTAGACTCCAGTGGCTATAATCCACAAACCTCCGGGCTGCTCTGGAGTAAGTAGCTTTTGGATCATAACCAGTGTCTATTACTCCATCTGACCCCTCTCCTGCATTTGTGTGTGCTCCAGGGCTCTTCTGGGCCCTTTTCCACCTGCACCACTAATGCTGAAATGCCCATGTAAGAGCAAGTGAAAAGCAGTTGGATTTCCTTGGTGTCTCCTGTAGAACAGTAACGGGCACATGCTGAGCAAAAGTGAAACCTTGACTCAGACTTTCCAACCTCCCGCTGAGACTCTGCTGAGGGGCTGAGCTGTTTCTCATAGGGGCGGAGTTCAACCCCTACACAAACTACAGGCTAGAAAATTCAGTCACCCTAGAGTTTGCAGTTGAACTAGACCGATCCTTGGTCAGTGGGTCACAGGATACCCATAAGGGCTTTGACAGCGGCCAGATCTCTGTGCTGGGATTGATGGGGGGGGTGGGGGGGGGTGGTTCAGGCACTTGGCGACATCCCTGAAGGCATTGGGTTCAGGTCCTGATTGGTCTCTGCTGGATGGCCACCTCCAATCCGGCCACCTCCAATCCACCCAGCTGTGAATGACTGATCCATTGGGTTTGGGAAGTCACATCACTCCCATGTGCACTGTAGGCTGCAGAAACTGTTGTGCTTTAACCACACCTACGCATGATGGGCCACATAGCTTGGGACAGATTTGAACCTTTGACTTGAAAGCAGGTGTATGGAACTCCTTGACCAAATCCATTCATCCTGCAGAGTAGGGGGTCTAACCATCATATCTTCATTGTGCTTTCTGCTTTTCCCCAGGGGCAGATCAGAGAGAGAAGAAATACCGTGCACATCGTGGGTTTGGGGACCGCCGGGGTGGTGTCATCAGCGCCCGCACGTATTTCTATGCAGATGAAGCCAAGTGTGACCGACATATGGACACCTTTCTGCGCTGCATCGAGGCCTCGGGTAGGCACTGTGCTACTGCCAAGGGATGCCCCATGCCCAGCTAAGGGTACCTGGCACTTGGCTCTGGCATTGCTGCAGTAGCCAGCTGCCTGCACCCTCTGAGCTGTTGAAGTACTTCAGGGCTTTCTTGGCTGCCTGTGCTGCTGGTATGTTCAGTGGTCACCCCACCCCAGTAGCCCTACTTAGAAGGGCTTTGGATTCCCTGGACCTGTGGGGGTGAGTTGGTCACTGTGAACAGGTTAGATAACCGTGTCTGGTCCAGGTTTTGCCCATTATGCTCTGTCCCATCATCAGCTGCCTGGTCTGCACTCAGCCCCTTCAGCTTTGTGTCTTACATTTGCAGGTGGCAGCTCAGAGGATGGCTTCTCTGCCATTAAGTTGACAGCTCTAGGGAGGCCTCAGTTCTTGGTGAGTAAATGTCTTCTGTATAGGGAAGCCTGCCGCCTTGAACCAACATTCTGACTCAGCTTGAGTCTGGAAAGTACAGAGAACCGACGCAGCCTTGAGGCAAGGATGAAGAGGAAATGAGACAATAGCTGGGCAGGGTTGGCAAGCTCCCCAGATAGAGGTTGCCGCAAGAGCTGCACAGGAGAAGGTTGGGCTGAGGGAGGGAGGCTGCAGCCATTATCTCCTGTATGGGCAGCTCTGGTGTGCCTTTGTCATCTAATGGGGAACTGCCAAATACCATTCACCATGTTGGAGCCCATTGGTGCGATCCTGACTCTTGTCCATGTCCCTGATGTGCTCCAGTGCTGTGCACAAGACACAACAACCCTGCAAGGTGTGCTGAGCCTTGTCGATTCTCTCTAGCTCCAGTTCTCGGAGGTGCTGGTGAAGTGGCGCAGGTTCTTTCACCAGCTGGCTGCGGAGCAGGGCAAGGTGGGCCTGGCTGCTTTAGAGACCAAGCTTGAGGTAGAGAAGCTGCAGGTGAGTTTAACCTACTGTCTGTCTGCCTAGTGCCTTGGAGTTTCCTGCTTTGCACACCAAAATGCAATAATCGGTCCTGACAGATCTCCAATAAGCAATGCAGCAGAGCAGCATTCTGGCTGCTGGGCCAGCATCCCTCTGCTGCCTTTTGTAAAGGGCTTTCTCCTCTATTGCTGCTAGTTCCCACACTTCTAGCAGCCAGAGTCTTGGTGCAGCATCTTTGCACCTGCTATCGATTAGCAGCAGGGTACTCCCTGTGGAGCAGCCAGTGGCTCTACAGGCCCTGTCCCAAAAGAAGGGAGTCATGGAGAGGGAGATTCAGCACTGGCCAGTTCCACCAAGTGTGACCTTTAGGGTAAAGGAGGCACTTGTGTGCATTGCTGCCTGCTGCAGAACCCAGGGGGTGTAGAGATGCCCCACTCCCCATGTTGCAGGGAATGAGTAACACTGTGCCTTGGTGTAGGATTCTGACAGCTTCCCTCTTTCACTGGCAGGAGTCGCTGGCCAATATGGGGATTGCAACCAGAGCCGAGAGCGAGCACTGGTTCACAGGCGAGAACCTGGGCGTGTCTGGGTGAGCTGGTGTCTGTCTGTTCTGCTAACGAGCTTCTGGGAACCAGGCCTTCATGGGAATCTGCTGCTGAGCTCGGAGCACCCCACCCTTGAGATGGGGTAGGCAGAGAAGAGATGGGGAGCAGTAACTTTGGTGTCTAGGGAAGTCTTCTCCGTTCTCAGCAACGGTAGGGGTGGTAGGGAGGCTAGAATAGGTGTGTTTGAGGTAGTGGTATCTGGTACTTGCAACTAATCAGAGCTGTGCATCTCTTTTGATTTAATGATCTTGTCCAACAGGAATGTGGAAAGAAGACACTGCCTCTCCTTCCCCCCCTCCCCAAAATCAGGGTCTACGTGCAGTTGCCAAAGCTGAGCGGGGGGTGCAGAATCTCTATCTATGTTGCTCTCCAGCAGCTGGCACTGATGTAGATCTCTTTCCCCAGCACCCTGGACCTGCTTGACTGGAACAGCCTGATCGACAGCAGGACTAAGCTCTCAAGACTACTGCTTGTCCCCAACATACAGGTGGGAACTGGGCCCCAGGAGGTGGGGGGGTATGGGTTTGTCATGAGCAAACAAGGGTCGGACCGCATGGCCTGCTGAGGGCTTGAGGCAGCTGTTTGTGGGGACTTTGGCCAGGCAAGCTCTAAAACCCTGGAGCTCCAGACATACTGTCTTGCCCCAAGAGTTTCTACCCATTGGTCTTGATGATGCCCTTCGCAGCCTTGCTGGTATTCTACAAACTGGGGTGATCCATCTTGGAACCAAACACATCGGGTTACAGGGGTTTGTCTCCCTAGCCTGGCTTCATGGCCAGGGATACCACTAGCATAGGTGAGGAAATGCAGTTCCCAGAGGTTCTGGCAGCAGAGTAAAGTTGAATCTGATTCTAGCGGGATAGACGTGCCAGCCCCAGGAAAGGGGACTCAACTTCACTGGGGCCTGTATTGCTGCCTGCACCCCATGTCTGCACACCAGAGGCTGCTGCAAGATGCAGCAGGGGGAGGGGCAGTCGCCCAGGCCAGGTAGACTTTTCAGCAAGCATATTACTTGTGGATGGGACAGAGGTGAGAAGTAGGCTCTGCAGCAGGGCACTGAGGGCAGTGCAAGGAGGAGCCTCCAACTACGGAGGGAGCATGATAGCCCCTCCTCTGGGGTTCTTGTAGGCTGATTGGGAGCTGAAGACTTTACCAGGACAGTTGGCACTGTCCTTTTGTCAGCGCAGGGAGTCTCAGCAGTGACTGGCTGGCATGGAGCTGTGCAGCAGCGGGGACTCTGTCCTGCCAGGGATTTCCCGTGAAGACTTGGTCTTGGGAAGGTCTTTTTAGAGTACCTGCATATTGTCTATAGCCACAGAGGGTCCAGGAGGGAACTGGCTCCATCGTAGGGGACGGAGTGGCCAAGAGCAGGCGGGTTCCTCGGATAGTAAAGCCTCATGCTCGGGATATGCAGACAGAGGGTGGGGAGAGCATGCTGCTTCCCCCACAGACTGGGACGAAGGAGTAGATGAATTTAGAGGCAGGACTAGAGAGTGTTTGGGCACAGTCTGCATCCAAGCCCTGCATCAGACTGGGCTCGGACTGCCTGGAGGGCACTCTCCAAAGAGCAGGGCAGGAGCAGCTTGGGGGCAGAGCATATTTTCACACCTGCTAGAGATGATTCCCCCCTACTCTGCCTTCTTTGTTAACATTGATGCTGTGCTGGAGCCAGGCCCCCCACAGATGCATTCCTGCCATTCCAGACCAGGACCATCCTGTCCCCGAAGGGGAGATTTTGCTGCTGCCTGGGTCCTAGCCCTGGCTGCAAGGCTCTCTCCTGTCCTGTGGTCATGGGTGCTACCTGTCCTTGTGTCTGCAGCTTATCTTAACCAGGCCATGCAGGCATTTTCTAGAGATTCTGCTGAGCCCGATCAGCTGTGCTGTTATCTGCCCCCTCCAGATGGGCAGGCAGGGTGGGACAACTGCCTCCACTCTTGCATGTCCCGAGCCAGACATGAGCAGATGAACAACTTGGGCATGCCCCAGTCTCTCTCCACTAGACCAGCCAGCCCCATGACAAAATTAAATCTACTTGGGCATCACATGTAGGCAGGGCCAGCCTTACTAGAGGCGACCTGAGGAGACTGTCTTGGGCCCTGTTCTTTCCAGGGGCCTGGCAGTGGCCCTTGTTTTCTGCCCCTCTCGGTAGGGTCCCAAATATGACCTCCTTTAGGACCCCATGGAGGGTGCCCCAAGGGGACAGGGTCATAGGAGTGGGGTCACCAGGTGCCCTGGATTTAATCTTTGCCCTGGGCCCTGCAAATTCTAAGGAGAGGATTCCTGTGAGGTAGGGTCTGAAGGTGGAGCAGTGCTGCCACCTGGAGGGCACTAGGATACTGCATAGAGCAGTAGCCTCAATCAGTCTACTGGAAGCTCTGTAGCAGATGAGCTCCCCGGGAAGTGGAGTTCTGGGGAAGAATAAAGCTGCTTCTTGTTTATCTGGGTTGAACTCAGTTTATGTGCCCAAGCTGAAGTCTTTTTGCTACAGGAAGCATCCTTGAGAACTAGAGGTCTGGCACTGGGGATGTCCTGAAGCTGTCCTGCCAATGGGAGTCTTGGGTCCTGTTGCTCTTTCTGGCTAAATTCCTGATCTCTGATCTGTGCCTTTTCTGACAGGCTACCAGATCTTGGTTTCACACACACACACAGTCAAAGTTGATATGACACAGCCAAGACCTATAGAACCCTTACCCAGGAGAGGTGGTAGATGCACGTGACCAAGACTGCTTGCTGAGGGCATTGAGAGAACAGGGTGTGCTCAAGCTTGGTGGGGTGAAGAAGGAAGCTGGGAGTGTGGTGGCAGAGTTCTTCCAGGGGCTTGAGAACGGCTGCCTTGCTCTGTGTGGAGCCCGCTCCGTGTCCCGAGCGAAGCAGGGTTACAGGCCTCTGCTGCTTCTGGCCCAGAACTGGTGTTAACATGGGCTCTTGGGGCTGCTGTTCTGGTGTGCTGAATAAGGATGGGTTCTGGGTGGGAGCGCTGAACCCTGGAAGAGCCTCCCGTGCTCACCTGGAAAGGGGGGCTCAGGCCTGTCTCACTTTTCATTCCAGACAGGGCAGCTAGAACCCTTGCTGTCATGCTTCACTGAAGAGGAGGAGATGCAGATGAAGCGGATGCTGCAGAGAATGGATGTCTTGGCCAAGGTTAGGATTGTGTGTCTTTGGCACCTGAGAGAGGGGACTGCGAGGGTTGCTGGGATGGCCTTGGGTTCTGCTGGGTGAGAGCCAGCTGGTTACACTGGGAAGAGGTGTTGGTCCAGTAAGTATTAAAGAGTCTGGCGTAGCAATCTTGGGAGCACTAGAGCCAGTGTCATGCCCTGCACCTCACTTGGTTGCTTCCCTTGCAGAAAGCTGTGGAGATGGGGGTGAGACTGATGGTGGACGCAGAGCAGAGCTACTTCCAGCCTGCCATCAGCCGGCTCACCCTGGAGCTGCAGCGGAGGTTCAGCAGGGAGAGGGCAGCCATCTTCAACACCTACCAGTGCTACCTGAAGGTGAGAGGCAGATTGCCAGTGCCAGGCCAACACCCATGTTCTACTATTTGGTGCGAGTGAGGGGAAAGCAGGTGCCCAACTCTGCTGTGGCAGCTTGTCTAGGGCTGGCAAAGACCAATTTACCATTGACTGACTAAGCCAGGCTTGTGGCACCACCAGACACACAGTGCCCACTGTGGCATGTTTGTTCATTACTTTGTGGATAAAATTGCTCTGATTCACCATGACTTTGATGCCGTGTTTAGTCCAATGGGAGAACCAGAGGCTATGAAAGCCCCGCCTTGTCCAGTTTTGTGAGATCTGTTTCAGTGGGTGTCGTCTGCTGATGCGCAAGATGTTCTTGGGGTGGTCACAGCCACCTCTTGTGAACTGGTCCTGTGCCCACCCTGGCTGGTCAAGACCAGCCGGGAGACATCGGGGCCGTTGCTGGCGGGGGTAGTCAGTGCCTCCCTTCGGGAGGGCCGAGTGCCGAGCCACCTCAAGGAGGCAGTGATGTGACCTCTGCTCAAAAAGCCGTCGCTTGATGGTGACTCCCTCGCTAGTTATCGGTCTGTCTCTAACCTTCCCTTTTTAGGGAAGGTTATTGAATGGGTAGTGGCTCGACAGCTGCAGGGACATCTGGACCACATCAGTTTTCTTAGATCCCTCCCATTCTGGCTTTCGTTTGGGCTATGGCAATGAAACTGCGCTTGTGGCTTTGGCCGACGACCGCCACTGTGAATTGGACCAGGGTTGTTCGACCCTTCTGATTCTGTTAGATCTGTCAGCTGCATTTGATACTGTTGCTGGTGACCCACTTGCGGGACCGAACTGGGGTGGGCGGAACTGTTCTTGAATGGTTCCATTCCTTCCTAGTTGGAAGAACTCAGCAAGTCATGCTGAGGGACTGTTCTTCAGTCCCCTGGGACCTTGTGTGTGGAGTCCCGCAAAGTTCTATTCTGTCCCCTCTCCTATTCAATGTGTGTATGCAGCTGCTTGGTGAGGTTGTGAGAGGGTTTGGTGTTCGGTCTCATCAATATGCTGATGACACCCAACTCTCTCTACCTCTCTTTTTCATCAGACTTGGGCCCGGCAATCTCGGTGCTTACCCAATGTCTGGCAGCTGTGGGGGACTGGATCAGGGCGAGCTGTCTGAAGCTGAATCCCGACAAGACGGAGGTGATGCTAGTGGGTAGGGCAGTCGGGTTGGTGTCTCCCATCATTGATGGGGCTCGCTCCCCACCAGTCCCCCAGTTTCATAGCCTGGGAGTGCTCCTCGATTCACGACTCTGCTTGGATGTCCAGGTGGAGGCTGTGGCGAGGAGTGCTTTCCGCCAGTTACACCTGGTGTAGCGGCTTCGACCGTATGTCTCAAACTCCGACCTGGCCACTATCATCAATGCTTTCATTACCTGGAGATTGGACTATTGCAACGCGCGCTATGTGGGGCTACCCATGATGACAGTTTGGAGGCTGTAGCTGGTGCAGAATGCAGCAGCCCGCCTCCTTACGGGAACAGGTCGCTGTGAGCACATTACACCAGTGCTCCATTCTTTGCACTGGCTGCCTATAGGCTATAGTCTTCTGGGCCTGATTCAAGGTATTGGCATTAACCTATAAAGACCTATACAGCCTGGTCCCTGCCTACCATTGGGACTGCCTCACTCCGTGGGCGGATCGATTCCTGGGGTCAACTGGGAGCACCCTTCTTGAAGTCCCCTGAGTTTCTCGGGGAGCGATTATGGAGAGGGTGTTCTCGGTGGTCGCACCAAGACTGTGGAACTCCCTCCCGGTGGAGGTCCGTGTGGCCCCGGACCTCTCCTCCTTTAGACATCAGTGAAAGACCTGGCTGTTCCGCCAAGCGTTTGGTGAGGGGGATGAGGGTTGGGGGGCGGTCCTCATTTTTACCTGCCTCTATTTTAAGTCTGCTATTTTAATACTTTTTGTTTTTGTTTTGTTGTGTTATGGGTTATCTTTTATATATATTTATATTGCCACCCCAAGCTGCTTTTTGCTAGGAGGGCCAGGATAAAAAGTCTGTTATAAATAAATAAATATGCCCAGGTCTGTATTCTATGCACTTGTCCTGTACCCTGTAGTGTGAGCCTGTAGCACAGGGGTGGGGGAGACTTGGGCCCAGGGGCCAAATGTGGCCTGCAGCTTTTGTGGCCTGGGAGTGCTCCTTGATTCACGACTCTGCTTGGATGTCCAGGTGGAGGCTGTGGCGAGGAGTGCTTTCCGCCAGTTACATCTGGTGCGGCGTTCCTGGATTCTAGTTCCCACCCTCCTCAAGCACTGGAAAACTAAGCTTTGAGTAATGGAACAGAGAGATGAGCATGCACAAAAGGATAGTGGACAGATCCGTGACATAGATTCATGATCTGAACCCTCCTTCCTGCATTCACCCCTTTTTATGTAGCCCTTGCAGCTTGTACTAATTTTCAAAGTGGTCCCTGGGCGGGAAAAGATTCTCTTCCCCCCCCCCCCCCCCCCCCCCCCCCCCCCCCCCCCCCCCCCCCCCCCCCCCCCCCCCCCCCCCCCCCCCCCCCCCCCCCCCCCCCCCCCGCTAAAATCACATGCATACTTCCTCACACACCCAGCACAGGCCTGCATTGCTGTATGCACTTTCCTCATTCCCTGTTATGCAGGCCTGCATTGCCATGCACTTTTGCTCCCCCACCCCATTGCTTCTGCCCCATGAACTTGTTCTGTACCATCCAGTGCTCGCACAGGGTAGATCCAGGTTGGCTTGCCTTGGTGCTCAGCTGGCCACTGTCTTGCTGCAGGAAGCCTATGACAATGTGATGGTGGATGTGGAACTGTCCCGCCGGGAAGACTGGCATTTTGGAGCCAAGCTGGTGAGAGGCGCCTACATGGATCAGGAGCGCAGTCGAGCAGTCCAGGTGGGCTATGAGGACCCCATCAACCCCACATATGAAAAGACCAGTGAGATGTACCACAGGTAGATGGTAGCCTGGAACTGGGGTGTTGCAGGTAGGGAGGGGAGACAGACCTTTGGCTACAGCCCTGCAAACTGGACTAAGCCCATCGGGCATAAGGGGTCTGCTTGGGCTCAATACAGGAGCCCTCCCATCTCAAGACCCTTGTAGGGTCGGGCTCCCTGGGCAAGAGGCCCTGCCCCTTTCCTGACATGACCCTGCCTCTGAAGAGCACCAGGATGTTGCAGTGCTCAATGAGGCATGGCTACCCTGCTGTATATTGTGCACAGAAGAGCCTGGCTGTGTTGGAACCAGCTCAGGTTGGTCCTGGCAGAATCAAACTTGGGTCAAGCTCTGTTTTTGAGCCTCTAGGGCTCTGCCCCACGCAGCTTCCCCAGTCATTCCCACTTGAGCTTGTCCCACAGGTGCCTGGACTACATCCTTGAGGAAATCAAGCACAGCCGCAAAGCAAATGTCATGGTGGCCTCTCACAACGAAGAGACGGTGAAGTTCACACTTAACAGGTGAGGATGCTGCAAATGGCTCTTGCCAGCAGCTAGGGAGTACAGGGTTGCAGGTCAGGACTGAGAGGCATCAGAAGAACTGGGCGCAGGGAGCTTAGACTTGGAGTATTGGGGGCCTGTAGTTGTGGCTTGAGGGATAAGGAGCACAGGCTTGGAATAGCAGGCGATGGACTTCAGGTCAAGACTGAGATGTATCAGCAGAACTGTGGGGGAGGGCGACGTGGAGCCAGGACTTGGAGTGGCCAAAGGGGGCTGTATGTCAGGGTTAAGGGCATGCCACGAGCTCCGATGGAGTAGCAGGGGGACGGCTTACAGCACATGGAGTGCACGCCACACTGAATCCCTGGGAGAGGGAGCAAGACAGCAGCCACCTCGGATCCCAGGAGGAATCCATCTAGAAAGGAACAGTGTGTCTAGCCAAAGGCCTCTCTAACCAGGATTTGTTTTTGTGTACCTGGTGTTTGGTTTGTAGAATGACGGAGCTTGGCATTCACCCCTCGGAGAACAAGGTGTATTTTGGGCAGCTCCTGGGCATGTGTGACCAGATCACCTTCCCTCTAGGTATGTGTCTTCCCTGCATTGCCCCTTTCTGCCCCAGAGCAGTGGTACTGTGGTCACTGGGTTTAACCAGGACTCTGTTTGCTACCTTCCCCATGAGAGCCAAACTCTGCTACACCCTCTCTTTGTATGAGCTATTGTATCTCCACCCCCAGACAGCACAAAGGCTCACTGCCAGAAATCTTCAGTAATTTATAATTCGACCATGTTTGCTGTTGGGGATGAAATCTTCATACTGATGCAAACAAGGCTTCCCTGTGCAAGGTTATACTAATGTGGGTTGTCATTGGGGGACCTGTATTCACGGTGTGTTCCCCATTACTGCCAGTGGGCAAAACGCAGTGGACACGGGTCCCTGGTTATAATCCACAAAGTACTTCAGTGTAGCGCCACTAAAGCCCTATGGGCTCCAATGGGACTACTTTGGAGTAAGTGGTTTGTGGATTTCAGCTATGATCTCTTTTCTCAAATGACTTGGAATCTAAATAAAGAGCTTAAGAGTGACTACACTCAGGAGGGCAGAGAGGATCTGCAGTGCTGGGTAGGTTAGGCTAGTTGGGATGGCCTAGGATAGCTTGTCAGGTGTCTTTTTATTTCTCTCTCTCTCAGGTCAAGCTGGTTTTCCTGTGTACAAATACGTGCCCTATGGCCCAGTGAATGAGGTGCTGCCCTACCTGTCCAGGAGAGCCCAGGAGAACAGGGGCTTCATGCAGAGAGCCCAGCGGGAGCGGGACCTCCTGTGGAGTGAGTTCAAGAGAAGAGTGATGGCAGGCGACCTCTTCTGCCTTCCAGGCCGTTAGCCTTGCCTCACCTGGGACATAAGCAGAACTGTTGTCCCACTCCAGTAACATTCCAAATGGACAGCAGGCTACAGAGCCCTATTGCCTTCAACTGCAATGCCTTGACTCTTCCCCTGGGCAGAGGCCTCTTCTAACGTCTCTGCCTGTGCCCACAGGTGCTGGTCTCTGACCTACAAGAGCATGGTAGTAATGAGAAGCCTGCTTCTAGCACCAGCGAGCTGCAGATCCTGTCTGCGTGCTTCCCAAGGTTAAGAAGAAGAGTGTGGTTGCTGTGTTTGGTCCCAAAAGTAATAGATGGAGACAATGTAGTTCAGATGACTTTTTGTTTTTATTGGACCAACTTCTGTTGGCAAGTGTGTGCAAGCTGCCCTTTCTCTGTCTGTAGCGATGTTACCAGCCTGAGGAAGGACCCTGTGTGGCCCAAAAGCTTGCACATGCTCCCCAACAGAGACTGATCCAATAAAAGTCACGTGCATTACTTTGTCCCTGAGACTAAAGAAACATTCTTTCTATCAAGCCGTAGCCTTCATTCCTCTCCACAGTGGCTGGCCTGGCTGAGTGCAAGGCTAGAAGCAGCCATAGACAGGCCTGTTCTCTGCCAGGCCAGCCTGGATTGGGGGAGACCCTAAAAGCTGATGGCTACAGCATGTGAAATGTTCTCCCAGGAGTTTATTCTTTACTCATCCAGCATAGCCCAGACAGAAGTGACGGTGCCTGTCACTGACTTATCCGGGTGGTGGTGGGCACAGTCACTCCAGTTGAGGTCCGGATCAGCTGCCAAACAACCATGATGGTGGCCCAGGTTGTGGAGATGCACAGATGTGCATCTGTCTGGCCCCACCCCTGCACTTCATGCAGCGGCTGCTCTGGCTGACAAGCAGCCATGGCAGCCGGCGACAAATTCATTATGCTGCTGCTACTCCCACGATGTTGCTGCTGTCTGTGCATTCAGCCCAGCTGGTTACACATGTGGCCAAGACACCACTGGCCTGTTTGCTGCTGGTGAATCACTATAACAGCTTGCTGGACTTTCCCTCTCCAGCTTCTTTTGCTGACGTTACCCCCCACCCCTCTTCCCTGATACAGGACTGTATCACCATCTCATTGCTTTGCTGTGGAACTTACAAACCAGAACCAGCTGCAACCACCAAGGGTGGAAAGGAAGCTTGCTAACAAAATGGCAGGCTAGTAGACCCTCCTGTGGACTGCTGTTGACCCCTTTTGCAGCTTGGAGACAATGCTCTGCTAACAGAGGGGTGGCATGTGGCAGCCAGAGCTGGTGCCTTGCTCCTTTAGCCTCTTGATTTGAGATAATCCATGCAGTCCTTGCCTTCAGAAATGAGGATGGACCTGTATAGTGAACTCCTCTTGAGTCTGCAGTGTTCGAGTCAGCACAAAGAGGGGGGGGGAAGAGATGGAAACTGTCCCTCGGGGAGAGCAGAGGGAAAAACTTCTTACTATTAGAACAGAACTGTGGTGTCTTGTAGCAAGCCAAGGGCAGTTGCATGCTCCTGGGTTTCTTTGGGGTTTGTTGCTACCTGCACTGATAAAACAGGGTTTTAAATAAAAGGAAGTGATTTTGAAGAGAAAGTGTCTATGCTGGCATAATTAATAGTGAATCACTGTAGCTGGGGGAAGGACCAGTATCCACCGTGCTGTAGCTAAACCAGAGGTGAGGGAATACCTGTGGCCCATGGACTAAATCTGGCTCTCCGCTTCTTGCCCCCTTTCCAATTCCTGGATCTGGCTCCGGCTCCAACTGAAGAAGTGTGTTTGGAGGAAGACAACTGATACGAGAGAGCACACTCGGGGACGGGCTGAGCCCCCATCCAACCATGTATTGTCTTGGCATGTCTTGCTATATCTCTTTGCCACATGCCTCCTTTGCCAATTTCTCCTTAATGCTGTGTTACAGTGCTGTTGGGCACTAAAAATATCTGACCTTAGGAACTAACCAAATATGAGAACTTTGGGTGTTGTGGTGAACATCTCTAGTTGGTTTGTGGGGGGCAGGATGGTGTTACCTTGCCAGCTACTTCTTAACTGCCGGTTGTGGCCCTCAGACAAAAATGTTCCCCACCCCTGCGCAAGCCTTTCCTATCTGGTAGGAAGTGATGGAGATCAATCCACCCCAAGCCTTGCCTGGGTTTGTGTACCCCTTCCAAACCATATAAAGCTGAAAGGGAATGATCTAGAGCCTCAAAGGATGGCACAGTAGTTACTGTGAGAACTTCCACTTGACTGAAATAAAATTGAAAAAATAATAATTCAGGTTGCCATTCCAGAGTAAGGGTTTAACTGAAAAAACCGATGTGCATCAGTCCTATAGAGCACACCTGCAGCCCTGCAACATGTATAATAAATGTAACACCCATTTTATGCGTGTTATAGAATGTCTGTGTAAAAAGGGCCACAGTGAAATTGTGGCAGTCAATGCAATGTTCTTCACCCCATTTTACCTTTGTCCATAATACCTACAAACACTGAAGTGTATTTATATCCGTGATTCCCAAGGGGAGAGCTAAGACACGCTAGCGTGCGATAAGCGCAATGGACGTGCCTTGAAAAATTACTTTTAATTTTTTTTTTAAACATTTATAATATCGAGGAGGTCACATGGGCATGCTACGGCATAGGATGTGAGAAGCTAGAGCCCTGTCCCACCCGCGTCTAATAGCAGCCTAAAAAGATCTTTTTTCCTGCCGCACGGACCCACAAAATATCTTCTTCAGACCAGAGCATGGGAAGGGGTCATAAGAAGGTGTCCGGTGGCGCCATAACTAGTTATTACCCTTTCCGGAGGGCAAAGACTCCTACCCAGGTGATGGAGGAGAAAATGGCCGACACTATGTCCCAGGCTGAAAATATACTGCCAGAGGAACCTTTCCAAATAATGGGTATGTTCAAGGCAATTCTAGAAAATATTAAGCATACAAAGGAAGGAATAGCTCAAATGAGTACCGCCTTGGACAGCATAAACAAAACATTTGATAAAAGAGTTGACTCCGTTGTGAAGCGGGTGAGTGATCAGGAGGATGGGGGGGTGGAGGAGAGAGATAAGAGGATTGTGCAGCTTGAGGGCAATGTCAGCCAGCCAGCTTGCTGGAAAATGGATCTCCCCAACAACCTTAGATTTGTGGGGTCCCTGAGGGACTTGAAAAGGAGGGAGCGCGTGACCTGATTCTGACTATACTTAGGATGGTGTTCCCTGATATAGAACATCTCCATGAGACAAAGTGAAAGAGCCCACCGGAACTTGGCCACACCATGGAGAAGCTGAACCCCCCCCTCCACCCCCCAAGGGCCATTATAAGGTGCCATAAATTCCAAGATTGAGGCGATATTAAGAGCTGCAAGGTCTCACCCTAAGTTGAATTTTGAGGGGAAGTGGATCCACATATTTTCTGACCTAGCTGCAGAGACTATGCGTAGGAGGAAAAACTGGCAGGATTGTATGCTGAAATTTTGCAGGTCTGGTCTGCAGGCCCAAATCCGCTACCCCATGCAATTTTCCTTCGTGAATAAGGGAAAGAAACTTTTCTTCAATTATGATCAACACTTGGATGTCTACATTGAGAAACATCTAAACGACCTGTTCAGTGACAGCACTGAGACCTGAGAAGGGAGATGGAATCCGTGGGTCACAAACAAAAGGAAATTTTACAGTACTTTGGACTTCCTTTGGGTAATTTCAGACGTTGCACGCTTCCAGGTCGCCACAATGGATTCCCAACTGTGGCGAGCCAGCCAACCCCCTCCCGTGGTCTAGGAAAGCCCCGAACAGACGTGACGAGCGGGACCACAGGAAGGAAACGGACAGCCAGAACACGGCCCAGGGCAGCGCAACAGACATCACGCCGATGCCGGACCATGGTCAGAACACCCAGAAGACACGGGTGGGAGGCAGACATGGCTGACTGAGGGCAAACGAAGCCAAAAGCACCAAAAAGCAATGCCCGCACAAGGGAAACAGGAAGGGAGGGGGAGGAGGGAGAACAGCTGCAGAGGCAGCACGCACAACAGGCACAGGGAAGCCAAGGACACTGCAGAACACAAAGCGCGCACACACGCCTGGGCGCAAACACACCCGAACAGGACAGGAAGGAAGGGGAGAGCACACCGGGAAGGTCAACACACACAACACCATGGACGCCTGGGCCTGGGCCAAAGAAGGGGAGGGGACCAGGCCGGGAACCGCCCAGGACATGGTGAAAGGCACCCAGAACCTCACAGGGAGCACAGGCAACCCAACAGCGACACAGGCAGCCCAAGTCTCAGGGGTCTGCATGGGGATGGAGCAGGGTCACAGGGGCAGGGCAACCAATCCGGGGAAGGCACTGGAGCTGTCCGAGGCAGGTCCAGATGGCAAGGATCCCCCTTGCTGATGGGGAAGCGCGCCTGGGGATGGAGGCGAGCTGGATCCTGTGGATAGCACACTTATTTATATTTATTAGCCGCCCCCTCATGCCTACGGCATCCTGGGGCAGCTTACAACATGCATATGCGCACACACCCCCGGAGGAAGCTGACGGGCGCTGTCCAGGGGCCCCAAGTCCTGCACAGTCATGGAGGCACCCGGGGGCAGGGCACGGACACAGGTGTGCGGGCGGCCATGCAAGGGGAGGAATACACCACGGGGAGAGACGGGAGAGGTCACAGGCAGCAGGAACCAGCCAAATGGGGGGCCGGCCACGGAGAGGCACACCACAGGCAGCGAAGGACAGGGGGTGCCCATGGAGGAAGCACAGCAACACAGGCGAGCGGAACGAAGGCAAGCAAACTAGCCAGAACAGCCGCGAGGCCGGAACGGCACGAGTGAGCGACCAGTGCCCCAGGTGCAGGGAGCACACGGTGGGGCTGTCATCCATGACACCGAAGACACGGGGCCTCACAGCCAGCTGCATGAGGTCACAAAGGGGGCTGGGACCAGTTAGCCCACCAAAGGCACGTAGTGGGGCCACTGAAGCATGCCCCTGCAGTAGCCCAGCCCCGCCATGTGGTGGGCAACGAGGTAGTAGGCCTCAAACAGATCCAGCCCGACGAGCCCCACCTGAACATCAGCATGGGACCACACAGCAGCCAGCACCGCCAGCTCCGGTCCAGTGGGCTACGACAAGGTATAGTCAGCAGCAGGAGGCCACAGCAGGTGCCCAAGCTCCAACAGGCAGTAATACGCCACCCCACATGACTGCTGGTAGCCACGGGCCCTGTGGATGTAGCCAAAGAAGGAAACAGCCAGGGCAGGGTTTCCCTCCTCCAGACATCTCGTGAACCCAGCCAGGCTACACACTGAGAGGGCCAACACGGTCTCTGCCGGGGACCACGTCACATACGAGCACCTCCTCTCCAGAACGCGCCCATCAGGAAAGTGACGGAAGCCCAGGAACCCTGTGGAGGTGCTGTTCTATGCCCGGCTATGTACTTCGAGGACCGTGGTCAAGAGGGCCTTCGGTGCCCTCAAGCAGCGCTTGAGGTGCCTTGCTGGTCAGATGGACTTCGCTGTAGCGACCTCAGCCCTCGTGATCGGTGCCTGCTGTGTCCTGCACAACATCTGAGAGACTGATGGGGCTGCCTTGGCGTTCCCCATGTCCCAGTGGCCACCAGGACCCGTGCCGCTCTGTGAATGCTAAGAACCCGCGGGAATACCGCTATGCCAAGCGAATTCACACTGCCCTGGCAAGGCGTATATCTAGTGATGTCGGGGCCTGAGCGTGCTGCCACCCCGTCCACACAGGCGGGTCACAGCACCAGCCGTCCTGGCACCTGCGCCCACCCACAGCCGTATAGGGGCCTCCTGACAGCAGGTCCCACCTGTCCTCGAGCCCCAGCCGAGCCTGTCCCCTTCCTTGTACCATGAAGCTGACAATAAAGCTATTGATGTTGCTCACCCATGTGTTTTATTGTGCATACAGTGCCCCCTGCCCCCTTCCCCCGTCCCCCCGACCCTGCAGCTTCCTGGGACGTCCCCTTGGGCACCCTGCGGGTGCCATGGAGCTCTGGGAGCTCTCCTCACCCCTGCTGTCAGTCTCCCCGATGGTGTCCTGGGAGGTCTCCATGTCCGGACCGCCGGTTCGTGTCCTTTATGACCTTCTACCCCTTCTTGAGCTCCTTGGTCTTGGAGTGGCATTGGACCACGGTCCTGTGGTGCCTCGCCGCCTCCATGTCCCGCACGATCTCCATGAACACATGCTCGTTCCTCTTGTTCATGGCAAGCTCCACCTTGTGCTCCAGGGACCCCCAGATCCAGATAAAGTCCTGGGTCTCCTTGTGCCCCCATTGCGCCCCCCCCCCCCCCCCCCCG
>QEPC01001423.1:8099287-8184306 GCA_003113815.1 Sphenodon punctatus | reverse complement strand
GGCTGCACGTCTGTTGTGCTGCCGCGGCCCGCGATGGTGCGGCCCGGTTCCGGCCCGTGGTCCCGTTCCCGGCACGTCTGTTTGGGTCGTTTTCCCACCCCCGGGCGTGGTTGCGCTGTTCACCCCCCCTGGTGGTTCCCTGTGGTGAACCGGCCGCCCGTAACGTCTGAAAATACCCATAGAGAGCAACCTCTCTGGCGAAGGATACATCTGCAGCCATACGTAGGCAATTAGCAGCATCTGCTATTGTCCCTCTGGATGTGGCAGTGCGAATTTTCAGTGCCAAATTCGGAGCGTCCCTTTTGTATGGTGCCGAACTTTGGGCCCCACTGGTCTCCCTTAAACTGGACTTGTTCCAGGCAGATTTCCTTAGAAAGATTTTGTGAGTACCTGTCAGCACCCCTTCAGCTTCCATACAGTTAAAGAGACTGACCAATTAGGTTGGGATAACAAGGCTTTGATCAGAGCCGTAAATTTTTGGTTGAAGATATCCAGCAGGAAAGAGATTGGGCTAGTCAAATTTCTTTTTAAAGATACGCATAAAGACAAATGGCAACTGGCTATCAAAGAATATCTGCCAAGGTTGGGTTTTTCCACCAGATACTCCCAAGGGAAATCCACGGAGGCACTAAGAGTGGAGATTTCAACAAGAATAAGGGATGTAGCCTGGCGAAATGAACTTGCGCTAATCAGGACCACTCCACACATGAGAGATTATTTACCCTGGTCTCCAAAACCAGGTGACTCAGCTGCATATTTAAATTCAGTAATCTCCTTGAGGAGTAAGTCGCTTTTCATGGCAGCTAGATTTAATGCCCTACCTTCGAAAATCATGGAGGGCAGAAGGGAAAGAATTCCTTACAGTGAAAGGTTATGTTCCTTTGACCAGATCGTTGCGGAAACTTCACAACACATCTTGTTTGGCTGTAGGCTATATGATGATATTAGGAGAAGCTTTCTGGCCCCATTTCTTAATGCTTTCCCCAGTAGGGGTGAACATGATTTGCCGATTTTGGCATTACAGGACACGGTCTATGACCTTACTAAATCAATAGCGAAATATCTGAAGCAGGCCTTTATATTAAGGCAGGATTTTTTGGAATTTAGGGCGAGTGATCAGTCTGGTTAGTATTATTGAGTAAATTGGATTGGGATCGTGCCACATTCTTGTTTTTTTGCAGTAGTTCTTTGTTAATAAGATGTGTTGTATTATTGTTGTCTCATATTTTTATCATTTATCATTTACTGTTATCGTCTTAAATGCAATGGCCAATGGCTATGCTAAAATAAACATTATTAAAAATAATAATAAATAAAGATTATTATTATGAATTATTTATTATTGTTGTTATTATTATTAATGGGTCAGACCAGTTGTTCATCTAGCCCAGCATCCTGTTTCTAACAGTGGCAACTTCAGTTGTGTCAGAGAAGGGCACAACAGGTCATAATGGAGTGATCCATATCCTGCTGTTCACTCCCAGCCCCTGAAAATCAGAGTTCTCATACCCAGCCCAATTACCTTCTAAAAACATGTCCAATCATTTTTGAACCCAGTTATCCTATTGGCTTTTGTAACATCTGCTGGCAGTGAGTTGAGACTCCAGAGTGACAAAATTATTCTTTTTGTTTGTTAAAACTTGGTGCCAATTAATTTCATAGGGTGTCCCTTAGTTCTGGTGCTTTGAGGGAGAGGAAATAGCAGTTCCCTATTTACTTGCTCTGCCCATGGTACTGTAAACTTCTATCATATCTCCTCTGTCATCTTTTCTTCTAACATGAGGAGCCTTGGCCTATGGAGCCTCTCCTCAAATGGAAGCCGTTCCATATACCTGAGCATCTTTGTTGGCTTTCTCTGAACCTTTTCCATTTGACTATGTGCATTTTTGAGATGGGGTGACCAGAACTGCTTACAAATATACAAAGTGTGGGCACACCATGGATTTATATAGTGGCATTATTATAGTTCCTATTCTATTTTCTCTCACTTCAATAATTCCTGTTTGCCTGTTTGACAACCACTGCATGCTGAGTTGTCTTCAGTGAAAATTAGAGAACAGAAGTTACCAACAACAACAAAAAAGACTTGCCCAAAATGTCCAAATAAGACAATTTGTAATTATATATATGGTTGGTAGGTTTTGCTTTTATTTTAAAGGCACGCACCACAGTTCTAAAAATCCCTTCGAACATTCAAGCTCTTTTACATCTAAAAAGGATGCAATTCTGACTTGACAGCTAAACTTTCGTTGATTTCAATGGGGTCAGAATTTCACTCAAAGTGTGTTTTGGGGGTTTCTGTACAGCTCTTAGGGACATGAAATTAGAGAGCAATTTTTCCCCTAGCAAGAAAAACAAACCTCATGCAACCTAGAGATGCAACCTTATCCATGGTCTGGTAGCCACGCCAAAACACCATAGCAGAGCCAATGTGCTGGCAAGAGGCATAGTTTGACCAACAAAAATGGGGGGTGAGAGGACTGATGGTGGATATTTTGCTTTTCTTGTTTAGACCCGCTGCTGGCTCTAGCCTCTCCTGAAAACCTACCACCTTGGACAAACCTCTGTGGTGGTCAGTGTGGATGGCAGGGTCCTAAGTATTTTCAGGACTGGGGCTAATGTATGTCCTCTACTCCATCACACCATTGTCTGAAGAGTGACTGTTTTTCATGAAGGGTAAATCTATCGAAGGCTCTTCTCAGTCAACTTGGTCTGGGGAAGGGACCGCTGGTTGGTGGAGGGTGGGAGTGGAAAGGAGATGGTTTGCTGCATACAGAACCTAGTTTGTACACTTCCTCTAAAACATTCTGTAAACCCCTACTGGCCATTATTGGATTACTGGAGACCCGTTATTGGACTAAATGATCCATTGACCTGGCCCAGTCTGGCAGCTCTTATGTTCTTTTTCCCCATGTTTAACACAGAGAGACCACTATGCTTGTTGTTCCTAGCAAGACCCAATTCCAAATTGCCCTTCTTTCCTAAGTGCTCCATACTAGGGCTGCTGGATTGAAATTACAAAAATCAGGGAAACTCTGAAGCTGGAGAGGTGTCCTACAGGGTTCAGAGAGCACTGAAGGGTGCGTGTGCGTGTGTTTATGTGATTCTATGGAACCATAGGGGTATTTATTCTATGCCATTCATGGGACTGTGGGGTGGCTGTCATAGGTGGTTCTATGGCATGCGTGAGGAATCTCTAGTTCATGGGCCAAATCTACTCTATGGCTGTAATTGGCCCCTCTCCAGTACCTGGATCTGGCTTGATCCAGTCTCTGCCCTCAAGCAGTGAAAGAGTCAGCTTCAGAGAAGGGAGCAGAGATGAGAGCATGCACTCACGGATAGGGAATGGATTCAGGGCATAGATCCATGGTCTGGACCCTGTCCTTCCTTCTCCCATCCTAAGTAGTATCCTACTTAACAGCCCTGCCCCCAATTCCTATCCAGCCAGCAGGGCTTATATTTTCACAGTCACCAGTGGGAGGGAAAACGGTTCCCCACACTTGCTCTATGACCAGAGCGGCACAGCTAGATTGGAAAGGTCCTGAGCAACTAAGCAAGACTTCAGTGGGTAGTAAACACCCATTCCACTTGGGTGTGGGTCATCATAGGCTCTTGGGTACTATCTTGCACCTATTAGCATTACACCCTTCTCTATGGGGTGCTGTGAAGCTGGGGTCTTCTGGTGCTCCCTACCCCCACATCCCCTCTCTTGCATCTTTTCCCCACAAGCTGCCCTCCATCAGACTGACAAATCAGTGCCTTCTCCTATGCAGAGTGCAGACACTTACTGGCAGCCTCTCTACGCCCTGCTGCTCCATTCTCCCCTTGCTGGATGGGGATGGTGCAGGGGCCTGCGAAGCCTGGGGAGGGCTGTTCTCCCCACCTCCAATCAAGTCAAGTGCGCCCCATCCCTTTCTCTCCTCTTCCTGCTGCCCCCCCCAATCTGAGAGATCTTTGTTAGTCGCTGGGTTGTGGTGGGGGAGCTGATACCCCATATCCCTAGAATTTGCGACTAGGGTTTGGTTGAGGGAGAGGTATAACTACAGGGCAGCCCAGGCCTTCCAAGCGACCCTCCAGGACCAAGCGAGCTCGGAGCCTCTCCTACAGCGGAAAGCCCCCCTCTCTTCCCAAGAACGACATGGGGAGGGGGCCCCTGCTCACATTCTCCCGCTGGACGGCTTAGTCCGGCCGGGGACTGGGTGGGTCAGCCGCGCCCCTGGGGTCCGTCCCCAGAGCCTGGCCCGGGATCAGGGGAACCAATGCGGTATTTCCTGGCTGGCCGGGCGCCTCTCCTGCTGCTGCCGAGAGGGGCGCGGGGGAGGCGGCGGGCAGCGCGGCGCTCGCACTGCAGCTTCCGGCTGGGATTCTGCAGGCAGCAGCCGCCACCACCGGGGGAGCCAGGGCGCCCGGGCCGCTCCGGAGAGCGGGCTCTGCGCTGTGCCCCGCATGGCAACCGCCGAGCCCGGCCAGCCACCAACGGAGCCGCCCAAGCCCGGACGCGCCGGAGCGATGCTGCTGTTGGTACTGCTGCTGCTGAGCTGGGGAGCTGCCCAGGAGCTGAGTCCCCGCGGGCGGAACGTATGCAGAGCGCCCGGGTAGGAGCCACCGCCCCCTTCTGCCCCGATCCCTGCCCCCCCGCTGGGGGGCGCCGTATAGCCGGAATCGTGGCCCCTTCTTGACGCCAGCCCAGCGCTCCTGGGATGCCCAGCCCGGCCGGAGAAAGGGACCCGCTCCCCAGTCCAGCCGAGAGGGGGCCCCGCGGTCTCAACTTCGCCAGACCGTGCGTTCCCTCCAAAGAGAGACTACTGCTTTACTATCCCAGCTCTGCTGTGCGCTCCTGAGCCTGGGGGTCCCACCCCAGCAGGGCCGTGCGCTCCCTTGGTGACTGGGCTCCCTCCCGCTATCCCGCCCCGGCCGTGCGCTCTTAAAGACTAGGGTGCAGCTATCGCGGCTCGGCAGCGCGCCCCCTTAGACACGGGTCCCGTTATGCCAGCCGGGCCGTGCGCTTCCCAACAGTCTGGGGTCCCGCCGTGCGCTCCCAGAGGACGCAGAATCCCGGCTGCGCGCTCCCTTCCGTTATCCCAGCCCATCCATGCGTTTCTGCATGGCTCCAGGGCAGCTCGGCTACTTGGATGCTTTTTGGCAAACACAAGGCTGGGGCAGAGCAGCGGGACCTGCTCATGGCGGGAGAGTCTAGGATCTTTTACTCCAGCGCTGCGCACTTAGTGTCCCCTGGCCCCATGGGGAAGTTGGTGGGGGTCACGAGCGGATGAATACATAAGCTGAGGCAAGGGGCGTAAACTTGTGGGTCCCGTCCTACTCTCAGTCCATAGGAATGGCTCCTGAGCAGCACTCTCACATCATTTATTTTGATTCTGCCCAAATTTTCCCTCCCCACACAAAACAGTGCCAGGTAGGGGCTAGCCTGGCATCCTCCCCATAGAATGAGTCCCCAGTACCATAAAGGGGGGACGGGAGCCTGTAACTTTCGTTGCAAGCTTCCCTAGAGCAGTGTCTTAAAACAGCACAGAGTGCCAGCTCAGCTCTGGATGCCTTTGGTTTCCCCTCCCTTCTGCAAGAACCGCTTTCTGGAGAGTTAACCCCATATTCTGCTTTCCCCCATGCTAAATAAACCTCATTTCCGATTCCCCCCCTTGCCAAGCTGTTCACCCCATCCAGTGATGATGTGCTACAGGCTTTGAAGGGAAATATGACCTCTAGGCTAGTGACTGACTGCTGGCATTTCTTAGGGGGGTTGGGGAGCCCTTACAACAGGTGTCCCCCTTTTCCTGAGGTTCAGAGAGCAAAAACACAGCCTGACTGTAACCTAAAACCCAATGGAAAGGCGCGATACATCTGCTTTAGATTTGAAGTCTTGCAATCAAGCCCTCCTAGACAAGAGGACTTTCCAGAGCTGTGGAATTTCTGCACAAGGTCCCCCCTCCCCAAATGTAAGCGTCTGGCCTGTGTTTTTTCTACCAAGACAATGTCTGTTTTGTGTGGTACTCTGTGGGGCTGGGGGCCTGACAGCAATGTCGGGTGAGAGGGAAAGGATAGGGCTGGGATGAGGATGAATTATAGTAGGATGAGCTATGTTTCATGTCAGCAAATATGTATACATGTGTAAAGCGGGGGGGGGGATACCCCCCACCGTGCGTCTCCTCCTTAATTTTGCATTGTTTCCATGGGTGGGGGAGTTGGGAGGGAGAATCCTCAGTTACAGGTCTCTGTAGCCTTGGGGGATGCTGCCAAGCTAACACAGGAGATCTTAAATTTATCCCTCATTTCCCCTGACTGTGCTCTGGATACATCTCATCCTTTCCCCCTTTCAGCCAACAGCCTGAGCCGCAATGCAAGGAATTAGGAACTGCTCCCTCATATTCTAAATAAGCAAAGAGAAAGAGGTGGTGCAGTGAGAAATAAAACCCAGACCTCCTAGCATCATTGTTTCAAAGCTTCACTACCCAGACCAGTTGCCAGGGCTCTAGCAAGGCTATGGTTGGCCCCAGCTCATGTCCCAATTATGGGCAAGTGGGCAGAATCCCTGGGGAGAGGGCAGGGCGAGAGCCCCCACTTCAAACCACTACCGCTCTAGAAGGGCCGCAGCCGGGAACCCTGCTGCGAGCTGACATGTTGGGGGAGCGGAGGGGGGCACTGGGAGCTGTGTCACCACTTCTGGGGGCCTGCTGAGAGCCACTGCAAGCCGCCACCTCTGCTGCTGGAAGGTGGAAGCTAGGAGCTCTGCTGCAGACCACCACCATGAACCGCAGGAGCAGGTAGCTTGCAGTGGGGCTCATGCTTAATTTGTGAAGAAGTGAATTTCCAGGGCCCATGCCTGCCCCAGAAGCCACACTCCCACCCCAGAGCTTGTCAGAGCAGGGAACTAAACCCTAATCTCCAGCTAGCAACCCAACCCCTGGATCATCCTGCCTCGAGTCTCTACAGCTGAACGGAAGTTCTTGTGACCATACAATGACCAGCATAGGGAGCAGGGCCAAAAAGTCATGAATGAAAGTCAAATAAACCAGCCACGTTTTTTTCTGGCTTTCATTTCCAACCCAGAAATGGCCAATATGGGTCTTTTCCTGGTCTTACACATTTTGTGGTGCACACTCCTACTAGGAGCATTTCCTGGGGTTCAGGAATTTAATTGTCAGTAAGCCCCGCTCCCCCACAATTGGGCTCCTAGGCAGCACCCTCCAAGCAACAACGGGCCTCCCAAAAGGTCTCATGGCAAGCCTCAGCTTCACCCCCACAAAGGTAACAGCACCATCCTGACTCCCAGTGGGTTCCCCAAGAGCAGCAACAATCTTGCCAGGAAGGACATTTTTAAGCATGAGCAAGGGTAGCGCTCTACTCCTGCCCACTCTGAAAGCTTCCTTCCTAGTGGGGTCCTTTCCAAGCAGCCTGAGCACCACTAAAATTTTCAGAGTAGGTGGGAGTGGGGGCACAACGCTGACCCCATTCTCACTCACTCCCCTGCCCACTCTGAAAATGTCCTTGTTATTCTCAGGTCACTTGCAAAAGGGCCTCTACAGCAGAGTCTGGAGCCTGGGCTCACCTGAGCCCTCTCATTCCTTGGTAGCTATGTCACTGCACACGGCTAATCCAGCTGCAGCCTAACCATTGGCTAGGAGAGTCTGGTGCATTCCGCAATTTTTTGGTCTAAATTCTGCAACCAGGAAACCCAAATTCTGCAAGCAGAAATTCCAGATATTGCAAGTAGAATAAGTCATGCAAAACTTGCCTGCAAATGAATTTTCCAGCATGCCATTCCATCAGTTATAAACATTTTGTATCTTTTTAAATTATTTATTATTATTATTATTATTATTATTAGCAAGCATTTATATAGCACAAGCAATGTACCTGGCGCTTTACAAAGTAATGGAATAGACACGGCCCCTGCCCTAGGACAAAGGAAGGGGAACAGAGGGAGAGACAAGGAGTGTAACATTCACGAAGATGCGAGGTCCCAGGTGCACGCGCTTGGCTTGGTTACATCGAGAATGATGGCTGGCTGGTCCGTGTGATGAGGATATGAGTACACAGACCTCAGGTAACAGATTGTACTAAAAAGGTACAAATTAAATACCACGCAGACCTATTGAAAGGGTGTTTCTCTCTACTGGGGGTGGGGGTCGTGGGCTGCCTTCAGCTGCTGTGGCACAGGGTGAACGTTCACAGTGCTGGCATCTCATTGGCTAAGCTCACAATTTCCCCCACTTAGGCTATAATTCTGCACTGCCAGAGGCAGGTTCTGTGAGAATATGGCCACACACAAAATTAAAACAAATAATAAAAAAATAGTCCCAATTGCAGCAGAACAGAATTCCTGGACCCATGAGAGTAACTGGTTGCTGCTTCTTGGACTTTGACCCTGAGACTCCCTTTTGGGCCTATGGGAGTTTCAGGGTCAAACTATGAGCAGTGGCAACCCTAAGCGTAGCCTGGTGACTGTTCCCCTCCACGTTGGGGGCAGAGCATCCTTGTGAACGTAGGGTGCGTGTGGGGTTGTGTGTGTCCCCACTGACAGACCAAGGTACTCGACTCGATTTTCCGAGTTCCAAAATTGAGGAATGGCCCCTGGAACTTTGGAACTCGGAAAATCCTTGGCCGAGAGCAGAGGCTGGCACTGGGCCTCTGCTCCCCCTTCCCTAGCCCCTGCTGTCCAGGGAGAGAATAGGCCAGTGGGGGCCAGGGAAGGGGGTGATGGGGCATAGTGGGGGTTCAGGATGGGGTGCTTAAGGAGGTAGGGGCTAGTGTGGGCTGAGAGGTAGAGTACTCACCCTCTGGAGGTGCTCCAGCAACGTGTGGTTCTCTCCAGAGTCAATAAGTTTTTTAAAAGGGGCGGGGGGGAGTTATGCATGCTCAGAAGGGCCAATTGGCTCCTTCCAAGATGGTGCTGGCAGTGTCAGCATGGTGTGGATGTCATCTTGGAAAGGTCTGAGCATGCTCAAAAGGGGTCATTACTGTAACCAAGCCAACAACGTGTACCTGAGTTCTCGCATCCTCATGAATGTCACATCCCTTGTCTCTCCCTCTGTTCCCCCTCCCCCTGTCTTTAGATTGTAAGCTCTCAAGCAGGGACCGTGTCTATCTTATTTTCTGTAAAGTGCCAGGTACATCGCTGGCGCTATATAAATGCTTAGAATAATAAAATAATTAATAAAGTGGTGGCCTTACACATGGGAGAGCAGGATTCAAATCCCATCATAGTCATGAATTCAGTGGGTGACCTTGGGCAAGTCTTTCAGCCTCAGTTCTCCATCTGTAAAGAGGGAATCCCTACCTCCCAGGGTTGTTGTAAGACTGAACAGGATAAGGATTGCAGTGCACCAATACTGACAGATAAATAATAACAATATTTAACTCCCTGGGCAGCATGTAAAACCTTCCTCTAGTGGCTGAATTAAAAAGAGCAGCTGTCTTTTATTTCTGGATCTTCAGCACTAGAGCTTTGTAAAGGAAAGCTGTGGGTGAGGGGTTCATGTTTGGCTTATTTGAGGGGATACTGTATGGGGAGACTTTAACAGAAGTTTGGCTTTTAAGACAATGGGGGTTGGGGTAGGAATCAGGTCTTTGGGAGTAGGTTTTTTGAGAAACTTATTTATTTTATTTATTTATTTCTGTGCATTTATTGGCCGCCCCTTCATGCCCACGGCATCCCGCGGCGGCTCACAACAGATAAAACAATAAAACTCATAAAAACATCACAAGATAAAAATAATTTAAAAGAGTAATCCCCCCCAACATGTACTATAAACCCAGCCCCCCCAAAACTACCAACCTCCCCTCCCCTCCACTCCCACCCTCCCCTCCAAAGGCCTGGGCAAACAGCCAGGTCTTACAGGCTTGACGAAATGCTATCAGACCCGGGGGAAGCCCCACGTAGAGTGCGTTGCAGTAGTCCAGCCTCGAGGTGATGAAGGCATGGATGAGAGTGGCCAGGTCGGGCCTGGAAATGTATGGGCGCAGCCTCCATACTAGATACAGCTGGCGGACATATTGGCGACACCGCACCCCGAACCCTCTCATGATCTCCCCCAGGGGCTGCATATACACATTAAATGCCACAGGTCAAGGCCCAGGAGCTCGATGTTTCAGCTCCCAGCACCACCCACTAACTTCTCCCTGAGAGGAATGAGCGGAACCACCCAATGACAGTCCCATCCAGACCCCCCAGGTCTCACAGCCATCTCAGCAGTAGCCCATGGTCCACGGTATCAAAAGCGGCAGAGAGATCTAGCAGGATCAAGAATGTAGAACATCCTGCATCCATCTCCCGGCGGAGATCGTCCACCAAAGCCACCATCACCGTCTCAGTACCATAGCCGGGGCGGAACCCAGACTGAAAAAGGGCAAGGAAACCGATGCTGTCCAGATGTGCCTGGAGCTGCAGAGCCACTGCCCGTTCAATAACCTTCCCTAAAAAGGGAAGATTAGAGACAGGGCGGTAGCTGGCGAATGCATCCACATCCAGCGAAGGCTTCTTCAGCAGGGGGCGCACCACAGCCTGCTTGAGACTGGGCGACAACCTCCCCTGCCGAAGGGATGCGTTAACCACCCTCGCCAGAACCGACCCCAATGTCTCCCTGGAGGCTGTCTCTTATACACATCTAGATGTGTATAAGAGACAGGTCCACGGCATCAAAAGCGACCGAGAGATCTAGCAGGATCAAGAATGTAGAACATCCTGCATCCATCTCCCGGCGGAGATCGTCCACCAAAGCCACCATCACCGTCTCAGTACCATAGCCGGGGCGGAACCCAGACTGAAAAAGGGTCAAGGAAACCGATGCTGTCCAGATGTGCCTGGAGCTGCAGAGCCACTGCCCGTTCAATAACCTTCCCTAAAAAGGGAAGATTAGAGACAGGGCGGTAGCTGGCGAATGCATCCACATCCAGCGAAGGCTTCTTCAGCAGGGGGCGCACCACAGCCTGCTTGAGACTGGGCGACAACCTCCCCTGCCGAAGGGATGCGTTAACCACCCTCGCCAGAACCGACCCCAATGTCTCCCTGGAGGCTTTCACCAGCCAGGACGAACATGGATCTAGTTCACAACTTGTGTCTCAAACAGACCCCGGTGCATCGGCCAGCGTCACTTCTGAAACTCCTCCCAGAAAGGTCGACCAGACGGTGCCTCCATAACGTCATGCTCCTCATCTACTGCATCCAACCCGGTGTCGAAGTTATTCTGGATCTGAGCGATCTTGTCTGCAAAGTAGATGGCAAGCTCCTCACAGCGGGCCTGGGACAAGTCCCCGTCCAGGCAGAGGGAGGCCGGACTGACCAGCCCCCGCACCACCCAGAACAGCTCCGCTGGACGTGACCTTGCAGACGCTATGAGGGCAGCAAAGAATTCCTTCTGTGTTGTCCTCACAGCCTCAACATATGACCGCAAATGGGTCCTGTGGAGAAATCGGTCAGAGTCAGAACAAGTCCGATGCCAGCGTCGCTCTAGCCTCCTGCCTACCTGCTTCATACACCTCAGCCCTTTGGTAAACCCAGGGGCCCTGCAGTGACGAGATGGAGGCAGGGGATGTCTCGGAGCCACCCTATCAATGGCCTTCCCCAGCAAGGTGTTCCAATGCTGTACCAGCACATCGACAGAGTGGCCGTCAGGGTCCAGGGTTAGCTCCCTCAGAGCCTCCTGGAACCACTGCGGTTCCATCAGCCTCCAAGGGCGAATCAACCTAACTGGTCCATTCCCCTTCTGGAGGGGGTGCACTGAGAGGCTGGCCTGTAGGAGATAATGGTCCGTCCATGACAAGGGCATCCCCCACTAATGGATGACCCGCCTCAAGGCCAGAACAGAAGACCAGGTCAAGGGTATGTCCCCCCACATACCCTAGGGGTGGGGCAGAACTGCGAACAATTTGGGCTGCTGTTATTTCCCTGCAAGCATGGACTGTTCTTGTAAGGAGAGAGAAGGCAGCTTATTATAGAGCAGTTGCATGCAAGTAAAATGAGCACCCGGGTTTATGATGGACCATGACATCCCTGAATCCTGCTGTGGGTCCCCTCTATCTACCAAGTGTACAGTGTCCTCCTTGAAGGGCCCTCACTAGGGCTTACTCATCCAGACCTTATCACTGCTGATACCCTGCAAGACCCCAGGGATGGCTGGATACAGAAGCATCAACCTCAGCTCAAGTCTCTCACTTGACAAGCTTGGGGCTGATCAGCGGCACAGAATTAGGGGACAGATTGGTACTTGAGGGGCTCATTGGTAGGGATGTGTGAACGCTGTTCGGAGTTCGGGCCAAACTCGGCCTGTTCGGATGACCGAACCGAATGTCCGAACCGAACGGCCGAACAGTTCGGAAAAGTTTGGATGAGTTCGGGGGTGGGAAAAATGTGACTTTGAGTGGGAAAAACGTGTCTGGAAGGGGGAGGCAGCTGAGGAGCAGACTTCCTGGCGCCAGGAGACCAGGGGTGGTTTCAGGGCCAAATGATACTGATACCGGGGGGAAAAAATCAATTTCGGTATCGATAGCGCTATTTTCGAATGTTCGGCTGAGTTCGGCCGAACCAAACTCCGCCGAACCGAACAACCAAACCCGAACTCGGGTTTCGAACCAAACATCCGAATCGCGTTGTGTTCGCACATCCCTACTGATTGGTGGTCACAGTCTCACCCTACAGCACCAGTCTCCATCAAACTTAATCTGGCCTTGAGCTAAAGGTCTGGCCATGGAGGGGCTGGTGGAATCATGGGGCCTGGTAGGGTAGCTCCAGCAGCTCCTCATCCTTACAGGGACAAAGGGTGACATTTGAAAGGGGGAGGGGGGCGAGAAAGCTTGAACCCTGATAGTTCTTCCTTTACACATTATGCACTTGTCCCCACCATCTCTGACAACACTGTGTTAGGAATCAAAGTTCAATCACTCTCTAGTCTTGGCTCTATAGTCAGTTTATCAGTTGGAATATTTTCCAGCTGGGGCAGTTTGTTTGACCCCGCAAGCTGAAATACTCTGGTTACTAGAGTCTGAGGTGTTGTGCAGCCCTTTCTCTCTCTCTCTCCACCCCCTCCTGATGTAGGGGACGTAGCTCTGTTTCAGCTTGGAGTGTCTGTGTTTGTGCCTGCCTCGAAGGTTTTAATCTTTCCTACTTTGCAGAGAAAGGCCCTCGGGGAGCTCCAGGGAGCTGGCAAAGTCCTCGCCTTGCTCTCCAAACAGCTGCTCAGAGGCCACCTCTTCCTCCCCTTTCATTGTATCACTGACACTGCCAATGGGCTTTCAAGGCTTGCCAGCCTCTGAAGCCTAGCTTTAAAATAGCTTCTTGCTTTCAAGGTGCTGGGTGGCAAGAGGAGGGAAGGGGTCAGAACAGGCTACAACAAGCAATGTAGCTATTGGTCTGTTTGGATGGAGGTCAGTAGGGTACAAGCCCATTGGGAGAAGGAGATCCACGCACCTCTCTTCTGTCACAGGCTGGGGGGGTGCCCGTTTGAGGTCCAGGAGATATTTTCCTCATGTCTTTGTGAGGTCAAGCAAGTCCACAATCTGCAGGAGCTAAAGCACGCAGGGGCTCGGATAATGGCTCTATTCAGAGAAACTGCCGAGAGCACTGGCTGCCCCCTCCTCAAATTACAGGCTGCATTTCCTAGTGAGACATTTTATGAAGCAGAACAGTCTTCAGCATCCAGGCCATGTGTTCCTGGGGGAGCTGGCACGTTGGCAGGAGCAACAGCATTTCACAGTCACTAGTATTTGGAGAGGGAAGAACCCTCTGTTTCTTGTCTCCCCAGTCCCCAACCAAAACCAGTCTCATCCCCCAGTTCCTCAGAGCTGCCAGGGGCCAGACCTCCAGATCAGTGGTGTTCTCAACCTTTTTATAGGCAAGACCTACCAAAACATTTAAAAAATAAAATAAAAATCCATCATCTGGGCTGGGAACACAAAGCATGGGATCAAGGAACCTCCAGGGTCAGCCCAGCCCATATACAGTAGGCTGTGCGGTGCCAAGAGAGACATAAAAGAGCAGCCTTCTACCCTACCAGAGCCCCAGCCACCATGAGTTGCTCCACCAGCACACTGGGAAGAGGATGAAAGTGAGATTGCCCAGCAAGCTTTGGTGCACTGCCTCAGATTAATAGTTTTCACAGAAGAGTCGACTGAGATCATCTAGTCTGACTGCCTGGGAAATACAGACCAAGCTGTTTGCTTCATTTACTTCTCTAGCTAACCCAGTAAATTGTGTTGGGATAAAGCATTCTCTCTTAGAAGGGCATGTAGTCTTGAGATGAAGAGAACAAATAATGGCAAATCCACCCTTGGCAGCCTTCTCCAATGGTTACTTTTCCTTGCCACTAAAACATGCACGTCATTTCTTATAGAATTTGTCCAGCTTTCCCCTCCAGTCTTTGGTACTTGCGCTGCATTCATCTGCTAGATTATAAATGCAGTTAGTGATATTTTCTTCTCATGTATAGTGTAGCCTGATGGGTAAGGGGTTGGACTTGGAATTGGGAGACCAAGGTGCAAATTCTTTCATAGCATGAACTCTCTGAGTGGCCTTGGATAAGTCACTACCTCTCAGTTCTCCATCTGTAACATGGGGAATAATAAATGACCTACCTGACAAGGTTATTGTGAGTGTGACCTGGATAAGGATTGTAAAGCACGCTGCAAGTGCTATAGAAATGATAGATAATAATGTACAGGTAGTTGAGTCACTTCTTAACCTTGTTTACAATAAGCTAAATGAATCCCACTCCTTAAGCAGTCCACTGTAAGGTTTGTCTTTTACAGCATAGTTGTGGTTTTGGTCCCAAGTATGAGAGAGAAATAGAGTAGTTCTATCCTACCCCTCGGTCATCTCTTCTCCAGGCTGAAGACCCCTAACCTATTGAGTCTCTCCCCATATGGAAGCTGTTCCATGTCTCTGATCATCTTTGCTGCCCTTCTCTGTGCCTTTCCAGTTCTGCTGTGTCCTTTTTGAGATGGCGTGGCCAGAACTGCACACTATTTGCGTGTGGACGCACCATGGATTTACAGAGTGGCATTATAATGTTCTCCGTTTTATTTTCTATCCCTTTCCCAATAATCCCTTAAGCACCTCTACAAGAGATCCAAGACCCTTGAAATTAAAAAGAAAACTCAAAGAGAGGAGGGGTGAAAAAAGTTGATTTTATGGATTTTCATTCCCCAAACTGAAGCCAACATAATATAAGAAATGGCTTATGACATCATTGTGGGCATTGGCTGGCAGCAGCGCTGGAAGTCACGCCAACTCCAAGACAGCTTCTCTTGTGAAAAAAGTAACATCGCGTAATCCCTATAAAGTTCTATCATTATCCACGCGCAGAAAGCCTCAGAGAACATGAGCTGCGCTGGCTAGGCTTCCCCAACTTTCTTTCAGCGAGCTATAAAAAGACAGGAAATGTTAACCTTCCAACTCTCCTCATCCCACATTTTAATCAAAGTCTGCTGCTGCTCTGCAGCACAACCCCTTATCTCTCTCCATCTCCGCCTCGGCTCTTTTACGGGTGTTCCAAGAAGAAAATGGAGCAAAACAATGGCCCAGGCTGGAAAATCCTAGCATAAAGAACAGCTAATGCTATGCTTCTCTGATGCTCTGATTCTCTGTATTAACTGTTCTTTGGGGCTGGATTTTTCAGCCTCAGCTAAGCCCGGCTTTATAATTTTGTGGGTTTTTTTCTCTTTGGCATATCTGAATAGAATTGAAAGCCCTCCTCTCACATATAACCATAGGTCTGCATCTTTCTTCTGTTCGTAGTCTGGTGAAGAACATAGTCCATGCCATATTAGGTCTGACCAATGGGGGCTGGAAGGGCGACACAAGGGGATGTGGTTGAATCTCCAACCTGGCCCCACCCCTTTCCAAGCATTGTGATGCCACGATGCTCAGAAAAGGGGTGTAATCACATCAGAAAGGGGTGGGGATCCCCATCGCTCTGCCCCTTGCCTCTTTCCCAAGCATCATGACATCACAATGCTGAGAAAGGGGCATGATCCCATCAGAAATGGCTGGAGTGAAGCCGCTCTGCCAGCACCCTTGCCAGTGGTCCATCTAACTCAGAATCCTGTCTGACAGTAGCCAGCACCGGATGCTTGCAGAAGTGCACAAACGGCACGAATGGGATAATCTGTTTGCCATTCACTCCTGACAATCAGAGGTCTCTTAGGGTTGCCATCTGTGAAATTTTTAAAGGAACACTTATGAAAAATACATGTTGCAGGCCAGGCCAACGCAGACCCTACAACATGCATTTTTCATAGGTGTTCTTTAAATTTTTACATAGGTGGCTACTGTAGCCATCTAATCCCTGGCCAGCTTGACTACTAGCTATTTATGGATCTACTCTCTATGACAAGAGTGGAGAACCTCCCTGCCTTCCCACGAGCCAGAGCATTCTGTGGGTACGAGAGGGAACATGAGCCCTTCTGGCGGTGATGTGATCCCCTACGTAGCAGTCATGTTGCCTACATAGGGAGCATGACTGCTGGCCTGGAGGCACTCCATGGCCATTCAGTGACTGGAGGACTACCAGCGACAGTTGGACCGTATTAAATGAGGGCATGGGGAAACTTCTGGGGGTTGTTTGGTGGATGCCTGCAGGGCCACAGAAGGACCCATTCCTCCCCTAAAAATTGATTCAAACCTTTTTTTGAGCCCCTTTATGCTATTGGTGTGCACAATATCCCCTGGTCATGAGTTCCACAGATAAATTGTGCATTGCAAGAAAAAGCAAAGGCGGTGAAGCACAGAACTCTTAACTCAAGTTCTGCATACAACTTTTGTGTGTGATACTCGTGGCTTCTGGGCTTAATCAATGTCATTCAATATTAACTCAGATGCCTTTCACTGGTCTTAAGGGTGCAGTCCTTACCCATTGAAGTCAATGTGAGTTTCTAGCACTGACTTTGATGGTTTCAAGATTGCGCTGTTAATTGTATGACATCAGCATGGTTACTTTCACATAGACCTCTAGGCAGGCCAGAATAAGCCACGCCCCCTACAGGGCATCATAACATCACAATGCTTGTAAGAGACGTGGCCGCAGCAGAAATGGATATGGCTCCCACCCCTGCATGACATGGCTTCCCACCCCGGAGCTCTCTGATATCATGGACATGCAAAGGGAATGGGTCTTCCCTCAGCTGGGAAACAGCCTGAGGGACTCAGTAGTCAGACACATCTTGTGTTACTTGCTTTTGACACTTTGTAAATGCTAGTAGCTTATAACAGTAGTCTTAATACACCTCTAGTCTAGAAAGTGTGTGGTTGCCATGTTGGTCCCAAATGTATGAAATAGAGACAAAATAGATCAGATGATGTTATTGGACCAACTAATTTTATTGATAATACACAAGCTTTTGACAACACAGGACCCTTCTTCAGGCATGTAAAAAATCAAAAACGATAGACTGAGTAAATGCAGGACAGCTCTAGTACAACCTCATAATGTAGGTTAGCATTAATTTGAGTTTAAGGCAGTGTGAGGCAGAGCTCCCAACGTGTCATCAGAAATGTAGCATGCTTTGTTTTTCAATTAAAATCACAGTATGACCGTTCACTGCATCCAGAGACACAAGATTTAAGCATGCTGGTTATAAGAGAGAGACCTATGAGGAGAGATCAGGAGTATTGGGAATGCTTTGCCTTAAAAGGGGCGATTAAGAATGGACATAATTACAGTTCCCAAAAATGTCAAGGGCTTCTGTAAGCAAAATGATGCCCGGTCGTTCTTTCTGATCATTGAGAATAGGACCAAAGGGAAGGAGTTTAAATTACAGGAAAAAAGATTTAAGCCGCTGAATGCTAGGTAGAATATTCCAGATACCAGGATAGTTAAGCAGTAATTTGCCAAGAGAGGTTGTGGAGGCCCCATCACTGGAAACTTTTAAAAATAGGGTAGAGAGACATCTCTCCGGGATGGGGTAGGAACTGTGGATCCTGCTTAATGGCAGGGAGCTAGATTAGATCATCCTTGGGGTTCCTTCCAGCTCTGTGATTGTGTCATTCAGCTACAACACGGTATGAGGCATGTCTCCCAAGTACTCCTCTGGAACAAGGTTGCACTATATATACTGAATTTGAAAGCTATCACTTGGGAGGGAGCTCCAAGGGAAAAGGTCATTAGCATTTCAAACATTTAAATACAAGGTATGGGAAACAAGAATCAAATTATAAAATACATGCAGGCTGGAATGGATACACAATAGCAAACTCTAGAGAGGGGGCTGTAGGAGACGTTCAAGGCTAAAAGGTAGCTAGTATTTAAAAACATTTCAATACAATGTAGGGAACATGGCAGGTATAAGGGTTAAAAAAAAAAAAAAGTAGGCTGTCTATTACACATTTCTACGGTGGCATAGGAGGCCCAGATCTTTATTAAGTCACTGTTTTTGGTATCCAGTAGAGTTATGAATTTTAGTTTCCAGACCCATCTTTTCAAGGTGTTGTACAGCTTTCTCTTTCAAAACAAGGAGTGAGATCGGAAATGGAGTTGTCACCGTGGAAGAAGCCAACAAACAGTCGATTGACTCTTTGTCCATAAACTTTTGTCTGTGTGAGTTCATTTGGTTTCACCAACTTAGTTTCCTTGAAGACATTTAGTGCAGTGAATGAAGTACCCCACATTTTGTGACTGGCATGTGCAGGTCCCTTGTATTTTGAATGGTAGTCTCTGGAGAGTGCTGATAACAGGAAGAGATGTACTGGCAGGTTTTAGCATTGCTGCTTTGGCATGGTCTTGTTCTTCTTTGAGAGGGGGGGGGGGGAGAGAAGAAATGAGTGAATCTGTGTCAAATGTATTCTACCTGAACCAAAAATGGCAGTTGAAGTAATAAGAAATATCTGTACATTCCATTGTGTATCTGTGTCAGTTATTTCAGGTTGTTTTTGAGTTTGGGGTGAGATTTATTTTGTTTATTTCCATATTTTGGTGGTGTCATTTTGACAATATTGGCACTATTGCACATATACAGTTGCTGAAAATGACATATCCAAAATAACAAAATGACCAAACCCCCCAAAATAACCATACTGTAAAAGTGAACAAAGCTAAATGGAACACTTGAAAAACCAGATTTGCAATAGCCATTTGGGCTATGGCTACTATTGGACTACCCAAAAATGTGAATAATAAATCTGGGAATAATAAACCCACTACTCCTTTCAGCTTTAATAAGAACCAATTGTCTTGGCAAAGGCTGTGGAGAAGGAACTCACATGGTAGAGAATCTTAGAGGGAGCAGTGTGTGCCTGACAGGAACTGTGTGTCAGAGGACATAAGCCTTTGCAGGATGTGACCGCTCGTGGGAGAAGGGGTCACATCCCTATCCTATCCCACAGAGAAGGGCGGGGGTAGAGGAGAAGCCTGCACCAAACTGACTTATTCTGGCACTTGTGTTGTCATCTGCTCTCAACTTGGTCCAGTAGCTGCTGGACCAAGTTGAGAGATGAGGACAAACAAAATCCTCTCCTCCCTAAGTGCGCAGTACCTGAACCAGGAGGTAAGGGGTGTGACGAAACGCAGTATGGGGCGCTATATAGCAAAGCCACCCACCTTACTGGGTTATGTCTAAAAATCGCTGCCACCACTGGGAACCAGAAAACTAGAGGGATTCACACCTTCCCGGATATGTGAACCCCCAACACAACTTTGGCTCTTTGCCCACAGCTCCCCCAACACCCCTCCTATTGAGGTCAGTCGCCCTAGAGTCACTCTCGGTAGGCAGAGCTGTAGAAAACTGTGTGTCTTGCAAGGACTCCCCTTCGTGGGTACAAATCCTTCTAACCTTTAAACCAGAGGCTTCTAACCAGAGGCTTTTCACTCAGGCACAGGTAAGCCTGTGAGGCACATGTCTTAGCTGGCTCCCTGCCAGCAGCATGTTGCAGTTTCAAAAGAGAAAGTCCAGAGAGAGGAAGGAAGGGATGTGTCCTGGCTTTTTAAGCTCGACCCCTCCTCCCCTTTGGGAATCACCCCCAGGTAGGGGTTTCTCCAATCCAGGTGAACTGCCTGAGCCCTCTGATGTCACTTATGTGAGACATCATGGCGTCCACCTTTAGGTACTGATCCCTGTCCTTGGCTTTTGGAGTATGCCCAGAACACTTGTCCTGTGACCTTGCATTGGTCCAAGCCCTGGGGGAGTGGGGGGTGATAGGGTGTAGCAGAGTGTTTCTCTAGTGTACTCTGGTAGGAAAACAGGGGCATTTTGCCACAAGGAAAGGCCGCTGTTCAAGTCTCACCTTAGCCAGAAACTCACTGTGTGACCTTGGGACAATCATAATATTCTCTCAGCCTAACCTCCCTCACAGGGTTGTTGTGAGGATTAAAAGTTATGTTAATTAGTTCTATGTGAAGCACTCAGCATGCCATGGCAGAGGAGCACTATATAAAAATACAAATTATTAATTATTATTACTACTGTTCCATACAGAGAGTTGCTGCTGAGTTGTTCTGTGATTGTGGTGAGCAAAGGGGTGTCCATGAGGCATTACCTCTGTGAAACCCCTGACAGAGGCCCGAGGGGTCTGGCATCTACTTCTGCTTTGGCCTGTGTTGTAAAGCTTCTCCTGCCAATAAACCTTTGTTGTCCTGGACTGAATTAAGTCATGGCACACCTTAGACAGAGTCTGTGAACCCCAGATTAGGGAAGGAGGGGGATAAGGCCTAGGCTCAGTTACCAGAGGGAGCTGGGTGGTGCCCATGCAGCTTTTTGGGGCACCTTTCATATCAGGGGTGGGGAACCTTTTCCGTACCAAGGGCTGCTTTGAAAATTAGTACAAGCTTTGAGGGCTGCATAGAAGCTAGGGGTGCATTGGAAGAGGAGGGTCGAGATCATAGATATGCGCCATGGATGGTCTGTCCCTGTTCTTGGGTGCATGCCCTCGTTGCTGCTCCCTTACCCTGAGCTCAGTCTTTCAGTGCTTGGGAGTAGAAACTGGATCCAGGGGCCGGATCCAGCACTGAAAAGAAAACAAATAAAAAATTAGCCAGGGGCTACATTTGTCCCCCAGGCCTGTGGTTCTCTACCCCTGCTTTCTGTCTACCTCAGAGTCTTTCACTGTTATAATTTGTAAAAAATCCACTTATGTACACATCCCAATAATATGTTGCATCGCTGGGGAGATGCCAAGAGGTTAGAGGAAGTGAGGAAGGTATCCAGTAGTGGTATCCCTGTGCAGACACTATATTCCTGAGCCATTTGATTTTCTGAGTTCTCCTAGGAGGCTGTAAGGAGCATGTCTAGTGCCCAGTGAAGCTCCCTGCCTCCAAACTTTGTGCTCCCATCACTCTTCAAAAACCAAATCCATTCATTCATGCCCATTCCCAGGGGTACCAGCCAGGCCCACTCAAAGCAGAGCTTCTCTCCTAGCAGGCTGTTGTTGAACCATTCACCTCCCCATCTCTTTGTGGCTTTTTCTGATTCACTGCAGGGAGACAAAGGAGCCCTGCCATGTTTCCAATGCAGACCGGCAAGAGCATCTCTCTATTGGGGGGGCGGGGGGAAGGGGAGAGGCTAGTTGCAGCAAACACTACAACTAAGGTTGCCAGGTTTGAGCTAGAGTCTCCAGACTTTAAGAGAAACCCCAGCTTCTGCAGGTCAGCCAGGGCACCCCAGTAACCTGGAGAAACCAGGACTTCCATGGGCAGGCCATCAGGACTTTTGCATGGTCAGCACCCTTTCTGACTTGGTCGGTTGGCCCCACTCCTACATGTCGTGACACTCCACAAGGACAGAGTTTTGTCAGAAAGGAGGCATGACAGCCCTTTTGCCTAGGGTTGCCACCTATGCATCAGGCACCAATACAGAACCTGCAATATGTATTTTTCATAAGTGTTTCTTAAAAATGTGCATAGGTGGCAACCCTACCTTTGCCCCAACCTGATTTCAACATGGCTCTGCCCCATTCAGACCATATCACAACACACTGTAAACGGCAGGGTTACATCACAATGGGGCATGACAGCCCCCTTTCCATGCTCTCTTTGGGTTTCCTCCTGGAAAGAGATGGCAACCCTGTGTCCCTGTTCCTGGATCTGGCACCTGGATCCAATTCCTTTCCAAAATCCCCAGGCAGACTGTACAGCACTAGCTTAACAAGCAACCAATAGTAAATTCTCCTGTATTAATAAGGGATGCAGATGAAATAGTTCAGAGAATACGAGCTTTCGGACCATGGGGTCATTCCCACTGAAGGGAACACAGTAAATGTAAAACAACAGGCGAAGGCTGTTACTTACATATTTCTATAGTGGCTAACAAAGCTCATGTTTTTATTTCACCCATTGTTTTTGATATCCAGCAGAGTTATGAGAGTTCCCACGCCTGTCATTTGAAGGCATTGTATAGGTTCCTTTTCAAGGCAAGAATTGAGGGACGAGATATGGGGCAGCCCTTCTGGAAGAAATGAACACCTACATTGTCTAGAATCTCTCTCTGTGCAAGTGCATTTGTTTTAAAAGATCATCTGAACTACTTTGTTTCCATCTCTTACATTTGAGACCAACACAGCAACCATGCTCTTGTCCAGGCTAACAACAGAGGCGCTTCATTCTGTGCTAGCTGAAGTGATCCTGGGGCAGTTTGTAGACTAGAGCAGGGATAGGGGTCAAATACAGCTAGATTTTATTTGGCCCCTTTCCAGTTCCTGGATCTTGCCCCTGGATCCAATTCCTACCCCCAAGCACTAAAAGACTGAGCTCATGGTAAGGGAGCAGCGATGAGGGCTCGCACATAAGGACAGGAGACAGATCCATGATCTGGATCTCTCTCTTCCTGCATGCACCCTTGAAGTATCCCTGCTCAAAACTTCTGTGCAAATTCAGAGCTTGTACTGGTTTTCAAAGTGGCCCCTGGGAGAAAAAAACTCTCTCACCCCTGGAGTAGAGTTAGGGTCATCTGTTACTCTTCCCCTACTGAGTTAGATGAGAGGGAGAGTGGAATACATCCTAACCCACCCCAGTGTCCTTGTTAATCCTCCACAACAGCCTGTGCAGAAGGCCCCTCTTGTTCAGGTGAGAGAAAGTCCTAGCAGCGGAGGATAATGTTCCCCCAAATCCTTTTTTGGGTGAAGCTGTATTAAGAAGTGGTGTCCCCCCACACACACACCTACTATAGTTGGAGTGACCCCCCTCAACCTGCAGACAGATTACTCAGTTTGAAAGTAAATATTTGGGGGTGCTGGTTTGTATGCAGTCCTCAGTTGAGTGTGTCAGCATAGGACACCCACTCGCTTCACTTATTCCACATAGGGTGTACCGTTGCCCCATTAGTAAGTTAGGTCACTGTGGCATGCTCCTCTTCCTGCAGCTCATTAAAGTGCAGGACCTCACCCCCTTGCATTCATGTTCACACACATGCCTTTTGGGGGGGGGGGGGGTTGGCTCCCCCAGTTCAGTGTTTCCATGTGGCAAGTCTCTACCCTTTCCCACTCCCCATTAGTCACTTACCATCATTACCCTAGGAGGCTTTCAAAGCCCCAAAAGGTGGGCAAGTAATTCTCTCCCAAGCTCAGGCTGTGATGCTGCTCTGACCAAAAGCTCTCTCCTCCAGTACCCAGGCTTAGGCTGGACTTTGAACTTGGGAGGCACAGGGGGTTGTAAATGTCTCTGTGTTTCCCTTTGTGCAGCTCTGCTGGATTTGTATGCTGCCCAGGATGGAGGCAACAAGGAGAGGAATGTTTACTAGGTAAGAACCTTACCAGCCTTCCTTCTCCCTCCTTGGAGCTTCCCCACCTTCCTTCCCCAGGCATTGAAAGCCAATGACTCTGGCAGAGACAAGGCCTGTTTTCTGCTCTTGACCTAGGTCCAGATAGTGCTGTATTACAACTAGCTAAGCTTCATTTAAGAGCACACTGCCTTGTTTTATATACCCTCCTTTGATTGGTCAGAGGCCTGAGGGGAGCAGGAGCCAACCAAACCCAGGTGTCTGTGAGCTGGGCATTGGCACATCCCAAAGCTTCCTGCTGTAGGCTTAGCACACAGGCAGGCAGCTGGGGAAAAGCTCCCAGGCTTTTCTGGGCCAGACAGTAAGGGTCACCGCTGATCTCACTTCCCTGCCCGATGCCACCTGCTAATGAGAAATACAGAATCCTGAAACTCTAGCACCAAACAAAAGAATCTCAGTGTGTCAGCCCTTCTATTGATCTCTGCCATGCAAGAGATGGCCCTAGCAAGTGGAGGGGGAAACAAGAGACCTTGGCTTAGTTTCTAGGCTGGGGACAGCACTGTCTGTCCCTTAAAAAACCATCCCTAGTATTCCAGGGAGATGTGAGCAATGGGTGTCACAGCAGTGACTGCTTGTTGCCCCACCAGCAGTAGCTGAATTACAGGTCTGGACCCTGTGATGGGGAAAGGTGGAGGGGGGAGAACCATGGATGGAAGGCGTGGACCTTCCCTTGGTCAAATTCTCATGTTTGCCCTGTCTGTGATGCCAGGCAGGGGAAAGCATCCCCGTGGGCCTGTGGATCTTGAGGATGATTGAAAAGTCCACGTTACTTCTCTGTGGAAGGAAATTATGCCCCTAGCCAGCCCAGGAGAGGAAGGTACCCTGGTAATATTTTTCCATCTCCGGCTGGCTGGCTCTTGCTAGAACAGCAGGGGCGTCAGTCTTTGCTGTTACCATTTCTATTGTCTGGTCCAAAGCTCCCCTTGGGACTGAAACTTGACATTGGATGGATGCCTCCAGCTGGAGGCCTTTGTAGTTTTTATAGATGTGCAATGCAGAGCACTCGGGGGTTGTGCGTTCCCGGGCCTGGAATCCCTGAGTGCTGCTGGGAAAGTTTGCGTGGCTATTTTTGGATTCCTATAAAACTCCTGCAGTTTGGATTGGCTGTGGCACTCTTCCCTTCCTTCTGTGGAGAGCTGCTCAGCCACTGCCAAGTAGCAGGCGTGTTCAGGCCCAGAGGGAGGTGTGGAACGGCTCCCAGCACACACACACACACACACGTGTGTGTGTGTGAGAGAGAGAGAGAGAGAGAGAGAGTGAGTGTGTGTGTGTGTGTGTGAGAGAGAGAGAGAGAGAGAGAGAGAGAGAGAGAGAGAGAGAACAGTTTGTGTGACAAACTGACTTGAAAGCAATATTGAAACTGATGAATCAAGCACTTAAATTAGGAAACTAAGCTGCTTAGGGCAGTTCCCTCAGCCTCTTGACTTGTGTATGTGAAGGCAAAGACTGCATAACAAACTAACTCCTCCAGGTTCCATTTAACTCTAAATACCCCCTGTGCATGAATCTAATGCCTTTATCTGCTGCTCCCAGCATGTTTTACTGAGGTGGAAGGAGTAACTGCAGGGCTGGATCTAGAATAGTGCAAGCTGTACAACCGCAAGGGCCCATGTGTGTGTGAGTGGGGGGGAAACATAGGAACCATGAATAAAAAATTGAAATGACATGAGTGTGAGAAGGACTGACATAAAACATGGGGATTCCCAGCCTATAGGGCCCACAGTCCCAATAACACTATGTTATATAACATACTGGCCCACAAGGCCTGCGATTCAGGGAGCCCCAGCCGGGGATGTTATGTTTAACTGAACATCAAAAATTAATTATGGTAACATTTCCCTTTTTCTAATGGGTCAGTCTGTGTGTGTCCATCAAGCATCCCTATGTTAGGAAAGGGCCCACAACCCCGTTTCACACAGGGCCCCAACTACTCTGGATCCAGCACTTCATAACTGAGTTCACAACAGGGCATTGGGGATGAAAATCCTGGTCTTCTTTGACCCAGCCCTCCTCTAACCACTAGACTCACTGCCTCCCTCTCTCTAACCGACTGTCTCTAATCTGTCTGTCTGTCCCTTCTAGGGTTTTCTCTAGTGCCTGTCACCGTGTCTCTAAGTATCTAAGAGCTTCCCAGGTAAGGTGGACTACATGGAGTCTTCTGCTCTCCTACGGAGGCTCTAGTTGCAATGTGTGCGTGTGTTGGGCTGGCCTAGCAGTTACCATGGGAACACTTCCTCCAAGATGGGGGCCTTCGCAGACCTCAGACTCTGGCTCAGCCTGACTGCCTCTGAAAGCTCATTCCACAGCTGAACTCCCTCCACTAAGACTGCCCTGCTTTCCACTCGCATGTCCTTCATTTGAGGCTGTGCAATCCCCTGGGAGCACCATCTGTCTTGGTGGGCCATGCTCATGCAGTTGACACCCAGTTCTCTTGGTGGCCTTCCAGATCAGGAGGGAGGCTAGGAACCAGTGCAGAAGTGTGGCATCCATGCCTGTCAGAAGAGGGCCCAGTGTTTGCATTCAGTCTCCCAAACACCCCACTGACTCACTCCAGAAGTGACAGATGTGCTAATCACTGCCCCCAGGTCCCTTGCAGGAATGTTGGCTCTATCTAGACTCGGAGGCTGTGACTATGGGGCTGCTCTTTCAGAGAAGGGGGAAGTGACATGGCCTGGTGCCACCCTGCCAGAGCATCTGCTAGCCATTGGCAGTGCTGCTGCCCCCTTGTGGAGGGGGGAAGCCAGAGTCCTGCTTCCCTGCAACCCCTCACAAACCCTGGATGAATGTGAGCTCCAGCATGGCAGGGCTTTCTCTGCATGGCCTTCTTTGGGGGGCCTCCTTCTGGCATTCGCATATGGACTGTCTGGCTGCCCCTCTTCCTGAGGGTGATGGCTAATGCTGACCCGGGCTGCCAAATTCAGGTAGGTTTGGTAACAAGACTGGCACTTCTAGGGTTCCCTGGCTTTGTAGCTTTCTCCTTGGGTCTGCTCTCTCCCTGCTGCTGTGTGGGCCCTCAGCCCTCTCGTGGGGGGAGCTCCTAAAATGCCCTCTGGGGTTGCCACCAACCTAGCTCCAGGGCAAGGGAGGCTCTGAGAAGCTTCCTCCTCCCACTTCCCCAGATTGGACTCTTGCCTTCTTCCCTCCATGGAGGCCTTGGCCTCCCACCTAAGGAGCCTGAAGGCAGGAGGGAGCTGAACCCGGAACCAGCCCCCCCATCCCAGGGAACATGTGTGACAGCAACTGCCAACAGGGAGCTCTCTGACTGAGACCCCTGGCTGCATTTTTCTCAGGCTGCCTTAGGGGTGAGCTGAGCTTCTCCCTCCACAGGGGTGGAGCAGAGCCCAAGGCAATGAGTTTCTCTCCTAACCATGGCAGGGTGTTCAACAATGTGTGTCTCTCTTTCTTGACAGCCGTGTGTGAGGGGAATTTCACCTGCAAGGAGAATGAGGTGTGCGTGAGGCCCAACGAGTGCCGCTGTCGCCATGGGTACTTCGGAGCCAACTGTGACACTAGTGAGTACACCGTCACACTGCGGAGGTCACGGGGCAGTGGATGTCTGCCTGTCACCCAGGAGCTCTATTTACTTCAGGGGTAGTTCTGTTGGGGCAGGCATATTTGAACAAGTTATTCTGAAGTGAAGGGAAGAATAGGGTCACAGAGGTCCCCTCGCTCAAGGGGTGAGGCGCTTTGCAGTTTCCCAGAAGGCACAGGGGCTTCCACAATGGCTCTTGACATTCCACAATGATAAAATCAACTTCTCCACAAGGTTTAGCCAAGGCTCCATTATTGGGGTTGATTTGGACACATGACATAGAATTCTCACCTTCTCCAAAAACAGGAACTGCAGAACAAGAAGTTTTGTACCCACGTGCCCAGGTGGCAGAGTACAGGGAAGACTGGTGTGTATGGGAGTATGGCAGGGATGAGATGAAGTCAGGTTGGGTGCTGTCAGATGGGATGATGGGAGCCGAGGAATGCTGAGACATTATGGGGGAGATGAGGAGACCTTGATGTCTTTATATGTGTATTTGTTTTTTTAATATGTTGTGAGCTGCTCTGAGCCTTCAGGGATAGGGTGGGATATAAATCACTAGTAATAATAATTAATAATAATAAATTAATAATTAATTTCTGCTTCTGGAAACTGCTCCAGGAGTGATTCTTCAGGACCCACCTGGGGCTCTTTGTTTCAGGCGCAAGTGGAGATCTTGGGCTGGCAGCTAGGGAGAGTTCAGAGCTGAGACACTGGTGGCCCGGTGGCACCATCAGGAAAGAGCCCAGGTGCTAAAGACGCTACGGGAGTGGACAGAGCCAGCATATGACATGCTGGTGAAACGGGCCTGCAGACAGCACTGTTGTGGAAACATCTCTGAGACATGCTAGGCCACTGTCACAAAGACCCCAACCCCCATGACAGCCACAAGATAATGGGTGCCTGCAGGAAGAGGCCCAGACAGACAAACAGCCAGGCAGAGTCAGTCTTAGAATCGGCAAGGCCTGGAGCAGAAGTAAAATATGGGTCCCACTACTGCTGCCACCACAATTCCCCTTCTTTCCACTGTTTCTGCCACCACCAGGACCCCCCATCATTCTTACCGCAGCCATTAGCCTCCCTCCTCCTCACTGCTCCTGCCCTCACCACTAGCCTCACTGCCACCACCATGACCATTGCAATCCCACTGGTGGCAGCAGGAGCAGTAGGGGATCCCTGCGGTGACCCTGGCAAAAACTGGGATGGGGTTCAGTGTTGGTAGCATATAGCCCCTAGGAAGCGCAAGATCTGGAGCAACTGCCACTGGGGGACTGAGTATAGCAAAGGAGAACCGCCGTAGCAGAAGGGCATGCCTGCCTGGTGAGGGCCATCCTAATGGAGCAAGCTGGCTCAAGTTGGGGGTTGCCATCTCTCTATTTGGGCCCAAAGTCTCCAGCTGGCCTCCAGATTAAGCCCTGGCTCTCTAGCTCAGCTGGGATGACCTGTAAAAATTGGGGTTTCCCAGGGGTAGCGCACTTGTTGGGGAGTGGCGCTGTGGAACAGAGTGTCGGGGGAGGGGAGCAGGCCCCTGTAGAAATGACTGTTTAGCATGCGTGTGTAGTTTGACATCATGATGCTCCCCAGGTGGGAGGGTTACATCAGAAAGGGGCAGGGCAATCCTTTTGTCCCCATCCCCTTCAGATTGCCACCCACAGGTGGTGTGATGTGCTGAGAAGGCAAGAACTGGAGCTGGCCAGCAGGCCCAGAAAGGGGGGAGCAGGCGAGGGGGGAGAAGCCAGGGCCCCCTTTGCCCTACTGGTGACAGCGGAGGTGGTTCAGTGCTGTGTGGCTTGCTTTGCAGAGTGTCCCCGCCAGTTCTGGGGCCCAGACTGCAAGGAGATGTGCAGCTGCCACCCCAATGGACAGTGTGAGGATGTCACAGGCCAGTGCACCTGCAACGCCAACCGCTGGGGCCCCAAGTGTGAGAATGCCTGCCTATGCATGCATGGCAAGTGTGACCAGAAGACAGGCAAGTGCACTTGTGAAGCCAAGTGGTGGGGTCCTCAGTGCTCTAGTGCCTGCTACTGCAGCCTCAACTCCCAGTGCGACCAGCAGACGGGGACCTGCATCTGCCAGCCCGGCTGGTGGGGACGCAGTTGTAACAACCAATGCTCCTGCAACAACTCTCCCTGTGAGCAGTTCTCCGGCCGCTGCCAGTGCCGGGAACGCTTCTTTGGCCTGCGCTGTGATCGCTACTGCCAGTGCCAGAGGGGCAAATGCAACCAGGTGGACGGGACCTGCACCTGCGAGCCTGGATACCGTGGCAAGTACTGCCGGGAGCCCTGCCCTGCCGGCCTCTACGGACAGGGCTGCAGAAGGCAGTAAGTGAGATACCTGCTAGCCCTGCCCTTGCCCTTGCAACCTGGGCTTCTGACCTCATGCACTGACTGCTTGGGCCCATTGCTAAGCCTTGCCAGCTAGGGCAGGAAAGGGTAGCGGGAAAACAAATAGAGGGCTCTCTGGCTGAGGCTAGAGTGAGTCATGGGTTTCCCTGGGTTTGGAAAGTCATCTGCTCATAGGTGCTACCTGCTCCAAGAGAAAAGATCAGATACTACTAATTTTCATTAATTTGCACAAATTGATAAAATGCAAAAATATGCCATTTTTCAATGGCTCACTGCCTAACACTGAGGTTGGGCTGAAAAAGTCCCTTATTTCTGAACACCATGGCCTCATAGCACCTCGTAGGAGAAATGCCCTCACAGCCCTATAGAACAGACACCCTGTGACACCCTAGGACAGACATCTCTGTGATCTCATAGGACAGACACGCCATAGTACTTCCTACAACCAGATCTACAGCCTCATAGGAGAGACATCCTACAGTCCCATAGCAGTTCCTAGGACAGACACTCCTATTGGACAGACATTCTATACTACTTCCTAGGACAGATGCCCCTATAACCCCATAGTACAGTTACCTCATAGCCACACAGTGCTCCTTAGGACAGACACTTCGCAAGACTGGGTTCCAGACATCTATATCCAGGGCGTATCTCAACCTGTCCACCAGAAAAAGACACCCGCCCCCACCACACACACGCCAATTCCTCCCCAAGCAACTTCTCTCCCATTGGCCTTTGTAGGTGTGGCCAGTGCAAGGGGCTGCAGCCCTGCACCATCATGGATGGGCGCTGCTTGGCATGTGAAGCTGGCTGGAATGGCACCAAGTGCGACCAGGTCTGCTCCCCGGGCTTCTATGGTGAGAGCTGCGAACAGATCTGTCCCCCCTGCAAAGACGGTCATGCCTGCAACCACATCAACGGCAAGTGTTCGCACTGCAACCCTGGCTGGATTGGCAACCGGTGAGTGGTGGTGGTGGGAGAGGTGGGCACCTCGCAAAGCCAGGCCACTTGCTTGGGGGCTTTTGAGGGCTTGTTCACCCATGTAATTACCCTTAACTGGCTTTTTCAATTCTGCTTTTGTTCACACGAGCAGAGCATTTAAAGCAAAGTAGAGGGCGGTTGGGGTATGTACTCCTGATTAAAGTGGAGCATCTACTGGGATGGGGGGGTGCAAACAAGGTTCATTTTAATGGCTGTGGTAGGTAACTGTTAATATTTTATTGTGTGTTATAGGGGTTTATGGCATGGGTGCCAGAAGGGAGGTGTAAGGGGGGCACTTACACCCTCCTGGCTCTTGCAGGCCCTGCCCCTTCCGAAGTTTTCAGGCAGGGGGCAGAGCTACATTGGAAACAGGCAGGGTTGAAAAGGCTCCTTTGCCCTTCCTATGTGGCCACGCCCCCTTTCAAACACCATGCTGTCAAGAAGCTCATACAGGGGGCGTAGCCATGGTGCAGGCACTCCTGGCTGTAGGAGGTGGCAACAAGGGGAGAATGGAAGGGTGAGTTTGTGAGGTGTGTGGGGAGAAGAGTAGGATGAGACTCCCCAGGTGAGATACAGGGGAGTAAGTAGGAATAGGGTGGGAATATTTGGGGGTTAGCCACGGCCCTTCTGTGAGAGGCTGGGGGCTGGGCTTGGAGAGAGAGACTCCTCCAAGTGAAGTAGGAATAGGAATGGGAGGGGTGGAGTGGAGTGGTTGGGCATGGGGAAGAGTGGGATTGGATTTTTAACTAAGCTTATTGTAAGCTGCCCTGAGCCACCTCTGGGATAGGACAGGGTGTAAATACAAAGTCCTAATACTTCAGAGTAGCTTAGTCCCAGTCGGTCATGACCCCTCACTTGGGAACCCCTGCTCTAGGCCGCAAAACTGCCAAGCAGCCCCAGTGTTCCTGGCAGAGAAGCCTGGCAAAGGGATCTGGTAGCTCCTCCCAGCAGAATATGGCTCCCTGTTCCTGCTGTGATCGTGCCCAGTGGCAGCGTAGTTGACGAAGCGAGGAAGGATTAGGAAACCCCAGTGAAATTCCATATCTTAGGCCTCGGAGAGCAAAAGAAACCATTTGCCTGGAGAGTGCAGAACTCACTCAGACCTGCCTGGAGCCTGCCACCTCAGTAGTGGTATCGCAAGGCTGTGGTGGGCCTGGGCTCGTGTCCCAATTAAGGGCCCTCCTATGGACAAGGGAGCGGGGTCTCCAGGCTAGGGGGCATAGCTTACTCATCAAGGCACAACCGCCCTAGCTTCCAGCATCCCTCCCAATTCCCCACCTCCCCCGCCACAAGAGGCAGCAACCCATGAGGAAGGAAATTTTAAGAGTGGGGTGCACCCCCACTCACTCTGAAAACTTCCTCATGGCAGGACCCTTTGCAAGTGGCCTAAGTGCCACTGGGAAACTTTCAGAGTACGTGCGCTAACCCCCACTCCCTCCAGCTCTGAAAATTTCCTAGTGGCATTCATGTCACATGCAAAGGGTCCCCTCAGAGTCCCAAATTCAACTGAACCCCCTCACTCCAGTCCATGGTAACTGTGCCCCTCCAGCTCAGTTCACTTCAGTTCCCCTCATTCTGTTCTTCTCTCTTTCCCCCTCTAACCTGCCCCTCTTGGCCCTTCCCTAGGTGCGAGACCAAGTGTCGCAATGGGACGTACGGAGACAATTGTGCCTTTGTGTGTAGTGACTGCTTCAACGGGGAATGCCACTTTGAGACAGGCAGATGTCTCTGCAGAGCAGGATCTCACGGCACCTAGTAAGTGACTGGAATGTCCATTTCTCTCTCTTTTCTTGGAGCCCAGTCTCTGGGATCACAGCATGGATGCCTGGGGTGCATTTTGACAAACTGAGGTAAATTAAAGTAACCAGAGTAGACACCTGGATTCATTTTGGTAGTGTTCAAACCGCTTTGGAAAGCTGAAAATGATCACTGAACCCTCTGTTGCCACTCTCACACTGATAAGTGTTCACACAAATAGTTACTTAATAACATCAGTTTAGTGCTCTGTTGATGTGAACACTTCAGGAGTAAAATTGAAGTCACACCCATCTACATCGATTTTAACGGTCAGTTGGAACATGGCCCTGGAAAGTAACTGATAAAGAAGGGACTCTTGGTATTGCCGAGAACCCAGAATGGCCAATAATGGCACACCCGGTTCTAATCCAGTAATACCGATAATTCTCTGTATTGGCAATATCGGTTCTTTTGCATTGCTTTTCTTCTCGGATTTTTAACATTGCGGTTTCCCCATTGAAGTCAATGGCAAAAAGCACAATGTTAAAGATCCAATACTGATAGATACGATAGAACCAATAAAGAGAGAACCGAGAACCGTGATTTTGCCTGAAGTCCCATTCCTTGTAACTGGGACAAACAGACCAGCAGCAAGTGGGTCCCCTGGGGACGCATCCATAATCTCTGTTGTAAACTGTAAAAACATAGAGGGGGAGTTCCTTTTATAGGAATGGTGCCCTCCCCCACCCCCATTCTGTGCTCTATTGGGTTACTGACTACTCCTGTGGTGTTAGGGGTAGGTAGGTTTTCAGTCTGGAAACAGGCAGCATCTCTCAAGTGGCTAGTGCCCCACTTAGCATGAAGGAAGTTATGCTGGAGAAGAAGTTTTGATCAGTGGAGTTAATTGTACTCCAGTCTGCTCTATAGACATGACCTTGTGAAGTCTGCACTGCTGCAATCACAGCCATTTTTGCAGAATTTTGCATTTGGTTAAATTATCTCAGAAACTGCCTCTGGCAGCACAGACTTACAGCCCGAGTAGAGAGCACTGTGAGCCAGCCAGTAGGGTGCTGGTATATATTTTGGGGCCCTGTGCAGCTCGTGACCACACAGGAAAGGAGGACCCCCTGTTGATTGGGTCTGCGTGGTACTTTGTGAAGTTTTTTAACACATGGTACGTTCAGAAGTCATACAATGGCATGCTGGGAAATTTAATTGCATTCATAATTTGCATAATTTGTAGGATTTTGTTAATTTGCAGAATTATTGGGGTTTCTGCTTGCAGAATTGGGATTTTCTGGCTGCAGAATTTGCGGGGTGGGGGGGGCCTGCACTGCAGAATACATGGGGATGTAGCACTTACTCCCAAACATAAGACCTGCCATTCTGGGTCAGACCAATGGTTCATCCAGCCCAGTATCCTGTCTGTGGCAGTGGCCAGCACCTGGTGCCTTAGGGAGGTGTACAAAACCAGGCCATAGCTAGCGTGATCCATCCTGTGTTGACAGATCCTGTGTTGAGAGATCCATTGTGGTGCCTCATCCCTGTATATGCCATGGGAAATGGAAGTGGGGAGAGTTGTGTTTGCAGTCCAAGAGGGGAATGAGGAACTCTTGCAGCCTGTAAAACAGTGACTGAGTGGCTGGCTGTGCTGGTTGGCCCAAGCCCATGTGGCTCTGAGGGCAGGGAAGGGAGACATGGGTCCTGACATACATACATTATTGCAGGCTTTCTGCATGCATGTGGGCCAGGGCAATGCCATGTAAATTGACCAGATTTTGAAAACCTCAAAGTGAGATGTCCATGCTCTGCCCCGATGCCCTTAATTTGTATGAATATGTATCAATTAACATATATTATATGCTGTGCACGTTTAAAATAACCCATTGCTGAACTTTGAGGCTAGGCTGAGGGGCAGGGTGTGGGGGGATGCAAACAAGATGCAGGTCAATCTCACACAGACACACACTCACTGGCAGTGAAGTTGCAGCTGGCCATCCTGCTGCAGTGCCACCCAGCCACACCACTTTTTGCCCATCACATTGCCCGCAGGCGGGACGTTTTAATGGTTCTACCTGACTTCCAGGGGGCAGCCTGAGAGAGAAGCCCCAGACAGGACTGTCTGGTCGCCTTAGCAGTGGAGCCTCATATCTGAGTGTGACTTGGGCAGGGCAGTTGCTGCCTAGGCAGGCTTGCCCCATCCATCACCTCAAGACCAAAGGGTTTGTTGTTCCTTCCCACTTAGGGTGGCCATACATCCCCTTTAAAAGAGGACACTTACAAAAATTACATGGTGCAGGGTTGCACTGGAATCAGTGCATCCTCTTCTAAAGGGGAGGTATGGTCACCCTACCCCAACTCACTGTCCCGAGGGCTGAGAAGCAGCCTGATCAAAAAAGAGTCGGTAAGGCTGGGCTGGCAAGTCTCTCAACGACCTGTCCCATCAGCATGGCTCTGGTTAGAAGGCTGGAGCTGACTTCTTAGCCGCCATGCTAGGTCTCCTGGCCTGTTCTTTGTGTCTCTTGCGTTATCCCAGCAGCGCAAGCCCTTGTGACTCTCGACCTTCCTTTCTCATGTGTATGTGTCACATGCAGGTCCCTGATGGACCAAGGAATCCCTTGAATCCCAAAAGGAGCCATCCTGACCATCCAGGTTTTGTCAGCAGATGAAAACCCTGAGGGTGCATTAAAAATAACATTGATCAGGAGTTACTTGTGGCCACTGGCTCCAAGATGAACTCCATAAAGAGATATGGTTTTATTGTGCTTCAGTGAATTGCTGACTTCCCCAGACAGTGCCTGGGATTTCTCTGTGTGCCTGGTACGGAGCACTGCAGCACAGTAGAGCAGCTGGGGGCTGCTGGCCCTTTAAGACTGTGACTCCAGATCTAGCTGGGTCAGCTAATGGAGCACACCTGGGCTCACTGAGACTAGAAGAACTTGCAGCCCAGAAGGAAGAGGGAGTGAGAAGGTAGTGGAGCTAGAGAGAAGGTGGGTGTGGCTCTGGCTGGGAAAGCAAAGCTTTCCCAGCCAGAGCCACACCCACCTTCTCTCTAGCTCCACTACCTTCTCACTCCCTCTTCCTTCTGGGCTGCAAGTTCTTCTAGTCTCAGTGAGCCCAGGTGTGCTCCATTAGCTGACCCAGCTAGATCTGGAGTCACAGTCTTAAAGGGCCAGCAGCCCCCAGCTGCTCTACTGTGCTGCAGCGCTCCGAGTAACAGGATGCTTCACCAGGGGGAGCTGGAACACTGCCTGCAAGCAGGGATTTATTTTGAGCTAAAGAAGAGCCTGGGGGCGGGGGGCATAGCTGCATCCTAGGACTGCTTCTGGGAAAGGAATTGTCTGGAACCAGGTGGGACCTTTCCATATACACAGATCCCAGGTCAGCTATGGTTTATGTTTGGGGTGGCAACCCCTGGAGACCCACCCGTTAGTGGGAGATGGCCCTAACCGGTGAACTGGGCTGGCTGTAGGGGTGGTGGAGGCCAGACTCAAAGCACTTGGGAGTGCCTTGCCTGAGGCTGGGCAAAGTTGGCAGAGACTATTAAAAGTAGCAGTAGGGACCAGAGCTCAATTCCCCTGGAATACTGTCAGGGCCAGGACCCACTGCTGCAAACACCATGAGGCCCCATTCCATATTCACTAGCAACTGTTGGTGTGAACAGTCTTTGATTTTATCTTACTCCCTACGAGTCGCAGGCCACCTTTTCTTCTCACTGACAAATCAAAACTTTTTAAAGAGTAAGGCAGCAGGGCAGGCTATATTGGCAGGGGCGGAGCAAAGTGACTGCCACGCCCATTTTTTCCTGACATAACCCTACCCCTTATGGAATATCATGGGCCTTCTAATGTGGCCACCCCCCAAGAAGCCCTGATTTCTCTGGGTACCCCTGGCGGACCCAGAGATATTGGGACGTTCCCCAGAGATTGTCAGTTCCGGAGCAGTAGCAACCCTGCACGAACACTGTGGTAGAGCAAGCACAGTAGATATGTAACGGAGAACCACAGCAAAGTCCATCCCCAGCTTGATCCCTGTCCCCTTTGCCAAGCGCTGTTATCTGATCCATGCTCCAGCTGCAGTGAGGCCTGGTAGAGCTCATGTTGGCGCTGTTGGCTGGCTGGCACGTGCCACCATGTGGGCACAGTGTTGAGAAGCTTTGTAGTTTAAGAGGCATGAAAAAGCCTCAATCCAAGGCAGCCCAGCTGAGCTCCTGTGGGTCCTGGAATGGCAGCAGCTGCATGAGGCTGGAGAGACACGGGAGCTGCATCCTCTGGGAGACTTGTAGAGGAAATGGGGAAGGGTGGCACTCTTGTGCTTTGGGAGACATGCTGCAGGGTCATTGTGGGGTTGTATAACATTGCTACCCTTGGGGTGATGATAGGGTCAGGCCTTTCCTCTCCTGTGGGTAACTGAAAATTAGTGCAAGCTCTAGGAACTGGAGGCAGGATGCTAAAGTGGTGTTTACAGGATGGAGGGGGGATCATGGAGCTGTGTCATGGATCCATCTCCTGTCCTCAAGTGCATGCCCTCATCTCCCTTCCCCGAGTTCACTCTTTCAGTGCTTGGGGGTGAGAGCTGGATCCATGGGCCAAATCCAGTGTCTGGAAAAGGGCCAGATAAGAAACAGTCATGGGCCAGATGTTCACCATTCTTCATTGCAAGATGTACATGAACAGCTGCCCTGAGTCACCTGGCTGCTCCTAGCTCCAGCACAGTGGTTAGAGTAGGGGCAAAAACAGCTGGTTGCTCTAGCCCTCTTGCACTATCTGTGGGAGAAGCTGAGTCCATGGCGTCCCAGTCCCTTCCCCAAACCATTCCATACTCTAGCTATCTGCCCACTTGGATACTAGGAATATGAGATGCCCATTATCCTCCTCTCCTACAGCAAGAGGAGTTGCTGTCATTTCCCCAAGGTAGCTCCAGGCTCCTGGGGTGCATATTAAGACTGCTCCTCATTATTCAGAGGCTCCTGGGGTGCATATTAAGGCTGCTCCTCATTATTCCTCTGGTCCTGCAGAGGGGATAAAACAGCAACAGGGAGATCCAGCCATAATCCCTGAAGGCTGGGAAGAAGGATGACCCAAAGCAACACAGCCTCAGGGACTTCCTCCCAGCCCCACCTCCTGCTCCCCCAGCAGGAGGTGTAATGGGCTCGCGTTTCCCACCAAGCACCCTGTGGCTAGCGAGGCTCTTTCAAGAAGCACTTGTGGGGGAAGCCCTGTGGGCTGGGGGTCACGGCCATCCTTAGGACTGGCAGGGGTGGTGCTGTGGGCAGGGCTTGAGGTTGGGAGGCAGGGTCAGTGGCAGGGGGTGAGGTTGAGTGGGCAGGTCCTGCAGGAAGCACTTCCTTGGGAGCCAGTTCTGAAGGTGTTCCAGGCCCCTGCAGCGGCCACTCCAGAAGCTCCTGAGGTTCTGCAGCCACTGCTGGGAGCTTTCAAGGCACAGGGTCTCTAAAAGTTCAGGACCAGGGACATAGATCCTTGCTGGCTTTGAATAAGGCCAGCTCTGGCTGGGGGTTGTCTGAAAGAGTTTTTGGCCCTAGTACTATGCAAAAGACCCCAAAGCCTGCTTCTTGCCTGCTCTGCCCCTGTAATGTTTACAGGGTCAGGACTGATCCAAGAGCATAACCAGCTCGAGATCAATGTCCAGGCCAAGGGGCTGATACCAAGAAGTCAGTCTGTAAGGAGCAAGGTGAGGATATGATTTGTGGGAAAGCTAACTGGGCTCAGGGCCGGCCTTAGAATTTATGAGGCCAAGGACAAAGATAAAATGTGGGCCCCCTTATGGCCCCACCCCACCACTGTGGCTCCACTTCTCTGGGGACACCCTTTGCAGGGCCCTAGGGACAGCTGTGTTTGGGGCCCCTCACCCTGCCTTCGTGAAAATGGGCGCTGCTGCAGGGGCCTGGGAAGTAGAGGTCATCCTGTGGAAAGGCTGGAAGGTTGTCTGGAAGGCAGGCTGGAATGGAAGGTAGGCAGGCTGAGCTAGAAGGATAGGCTAAGCTGGAGCTCTGGGGAAGGGAGGTGAGGCAGGAACAGGAAAGGAATAACAGGAGGAGTCTGGCCAATGAGAAGCAGGCAGCCTCCTCAGCTGAACTCCTCAGGCTGGATTGCACCTTTTTAGATGTAGTTCCTTTGTCTGGTCTTTGGTTGAAGGGGCATAGTGGTATGGTGTTGGCTTAGTCTGCACAGGGACCTGGGTTCTAGACCTCCAGCATTTGACAGCCCCCTTTTAAGCCTGCCTGGGTGGTGGGTGGGACCAGTTGGGGCCTTTTCCCTGTGTGCGCAGGCCAAAGTGCTGAGGTATGCAGTTAGTCTCCTTGCCAGGGCCTGGGGTTATAGGCTCTGTGCGACAGTTCAGGGGCCTGCATATCCTCTGGGTGCCACTCCTCAGAGCACCAGTCCCGGCAGATAAGTAGAAGGAGTGATTGAAGTGGGGCGCTTGGGGCTTGCTCCCTACACCATGCTTGCTAGGATGCCAAACTGCTTGCCCTCTTTCCACCATTTGTTCCTGATCGGATGAAGGGGTCCCAAGAGGGGCCAAGCAGGAAGCCCACGTGCTGACCTAGGTGCTTCTTTTCTCTCTCCGCAGCTGCAACTTGACATGTCCGTCTGGTCACTACGGAGTCAACTGTGCCGAACCCTGCAGCTGCCACGAGAACACGTGCGACCCCCTGACCGGAGCCTGCCACATGGGTAAGAGCCTGGGGCTGCCACACCCAGACCAGGAGGCAGCAGGGGCTCCTAGCTAGGAAGATAATAGGAGGGTCCCACCTTCCTCCTACACTCTCCTGTTGGTGTTCCCTCCATCTGCCTCCCTCTGTGCTCTGCTCCATAGCCTTATTCACTCCCCTGACACCCTCCGTCTCCACCTGGCATTCCTGCCCTTACAGCTCCCCCACCCCACCCCCATGTACATACCATACCAACACTGGTGAGACTAAGCAGAGCAGATTGCCTTCTCCCCTACCTCAGTCATTGGGATTTGCTCTCAAACCTTCAACCCTTCTCTCTCTCTCAGCATGTCAGGAATCGGGTCTCAACCCTCGTCCCTGGGGTTCCTGGAGCAGAGATTGGGCCTGCAGCACCACCACTTCCCCTAGCCTCAGGCCCAACCACTCCTCCAAGGGGCCTCCCTGCACTGGCCGGACCACACCTCTCCAGCTGTCTATCTCTAGCACTTGTCTATCACCCCGCTCCTCCACCTCCAGCTTCCGGGTTAGCTGCCAGCCAATGTGTAAGGCTTCCTGGTAGCAGCAGGAAGTGGGGTGGAATATCTGATCACTTCCTGACCTTCCCCTTGCTTCTGAAGCTAGGGATGGGAATTTAAATTTCGGATTAATCTGTAACCACCCAGAATTGGCCGTTGAGAATTTATTTATTTATTTATTTTATTATAAACATTTATGAGCCGCCCCCTCATGCCCATGGCATCTCGTGGCGGCTTACAACATAAAATACACAAATAAAATCAAATTTAAAACACAACCCCATTCATTTAAAATATCCCCCCAACTACCCCATCCTCCCCTCCGAAGGCCTGGGCAAACAGCCAGGTCTTACAGGCTCAACGAAATGCCAACAAACCTGGGGCCAGGCGGACTTCCTCCAGGAGGGAGTTCCAAAGCTGCAGCCCGGCCACCGAGAATGCCTTCTTCATTGTGGCCCCTCGTTTTACACGGGGGACCTCCAGAAAGGCGCCCCTGGTGGACCGAAGGGATCGCTCTGAGGTGCAGAGGGCGAGGCGGTCCCCGAGGTATGAGGGGCCCAGACCATGCAGGGCTTGATAGATCAACACTAACAGCTTGAATCTGGCTCGGTACGCTATAGGCAGCCAGGGCAGAGTATGGAGCACAGGTGTTATGTGCTCTCACTGCCCCGTCCCTGTAAGGAGACGGGCCGCCGCATTCTGCACCAGCTGCAGCCTCCGAACCAGAAACAAGGGAAGCCCCACATAAAGCGTGTTGCAGTAGTCTAGCCTCAAGGTGATGAAAGCGTGAATGAGAGTGGCCAGGTCGGGCCTGGAGATGTATGGGCGCAGCCTCCCAGACAGAGACCTGAGTACAACACTACCCCCGGACTCCGAACCTGCTGGGCTACAGGAGGGCGGACCCCCCCTACAAGGGGAGCCAGTACCTCCCTCGCCCTTCCCACCACCATGACCTCTGTCTTATCGGGATTAAGCTTCAGTCTGCTCTGCCACATCCAATCCGCCATGGCCTCCAAACATTGGGAAAGTATCGAGACAGCAGGACCTGGGTCAGTTGAAAACGAGAGGTACAGCTGAGTATCATCAGCATATTGGTGACATCGCACCCCGAACCCTCTCACGACCTCCCCTAGGGGCTGCATATATAAGTTAAATAATAACGGAGACAGGATCGAACCCTGTGGAACGCCACAGGTCAACGCCCCGGGGCTTGATGTTTCAGCCCCCAGTACCACCCGCTGTCTTCACCCCGAGAGGAATGAGCGGAACCACCCTAGGACAGTCCCGTCCAGACCCCCCAGGTCTCGCAGACATCTCAGCAGCAGCCCATGGTCCACAGTGCCAAACGCGGCCGAGAGATCTAGCAGGATCAGAAATGTTGAACATTCTGCGTCCATCTCCCGGCAGAGATCATCCACCAAGCCTACCAACGCCGTCTCAGTACCATAGCCGGGGCGGAACCCAGACTGAAAAGGGTCAAGGAAACCGATGCTATCCAAATGCGCCTAGAGCTACAGTGCCACTGCCCGTTCAATAACCTTCCCTAAAAAGGGAAGATTAGAGACGGGTCGGTAGCTGGCGAGTGCGTCCATATCCAAAGATGGCTTCTTCAGCAGGGGGCGCACCACAGCCTCCTTGAGACCGGGTGACAATCTTCCCCTGCCGAAGGGACGCATTCACTACCCTCGCCAGCACCATCCCCAAGGTCTCCCTGGAGGCTTTCACCAACCAGGACAGGCACGGATCTAATTCACAACTAGTGGCTCTGACAGACCCCAGGACATTCACAGCATCGGCTGGCGTCACTTCCTGAAACTCATCCCAGAAAGATCGATCAGACGATGCCTCCATAACCTCGTGCCCCTCGCTTACTGCTTCCAATCCGGTGTCAAAGTTACTCTGGTTTAATCTGAACCAACCTGTAATTTGGACCTCCAAGTCACAGATCCGAGTTTCAAATCCTTATTTCCTCCCCACTCCTACCTCCCAAGGCCCTTGAGTGTTATCTGCGAGCCTCGGAGAGCTTGATCAAAGCACCACTGCTGCTGTGGGGGCTTGGGCAGGCTCCCTCGTCATAGCACCCTCCCAGCTTCTTATCGCACATATGCAAAAAGGCTGCCAGGGCTGTTTTGCGCGGCCGCCTTTAGCCAAGATGGCCGCCTTTTTAGTTAAGGGTGTTGGTCATTTCGCACATGGGCAAAACAGCCCCAGCACCCATTTTGCGCATGCACGATAAGCAGGGAGAACACCACGGCAAGGGAGTTTGCCTGAGCCCCCACAGTAGTGGTGGTGCTTCACTCAAGCCCTCCGAGGCTGGTAGGTAACACTCCAGGATGATGGGGGTGGAGAGGGTGGTTGGACCCGCTGCCCTGGGAGTTGGGATGGATGGGAGTATGGTGCAGTTTCGCATTGACTTCAATGGGAAAAATGCAAAACTGAAAATCCAATCCGTAAAAAGATCCGGATTTTCAAAAGAACTGGAAAAAAAGTACCTAAAATTCCATCCAGTCTCACCCCTATCTGAAGCCTTGTCCCTGACTCTGTTGCTTGCTGCTTGTTCTGAATCCCAACCTGGTTTCTTATCCTGCTGTGTCCTGCTTCTGGACCTGAGCCTGATTATCGCCCCCTTCCCTTCTTGGATTCTGCTGATCCTAACTCTCCTTTGTCCCTGATCCTGCCCCTACTTACATCCTAAACCCTGCCATGCTGGACACAACAGCAGTTTATCAGGGGCAGGAGGAGGTCCATGACTGGTTGCAGTTATGAACTTCATGTTCTGTTCTGGCTGAGGAGTGCCATTGGGGTGACCCAGGGTAGAGAAACATTCAGCCCAGGAGCTAGCCAGCCAGAGTCCCATTGTGTTAATCTCGCTGCACTTTGAAAGAGATTGACTTAGCAAGCTTGCTTCCTGTCTGAGAGAAGCCTTTGCAGCCCTCGGTGACCCAGCCAGGCTACCTTGCCCATGCCCTTCCCAGCCCTATCAGATCTGGGAGACCAGAGCTCGGTGCGCTAACAGAAGTCTCTTGCTGCTGTTTTAGAGGCCAATCAGCGGATGGGAGTGATCGGGGCAGGGGTCTTGCTGGCCCTGCTGCTCATCCTGCTCCTCTCGCTGCTCTGTTGCTGCTGCGTCTGCCGCAAGAAAGACCAATCTCATGAGTAAGTGTTGGTGCTGATTCCCTCCCTGCAGGGATTCCAGGGTCGCTAGTGTAGTCACTGAGGGATGGCACAGTGAGGTGCCCAGGAAAGCTTTGACAACCAGAGAGGGGCACAACGTGCATGGGGAGGCCACAGCAGGATGGGGTGGGTGCTGGGTTTGTGTAGGGCCGGTGGGTGAGGGAGGTGGGAAACATGATGGGGAACAGAGACTCTAAGGCCTGACATTAGCAGGCTGAGCCCTTCCAGGCACCTTTGGCTCCTATTGCTATCCACAAGGCTCATACATGAGACTCGTTTCTCGTGGATTTCTAAAATCCAGGAGAAACGAATACTCACAGGGGGGGTTTAGACGTTCCACCCTGCAACCGGAAGTGGCGCAGGAGCCACTGAAAACAGAAGGCACCATGAACTAGCGCAGGCTTGGAGAGAAGGGTTTTACAAGTCAGTTATCTCCAAGTCTACGCTAGTTCATGGTGCCTTCTGTTTTCAGTGGCACCCGCCTCACTTCCAGTTGCGGGGAGGGACGTCAAAAAACCCCTGCGTGAGTTTTTCTCCTGGATTTTAGAAATCCACGAGAAACGAGCCTCGTGTAAAAACGGCCTCAGTGAAGTCAATGGGAGTTCTTGTCCCAACTTTTCCAACCTAGGCCAGGCCCATGCCTGGTCTTTGAGAGTTAGAGTTGCCACCTCCCACAAGGAGGAAACCCGGAGTGGGCAGGACTGCATCAGAAGGAGAAAGACAAAGGAGATGCCACACCCCTTTCTGATGTAACTCCACCCCTTACAGAGCATTTTGACATCACAGTGATCCAAAAGGCAGGGGCCGCATCAGAAAGGGGGTGGGAAAGTTCTTATAGCCTGCCCCCTTTCTGACATGACTGCCCCTTGGTGCCTTAGGGTGCCCCTGGCTGGCCCAGAGAAATTGGGGCTTCCTGGAGAGACTTTCTCCAGGCAAATCTCAGAGAGGTGGGTACCCTACCCCACCCTCAACCTCCTTTCTACCTCTGCACTACCTTAAAAACAGAATAATAACAAAATTAATATTAAAACAAGAAAGCTCATTTTGGGGCCCTCTTATTTAATGCCCTCTGTGAGATGGCAGAGCTAATAGATACGTTGTTTAGATGCACCAGTGTGCCAGTCTAGGGCTCAGAACAGTGTCGCTGGACAAATGTGGTCCTCTGCCATGCCTCAGTGGGGAAGGGTGAGCCGGGCTCTTCCAAGCCAAATAGCTGTGGAAACACTCTCGCGGCGCTGTGGCTCATACTGTCAGCTGCTGCATGGGAACTTTCAGGAAGGCTCCATTTTGGCAGGCATGCCAATTAAATTCCAAGGCTGTACATCTGGTTTGGGGAGCATGTGGCCTGCATATAATTATCCCACAGATAAAAGCAGCCACTTCACAAACACAGGCTTATTTTCAGAAATATTTCTTGGGAAACGTCTCTTGCAAATAGTTTCCTTTGTACGTGGAGCATTTGGGCTGAGCTGGCTCACCTCAGGGGTGCTTTAGCTCTGCATAGTAGAGATGCGTTTATTCCCCTACCATAGCACCCAGGGAGAGAGCAGAGGGTAGGGGAGACTTACACAGAAATGGCTGTTCGGACAGGGTGGGCCTGCAACACATTTATTGTCAATGGCAGTGTCCCAGCTATCTATGTCTAGCACCCCCTAGTGATGTAACAGAAGGAGACAACGGCATGTTGCCATATGACAAGGACACTGCCAAATTGCCAAGGTCATATGTTCAGAAATCATGCGACTTGCTTTAAAATCATGGGACTTTATATAAAAAAACTGAATTCTTTGTATTTGTGCTGTGGCTTCTGAGCCTTTAGGTTAGCGACGGGGAACCTTTTCCCTCCTACACACCACATTGAAATACATGCAAGCTCCACAAGCTGGGTAGGGGTTGGGGGTAGGGTGCACTCAGAATGGTGAAGGTCCAGATTGTAGACCATGGATTCATCCCCCATCTTTGGGTGCAGTCATCCTCTCTGCTTCCTTCCAGTGAGCTCACTCTTTCAGTGCTTGAGGGTAGGGACTGGATCCAGGAATTGGAAATGGGACTAATAAAAACCAGCATCCGTTGAATCTGACCCACAGGGCAAAGGTTCCCCATCCCTGCTTTATGTCTCACTGCAGTCATCTGGTAAAGGTTTCCTACACAGCCAGGAAGGCAAAAAGCTTTTTTTTTTTTTTAATGAAAGCTCGGGTTCTCACAATTCTATCCTGAAATTTGGGATATTAGACTTTAAGAAAGAAAGCGCCTGGAATCTGGCAGTCCTGGCATTGTTCTCTCCCATAGAAACAGTCCCTGCTTACTGTGTATTGCAGGGGTGGGGGACCTCCAGCCCATGGGCCAAATTCACGCCAAGGCTGTTTTCATTTTAATCTTTCTAGTTCGTGGATCTGGCTCATGGATCCAGTCTCTACTGTCAAGCTCTAACAAGAGTGGCCTCGGGGGAGTGAAGCAGAGATGAGGGCATCCCTTATCCTTGAGGGTGTACACTCAAGGACAGGGGATGGATCGATGGCATAGATCCATAGAGAAAAAAATTAATTCAAAATAAATAGATCACGATCTGTCCTGTAGCCTTCCTTCCTCTATCCTGAGCACACCCCTTAGGGCCCCCCCTGCCCTCAGTTTCTTCTGATCCAGTGCACAGAACATGTACTAATATTCAAAGGGGTTTGTGGGAGAAAAAAGTTTCCCCCCATGCCTTCTACAGAGGGGGCGCTGCTGGGAGCACTCTGCAGAGGGGGGCTGTCAGGAGCACTCTGTCCCTCACACACTGGGAGCACTCTAGCGGGGAGGGGAGGAATGCTCAGCGCACCTGAGAGTACCTGCACTAGCTCTATGGACCAGACAAAAAGGAAGGAGAGACAGGAAGCTTTGACAAATTGGATTGAAGGGGGCATGGACAGGAAGTGAACCATGGCCAGACATTTCCCACACCTGCTATAAAGGATGTCCCAATCTAGGAGCTCTCCATGGTTCCCCTGTCTTTATATCTGTTAATCTAGTGAGGCTCATCAGGCTTTGCTCAATGAATAGGCATGCTATACCCACTCCCAGCTATAGGGGGCAGCAAACTGCTGAACCTTGGGCATTGGAACAGCAGGCAAATCCAGAGAAACCAAAGTTCAGCAAGGGGGCGAGGCTGTGAGCAGCCCTGAGGCCGGAGAGCATTCCGCCTTCATCCCACTGAAGAAGGGCTGCCCTTGGGCACAAGTTCTGTGCAGCTGTGGCATGGAAATGGGAACTCCTCTGCTGGAGCCAATCGGATACCTCATTCTAAAATGGCATCCAAGTGCCCCCCTCTGAGGAGCCCCTTGACAGGCAGTGAATGCTCTCCACTCCCATCATCTTTGTTCTCCTCTCATTTGTTCTTCCTCTTCTCTCCAGGGACAGCCCCCTAACCCGTTCCTCTGTCCAACTCCAAGCAGAAAGCCAACTCCTTGGCAGGTCCTGGGCCTTATATTTTAACCCCTGTGTATGGCTTCGGGGGGAGGGAGGCATTAGTCATTTATTTGCTGGGAATTTGCAGCCTTGTTGTGACTTTTCTCACTCGCACTGAGCCATCTCTGCTGGGTGTCTGATTGGCGGCTTGCATTCTCTTGCAGCGCGTGCCAGGACCCAGCAGTAAACAAGAAATCCTCAAGGCGCCTGTGTGGCCGATTCAGCCGGATCAGTATGAAACTCCCCCGAATTCCTCTGCGGCGTCAGAAGTTGCCAAAAGTTGTGGGTAAGGTTCCCTTATGTTCTGCTTGTGCAGTGTGTGTGTGCATGTGTGTCCTGGGCCCAAACACTCATTCCATCCCACGTGGAACCCCTGTCCTAGCGAGAGAGCAACAGCCTCCCAGCAGAGTTCATAGCCTGCCTCACTCCACGCTAGGGTACGTGTGCCAATGGGTAAACTGTTGAATATGGGGTACTGGAACCACCTCTCATGATTTGGGTCCCACAAAGTGCCTGAATGGTACCTGCTCAGTACCTGTTTGTTTGGGTCCCATGCAGGGTTCCCGGGAGTGGAATGCAACAGCAGTGACGAAGCAGTAGCAGCAAGGCAGGTGGTGATCTAGAGTTGAAAGGCATCCTGTGGTTTCCTAGCATGGCCTGGGGCCTAGTCCAGCTAGCTGACTTATGTGCAGGCTGCCCAGGCTCACCTATGCCTGCCTCGATATGTGCACATGAAGCTGGGAAGCCTGCACACTGGCCAACTGGATTAAGACCCAGGCTGTGCTGGAAGGGCCTGCACAGAGTGCGCGACATGTCCAGCACCCGGATTGCCACCCGCCTTGCTACCAAGTAAGCAGGGGAAGGGTGGTACGTTCAGTGCCACCTGGCTGCATAGAAGCAGCTTAGACAGAATCAGAGGTTCAGTGGGCTGCCTTAAATGGATGTGGCAGAGGCTCTTCTGTGTTTGGATGGCCCTGAGTCCAGGACCAATGTGTTTGGGTAACCATACTCCTTTCCCTCTCCCACTCCAGAGCTCTAGGATGCCACAGTGCTCATCAAGGGGTGGTGCTACATCAGAAATGAGGCAGGACAAAGACGTCTATCTGCCCCTTTCCAATGTGGCCATGCCTCCTATAGATCACTGCAACATCATGGCACTTTGTAGGGGGGTGGGGCCTCCCACACTCAGCCCGATCCCGATTGGACCAGTCACATCCCACTGGGCTCAGGTTGGGTTGCTGGTCTTGGGCGATGATGGTGAAGGTATTGGTCATTGCAGGAGTCTGTCCCTCCCCCACACTGTGCAGACCTTCCCCCATTTCTGTGCTTGGCTCTAGAGGTGACACCTTTTCTCAGCTTGCATTCTTAATGGAGAACATAAAACTGCCGCACAGGGTCATACTATTGGTCCATCAGTGGCCACTTTTAGTAACTTCACAGGAAGTGTACAGACAGGTGGTAAATGGAGTGATCCCTTCCCTACCACTCACTCCCAGCTCGCAGCAATCCGAGGTCTCATCCCCTGAGCAACTTGACTAACAGCTATTTATGGATCTATCCTTTTATGAAAGGAGAAAGTGTCGGTGAAGGGGTAACTGTTCTATAGAGTGTGATGGTAAAGTAGAGGCTGTTTTGAGTTGAGGTTGTGCTAATGGTTGATAAATGTGTTGACATCTAAAGTTCTGTACCATGGATCTATCCCCGAGTGCATGCCCTCATCTCCACTCCCTCCCCACTAGACTCACTCTTTTGGAGCGCGAAGGTAGGAACTGCATCCACAGGCCCGATCCAGGAACAAGAAAAGGGGCCAAATAAAAAAACAGCTGTAGGCAAGGTTTGGCCCTCAGCTGCAGGTTCCCCACTCCTGGGTATCCGTTTCTCTGTAGTAAAACTCTGGTATTGGACCTGCACTGTGAGGAGCATGTTCTGTGGCCAAGATTCCTGGTGATTGCTAGTGTCTTAGTTCTTTCTTGCCCTGGTTAATATTTGTGTTGATGAGCATAGCTAGGATGAGTCCCTTCCCCAGCTTGCAAATGGGTGTTTCCACCATGAGTTGAGGGCAAAAGGAGAAAGGGCAAAGACACTCACACAAGGAAAGTGAAACTCGCAAACCTCCAAAATTGTCAAGAGGTTTTTTAATGTTGTTTTTGTCTGACAACGGTGGGACACTGCAGCTTCCACACACACCACACAAACACTGCATTATCTACTCTGTGATAGGGACAGTACACAGCATACGGTTGGTTTGTATCAGTCTTGGAAGGGGTATAGGATTGAGATGGGGATGGCAGGGGATAAAGGGGTGTAGTGCAGATTTTTGGAATTGTCATGCTGGATCAGACCAGTGGTCAACCCAGCCCAGCATCCTGTCTCCAGCAGTGGCCACCTGCTGGTCACTTCAGAGACGTACACATCAGATTATAATGGAGTTATCCATTCCGTTATTTGCTCCCACGCCTCAACGGTCATGGGTCATGTCTCCCCAACCAACTTGACTAATAGCCATTTATGGACCTATCCTTTCTGAAATAGCTGTTGGTATGAAACTGAACACCATGAGGAAGGACAGCAGTTTAAACTTTAACTGTATGTGTCCTTGTTACAGTTTGGGAAAGGAAGGTTTGGGAAGTCTAGAGACCTGAACTCACATTCTTTCTATCATTTTTTGTGCAGGAATATATGCTAGTTATGGGTCCAGGTCATTTCTGTGTGATACAGGAGAGCTGGCTCTCAAGGCAGGCAATTTGCATATTGCATCCTCTGTTGGGGGGTGTCCTAGAGTGGCAAAACAGCTGCTGGGGCAATCTTCCTTCCTTCTGTGTAGCAACAGGCCTGGGCACAGCTTATCCTGCCCATCAAGATGCTGGATGCTGTTTAGACCTTTTTCTAGAGTCATAGATCTGGAAGAGACCTCAAAGAAATATCATGTAACAACATATGAAGTGCCAGGCTTGGTCAGACCAGTGGTCCATGTAGCCCAGCTTTGGTTGCTTCAGAGGCACTTGCCAACAGTCAAAGTGAAGTGATCCCTTTCCTATTTATTCCCACTCAGGGGTCTCATCCCCTCACCAGGTTGACTGACTAATAGCCATTGATGAACCTATTCTCTAATAATGTATCCAATCCTTTTTTTGAACCTAGTTATGCCACTGGCCTTCACAACATCCTCTGGCAATGAGTTCCACAAGTTAATTGTGGATTGTGTTGAAGATATACTGCTTTTTATTTGTTTTAAATCTACTGCCAGTCAATTTTTTAGGGTGCTCCTTAGTTCTAGTATTTTGACAAAAGTTGAACAGGTCCTTTGTAATAGTAGTAAATTTTATTGCGAAGCCATAGGCCTTAGCAAAAACCATACAACCAAAACAACACATATAACAAAACACACATATAAAGCAAATAATGCCAGAATAACACAAATATTAAAATCAAATGTCCAAAGGAACATCGGGCATAACAGCATTCTCTCTAAAATCCCACCAGCCTAGCTCTTCGCAGAGCTCAAAACACGGATTGAGATAGACCCCCACCCCCCACTCCACCTGGCTGTTCCCCGAGCTCACCCACAGCAAGGTTTGGCCCCTAATAAAAAGCAAAAATTAAAATAATAACAATGGCCTAGCTCTTCCCAGAGCTCACCTACAGCAAAGGTTTGGCCCCTGAATGGAAACAAGGATTAAAATAAACCCAACTTAAAATAATTAAAGTATCAATAAAACATTCCCTAGGCTGTTCCTCCTTATCCCTTCTGCCTTAAATGCAAAGATTGCCAATTGTAACAAGGTGTTAGAGTTATTTTGAGAAAGGAGTCAAATTAGTTTCACACGTGACGTGAAATGCTGGAAATTCCACAGTCTGGTGGGCAAATATCTAGCTCTAAGATTTTTGGTCCTGGGGCAGTCGAAGACATAGGGCGAATTCACACGTGCAGCAATTATCTGGATTTTTAAAAACTGGTTCTCAATAGTTCGCTGTTAACAAGTCCTGTTGCATTCACATGCATGCCATACCGATTTTAAGTACAGCGAAATAATGCATTCAGACCTTCTTGTAGTGCGTGCTTACCCGGCTGCTCAGTACGGTTCAGTTACAGGAAGTGGCCTGTGGGGAGCCAGAAGGTTGCTACTTTGTAGCAAAGTACAACTTTGCTACAACCTTTGCTACAACTTTGCAACAACCTTTGCTGCAACTTTGCAAACTTTGCAACAACCTTTGCTACAACCTTTGTAGCAAAGGTTGCTACTTTGTAGAATCAGGGAATAAAAACGGAGAGCCTGAGGCTGCTGGAAAGAAGCCCCTCGCATAGTGAGGTGCGCTGCTTCTCTCCCTGGTTTCTTTCCGGTATCCCGCTGCTGCTACTGCTGCAGCACTACGGTAGAGGCAGAGGCAGATGATTGAAAGTCCCTTGGAGGGAAGAACTTTTTTGGGGAGAAGCATGGAGGGGAAACATGGAGGGGAAGAACTTTTTTGGGGAGAAGCTGGCTGCAGCCTGCACCCAGCGAGGCAACTACAGGGCTCCAGCTGGTCTCACTGCTTCCGGTAGGGGCAGGAGTAAAACAGCGCACTTGGAAGCACGGTTGCATTCACATCAGAAAAGATTACACACTAGTTAAAACCAGTACGATGTTGCTTTCACACTGCTGTTAAGTGCGGATTTATTGAAAACGGACAGCAAAAAGGTAGGTTTGAGTAGCTTTTCAACACGCATTGCTTTAGTGCGATATTGACTCCATTTAATCGAATTTAAGTGTTCAGACAGGCATGAAACATTCGGGGTTTTTTTAAAATCGCACAAATCAGAACGTCTGAATCCCCCCATAGTGAACTATGTCCTCGACCACTCCAGATCCACAAGGGCACAATCTAGAATCCCTAGGGGCGCCCTTTCTCCTCCCTCCACAATAGCTGTAGGCATCTGCTCCAGTCTCTGCCTACAAAGAGCCATGCTCAGGGTTTTATTCATTTCAATATTTAAGATCTCTCTCACATCCAATCTGACTTTTCCACAACAGATATGACGGAGCTATTCATGAAACACAAGTTGCGGCAAAATCATCTTGCCAAGAGATGTCTATAAGGCGTTGGACAACTAAGTCCCTTCCAGCTGTTGAGAATAGTCTATTGTCATTGTCCAAATAATATCCCAATCCAGTCTTGCGAAACAATGCACTTATTGATTTAAGCCATAGCGACTGTTGGTAGAACACCCTACTAGTATCTTCCAAAAAGCACATTTTTATGAATCGAGAAGGAGATGCTGCCAGGACATAACAGGTCCTTAATTACTCCACTCATGATTTTGTAACCTTTGATCAGTCGTCTCTTCTCTAAACTGAAGAGTCCTAACCTATTGAGCCTCTCCTCATATGGAATCTGTTCCATACCTTTTATTATGTATTTATTTATAAAGTGCCAGCAATGTGCCTGGTGCTGAACAGTCATAAATAGATGTGGATCCCTGCCCCGAGGGGCTTACAAACCAGTATGTACAAGGGAAGGGGCAATAAGGGGGGAGACAGGGATACTTTCATGGAGCTGAGAAGTAGCAGGTGTACGTGCTTAGCTTCGCTACAAAGGAGAAGGGGAATCCTGAAAGATAAAGCAGTAGAAGGATCATCTTTGTTGTTGTTCCCTGCACGATGCACCCTTCTTAAATTGTCTTTCCTCTAGACTAAACCTTCTTGTATTCCAAACCATTATCATCACCTTGGGATCATCTCCAGTTTGTTCATGTCCTTCTTGAAAAGTGGCAGCCAAAACTCGCCAGAGCGTTCCAGCTGAGGCCTAATGGAAACTGTGTGGGAACCTCGGAGCTCTGCTTTGTTGCAGAAGGCAGCTTTGTGGAGAGCAGTCTCCCCAGAGTTGAGGATGCAGCATAGCTCTGGCCTGACGAGCTGTGGCTGGGAGTAGAGGGAGCCATGTTCCCACTGCAACGATAACAAGCGCTGTGTTTATAGAAGCACGTCGGGCGGGTTTTTTGAGAATAGAGGCTCCTTCTGTGAGGCTGTGGGCACTGGCTGAATGGGGCTGTGTGTGCGCGTTTCCTGGAGTTGGCTCTAAATCAGATGTTTTATATAAACAGGGCAAGCGAGAGCTCCCTCTTGACCCTGGCTTTCCAAAAGGCTCAGCCTCACTTCTTCCTTCCTTCCAGGCTCACAGGGAGCCTGTCACGCTGGGAGAATTCCTTAGACGGGCCCAAAGGAGAAACCAGGAACTGATGCTAATGAACCAAATGCTAATGGTCCATTGACCAAGGTCATTCTTCCCTGAGCTAGGGCTGGCTTCTCATGGCCAGGAGTCTAGGCCTGTAGCTAGGATGTTGGCATGGGGGGGAGGGGGGGCAGGGGCAGACTGCATGACAAAAGGGGCAATTTCTTCACACTAACAAACTGAAGAGAGGGACTTGGAACACCTTTTATTTTTACAGAGGGGCAGTGCTCCCATGCCCTCCCTTGGCTAAGGGACTGCTGCAGTAGAAAAAGCAAGTAAGCCTGTTCCTAGTGTGCCCCCTCTCACGCATGCTTACACACGCAGGCGAGGGGAGGCAGGCGCTGCCGCAGTCTCTCTGTGTTGCCAGAGGCGCTGTTATTTCATTGGAATGAAATGCTTTGGTCACAGGCCACTTTGTTTTGCTTGGCTCTTGGGCCTTGCCATGTGTTCTTATTATTATCCAGCGTTACTGAGCAGGACGGAGGCGCTCGGCGGCAGCACAGAGGGGAAGCAGCCTGATTAGAGCTTTGGTCTGTGAGGAGATGGGGCAAATGCTCCCTCTTCATTTGGGTTTCATCCATGCCAAGAACGCGCTGGAAGCACAAATCATCCCTGTGCACAGCACCACAGGCGAATCTGGGACACAACACAGCACATTCCCCCCACCCCACCCCCCTTCTCTAGGAGCCTATGTCACATTGAATGCAGACCCAGACCCAAGCTTTCTAAATGTAGAGGTGGAGCCTCCAGTCATACATCCCAGCAGCCCCCAGTTGGTGCTGTAAATCATCCATGTCTGTACACAAGAGAAGATTCTTCTCAGTCCAACCCAGGGTGCTATCAGACAACAGACATGATTTTGGTCTGCAACCCGCATCTTCTCATTAAGTCAACATGTGCAGACATGCATGTCACAGAGGGTTTTTAGACAGACCCGGGAGTGGCCACCCTTGGTTCTGCTCCGGCCACAGCGGGTTTACACAGAGGCAACCGCCACCACAGCCCATCATCTGTCTGCATGTGGCTCCCTCCCCTGCACCATAGAGTTGTGGGTGGATCGGAAGCCGCTCTAGGCTGCTGTCTACAGCTCTGTGGCAGTTGGCGGGGCACTCCTGGATGTTCTGGAGCATCACAAGCGGAGCTGGCCCACAGCAGGCAGCGCCTGCTCCACTCTTGCTCCGCCTCACCCCAGGGTAGCTGGCCTTTACACAAACAGGCCACTCAGGGGTGGGGCAGAGAAAGAGCGGAGCAGGTGTCAGTCTGTGTGTCTACTATGCACTTGCTGCTTCTCATTTTGAGCTGACCAAATGAGGAGCAGGTAATGGTATGTGGCTACTGTAATGTCTGGCTACACTCATGACTATTCTCTCAGCACCCCAAAGCTGGCTGCCCTTTCTCCCTTCCCCACTGCTTCAGTATCTCACTGCTGCAGCTCATGCAAGCTTCCTACCACCAAAGGGTGTCCGGGCTTGCTCTTTCTCTCTGAGGCAGGGGGGTTCCTCTCAGTGGAGCCAGGGAAAGTGCCTCGCACCAGGCAGCTGGCTCCTCTTGGTAGCTTTGCACTAGCAGCAAGTAGGTAGGAGCAGCAGCACAAAACCCCTTGCTTTGCTGCTTCCCAATTCCCTTCCCAGCTAGACCGGATAATTCTACACTGTCTCCCTCTCCGTTTGCAAAGGAAGCAGAAAAAGCAGCCCCAGCAGAGTTGCAGAGTGGACTTTCCCTGACTAGTTTGTGGGAGGGGACTGTGAGGTGTGCAGGACATTAGTTTGCAACACATCTGTTCAACTGGCTACGTGCTGGTAATGACATCACCTGACCCCGTACGTATAGCATTTGTACAGGTTCATCGTAGCATCCATGGGTGCTGGGAGGTGGAGTGAGAGGGTGTGATTGTACCCTCCTAGCTCCCGCTCCTTCCGTGCCTTCAGATGAGGACCATGGCCAAGACAGAAAGGGGTGAGTGCAAAAGAGCTGTTTCTAACATGACTTAACCCCTTCCTGAGCATTGTGACATCACTGCACTCAGAGGGCATGGTCACGTCAGAAAGGGGTGGGACCGCCCCGCCACCAAGCCCCTTTCCACGCACCGTGATGTCATGATGTATGGAAAGAGGCACGGCCATGTTGGAAAGGAACAGGGTGAAGGGACTCTCCAACCCACCATGCCCCTGTAACGTTTGAGAACTCCCCCTGGATGCTGGAAGAAACTTAGAACCTGAATGCTGTTCGCTTGATACTGCGTAGTCACCAGCAACTATGCAGGGACCAGGACAAAGCTTCTGATTTCCTAGAATTTCATTCACAGATGCTTACAGCAGAAGATGCCTCGGTGAGGAGTAGCAGGCAAGTCCTTTCTAGGGCTGAAGCAAGCGGCAACATTTTTACTAACAAGTAATTTCACCATATCGGGAACCAGGATTGATATTCCGATGCAATTTCTCGATTCTCATAATGCCACAAGATACCATCCTGAGTTACTGACTTTCTGTTTATCGTGTGCATCATTCATTTACCACATACCATATTGCTGAGGGTACTGTCTTTCTTCTGGGTTGTTTGTTGTTTCCGCATTTTTGAGCCAATCGCTGTGCAATTAGCCCACCCCTTAATAGGCCTGAAACGACAAATTACGGCAAATGCTATTTCCGTCGGAAATAGGTCATTTGCCTTCATTCGCATGACATGGAAACCTACCAGCTTTTTTTGCTATTTGTTGTTATTTTTTGCGAGTTGAACAGAGCTGCTATGGGACCAATCCCAAGCCCTGTGTGTGCCCCCAGAGGCTGTGGAGACACGCAAGTGTCAACTAAGTCCTGGAGAAGTGCTGGAAAGTGCCAAACAACTGCCATAAACATCCCCAAAGTGACAAAAAATGATGAAAGATGCTGGGAAGTGACAAAAGTGATGGGAAATGACGTAAAATCACAGGCGCTGATATCAACAATGGCAGAAACACAGACTCACCAGAGACCAATGAAGTACAGACGAACACTTGCAAGCGCTCCCGAAAGACCGGTATTTCCCTGCTGAACGGGAACACTTGCTCTCATCTCAGCTGTACCCCTTTACCAATGCCTCTTACCCTACACTCTAGTGCTTCTGATCAGAATCGTTGTTCCCTTTGCTTTGAACAATCTGCAGGGCTTAATTTGTTGGCAGTTTAATTCAAGGGGGGGCTGAGCCCCAGGAAATATTCCCACTAGGAGAGTGCACCCGGAAATGTGAAAGGCCAGGAAAAGGCTTATATTGGCCATTTCAGGGTTAGAAATGAAAGCTAGAACCCTGCAGCTTATTTGGCTTTCATTAATGACTTCTGTGCCCCATCCCCTGTGCTGGCCATCATATAGATTCAAGAACTTCTGTTTTATAATCAGCTGTAAAGAGGCAGGTTAGTCTAGTGATTTAGATTACTAGTTGGAGCCCAGGGTTCATTTCCCGGTTCTGTCAAGTTCTGGGACAGGGGGCGTAGCTTGCATGACAGGTTTGAGCCCTGGCAATTCATTGTTTATAAATTAAGCACTGCCATCTGCAACTGCATACCAGATTCCTTTATAAAACTACAGTCCAGTGGCAGATTGCAAAACTCTAGCGGTGAGAGAGAATGTTTCATTCTGTCACTTGCTGGGGAAAAGAATGATCCGAAGGCACCTGGGAGCTAAAAATACTCCACCCTCTAGGCCAGTTTCCCGTTGGCCCCAGCAAGCAGGCCTCCCTGGAGTCCTTCTGCCCATGTGTTAGGAGGAGACAGGTTCCTGTACGGGCATAACCTCAGCTCACAAAATGTTTCAGTGTGGAGGAAGTCTGTGTTTACCCAGCAGCTGGGAAAGTCATTCTGCACATTGGCGTCGCCTCCCAGCCGTGCAGCAGGACGCTTTGATCCAGCAGGACTTTGCTTTGGAGACTTCTCTGTGTCCCAGGAGGGAAACGGGGAGTGAAGAGATGCTCGTGTTGGCTCTTCTGTGTTGGGGGAGGAATGTGAGGAATGAACAGAAGCCACGGTGCCCTCTACTTGGGAAGCCAGAGAAGCCTCCCTTCTGAAAGGGCACAAGTTCAAATCCAGGCCCATCAAAACAGCAGCTGCGGCCAGGATGTCCCTCAGCTTCTCTTTCTACACTGGTCTGGCTGAGTCTCAGCCTCATGACAGGAGGATGGAAGCACAGGGTTTAGGGTTATGAAGATCTTCCTTTCTCACCTCACCACAGAGGAAAAACTCCAGCAGCTCTTTCCTCTTGCCTTGCTCTACCTTGCGCTCAGGCCTGTAGAGAGAAATTTGGATTCCTGGTTCATCCTGGTAGCTGGGGTCCCCCTACCTCTTTTCCCCCCTGTCAGCAGTTTTGAAATCAGTTTTTGGAGACCACACTGGTACTCAGCTTACACACATAGAGGGACTGGACTCTGTGATCTTTGTGGTCTCTTCCACCTGTATGATGCTATGGTTCATAGTTGCAATTATTATTTTACTCAGAATATTTTAATGCATATTGTAGTTTGAGGAGTGGGGCTGATCTTTTCCCCAACAAAGAAACCTTTCCTGCTGCCTTCATTTTGGGAACTGGAGGAACTGCTGTTGCCTCAGTTTTGATGGCCAAGGCTGGAGTCAAGCTAGCTCCAGATTGCATTAGGACAGCTCTGAACAAGCTCCATGCATTCTGCACCTGCTCACAGCTCCCCTGAGCACAGTGCTCTGAGTAGAGCCCAGAGAGGACTCATTGATGTTTAGTCCTTTTCTGGGCTCTGCCTACAGCACTGTTCTCAGTGAAGCTGGGAGCAGGCTCAGAACATAGCGTTCTCACAACTACCCTAAAGCTAAGGTACCCAGATGTCCTGCCCCAGCAGCAGCTTGTCTGTAGGGACAGTATTTTCTAGTGGGGCTGAGTCGCAGTGGCCCCAATAGACAAGCCATTAGTGCCCTGCCTACAAAATGGGGAACCATATTGTGGAAATGGGGACTATGAAAAGGGATTGGAGTCCCATTGGACATCCAGGAGTTCCTAGTGTGAGGCTGTGGCAAACACAATGTTTGAGAGGGGAATAATGAGTGGAAGCAGGCAATGAATTTTATATCTCTGCATAGAATTGGGGAGCTGATACTTGGTCCATCTGTGATGGTCACCTGCTTTCAAAGCATGTTGAAAAATTGGAGAGTGTTCGGAGGGGAGCAACAAGGATGATTAGAGGCCTTGAAAAACAAGCCTGACAGTGAGATTCTTAAGAGGCTCACCTTTTGAGGGTTCCCAAACTAGGTGATGTCAAATGGGGTCACACTATCTGCAGATGGGGTTGCCATTCTACTTGGTGTTTGCTGTTCTCGACATGGCTTTGTTGCTGTCTGGGGGTCTTGCGACTATGTGGAAGTCCCCAAATGGGTGTGTCGCTGGCAAAAAGTTTGAGAACCACTGGTTCTTCTTTGAGTGCCTCTCCACAGTCACACTGATGTATTTGGTGCTGATGTCAGTACCGAATACATCACTGTGAATGTGGAGAGGCTTTATCTCGAAGAACAAACATTACAGGTAAGTAGCTTACCCTTTAGCTTAGACAGAAGGCTAAGGGGGGTGTTAAACAAGGTGATAGCCACCTAAAGTCCGGGTTTGACCTGTGCAGCCCCCACTCACATGTATAGCTTGTAGAGCCTAATAAATGGGCAGCCCCCTGCATGTTTTTCTTATTCCTTTGGGCAGCTCACAGCAATGTACTGGCAGGTAGCAGCACACAGTTTTATTGGGATCTCACCTGCCACGGTGTTGGAAATCCCTTTTGGTTTGCATAAACCTGCCAGTTAAACATGTGCCTCTTGTACCCCTTCTCTAGCATCTTCTGCATTACCATACAGTTGAGGCGGAAAACATCCCTGCTCGCCAAGGTGCTCTGCATTCTGCGAGTGTCCAAACCCCATATAGGGCAAGAAGCTCCCCATCAGTGAGTTCACATTCCCTGTGCCCCAAGCCACTCATTTCCTGAAAGAGATTCATCTTCACTATCCGATTGAGGCACTCCCTGTTGCCTCGTGGGTATCCTCTCACTGTCATCAGTGCAGTGATGAGAAAAAATAGCAGGGAAGGTCCAGCCACCGTTCGTGATTTCCTTGCTTCTGGCAGCGCAGAAATATCCAGAAAAGTCACCATCTCGATCTCATCCCATTCTCACAACTCCTCCAGGGCTCCCATTCTTCCATTCTGCTGAACTTCGAACAGCAGCAGGATTGCGTGGTGTCTGCACTCCATCATACATTCACAGAACCCCACTGTGTTTATGTGCCACCATATGAGCACATAGGCAGCCTCACAGGTTGGGTTTAACCGTTCTCTCTGCACATCAGACCTCGCCCAAATGTCAACAGAGGTCAGGGTATCCATCACCCCACAGCTTCTCTGGGCCCCATACTGCAGGCGGCGCAGCACCCATAGACAAAAGCCAAAACCATTTAAGATTCAGTGGTCACCCCACCCACTTTTGGTTTTAGATTGTATTTTAGCCCTGTTTTAATATTTTTATAATATTTATGATAATTTTTAATTGATTTTATTGTATTTTAAATGCTTGGAAGCCACCCCGAGCTGCATGGCAGGAGGGGCGGGGTAAACATTTATTAAATAAATAAATAAATAAATAAAATATCTAAAACAAAAAACCTAACCGTTTCAAAAAAACATTAAAGGCACAACCATTTCCAAAACAAAAAAACTTTCCTCTTAAAAAACATTTCACAAAAGACATTTTACCCTAGCTTAAAAAACATGAAAATTAATTACAATTCTAGTTAAAAAAACAAACCATTTAACATACAACAAAACTTAAACGCCAAAAAGCATGGAAATTATTTCAAACTTTTCTATCTGTATTTTGTACTTTATCATCAACATGAACGTAATATATGTACTTAATTCCTTACCATACATACTTACTCTTATTAATACTTATCACTAAGTAAACTATCACATTTTTAACTATCACATTATTAAGCATTGATTTATTATCATAATTTGACAATGAACAATTGTGCCTTGTGCGCAGATTTGTATTGTATCGAACCAATTCTATACAGTTCTTTACACTAACATTGGCAACCTTTCATTCTATAAAGTGTATACAATTTTTATACATGTAAACGACAGAGTTAAGGCACTTTCAAAAATTGGTCATTGTCAGATTATCAAATCAATGCTTAATAATGAAAAAATGTGATCGTTTACTTAGTGATAAGTAGTAAGTATGTATGGTAAGGAATTAAGTACATATATTACATTCATGTTGATGGTAAAGTATGAAATATAGATAGAGGGGAGGTGATATGGATCGCTCAAAATCCACCCCATGGAGTGAATAACCTAAAAGGCGCATACCTTTCAATACCACCACGCATGTGCCCGTCTGTAGAACTGAATTTTGTGTTTTTAATAACTTGGTTTTCGCTGCACCAAGCACTATCATATTAGAGTAGCACTGGGCGGCGATCTCATACTCCAAGCCTCTGAATTCTGGGGGCTCAAGTCGTTCAGGGGAAGGAGATAGGATTTGTTCAATATCCTCCCCATGGAACAAATAAATAAAAGGTGTGTACCTTTCCATACCACCGCGCATGTGCCTACCTGAAGAACTGAATTTTGTGGGTTTTGGAGGGGGGTTTATTTTGTTGTTTTTTTGTAAAACGAGTGTATTATTTGAGTCAAGGCATATACAAAAGTATTACAGAGAAAGCGTCACCCCTCGACACAGATCAGGGTCCAGATGATACAAGCTATTGTTGATCATAGAGGACAGAGCAATACAAACATCCCTCCCTCCCTCCCTCCCCATCCTCCCATGTTATCACCTTATTACTTTTGAAGATATGAATTAACAAAAACCCCTGTAAATGACCCTTAAATGTTGTGACAAATATTAAGTAAAACGATTGATAAAATAATAATTAATTAGGGGGGGTGACCACGTACGCAGCTCTATTATTCTATCCTCCCCAAAAGACCACCGGAAAGACTGCACTATCTGTATGCATTCATATGCCAGAATTGAATTTTGTGTTTTTAATTACTCTGTTTTCACTGCACCGGGCACTATCACGTTAGAGTAGCACTCGGTGGCAATGTCATACTCGAAGCCTCTGAAATCTGGGGACTCAAGTCATCCGGGAGGAGGAGATATGAATCGCTCAAAATCCTCCCTGTGGAGTGAATGACTAAAAGGGGCAAAACGTTCCTAAATGTCATGTACCTTTGCAGACATTCTTTCTTACTTAATGCAAATGGTGGTAGGCAGCTTCCTGAGTGCCCATGCACTAGCCAGCAGAACTGATTTTTTAAATAATTAATAACTCAGTTTGGGCTGCACTAAACACTCCCAGACTCCAGCAGCACTTGAGCTAGATCTCAGACTACAAGGCTGTGAAATCTTGGGGCTTAATTCATCGAGTGGGAGGAGATATCGATGAGTCAAAATAATTGGGATGCTGTGCATTTTGTCCACAAGCAATTAACTTTTAAACAGCTGTAACGTTTGGTTTTCAGCGTGGATCTTCTTTAAATTTTGCACATATGACAGTCTCCCCAAGTATAAGCCATGGATAAATTTTCAGAACTGTAGCTCAAATGGTTTCCCCAATATCGGGGGTTAAGTAGTCCCCTGATTATAATGGAGAGCGGTTGTGCCTTTAACTTACTTGCAGCTAGAGCTGCAAGTAAATGCAGCTAGAGCTGCAAGTAAATATTCCATGTTTCCACGTGGTAACAGCTGTAACATTTTTACATGACTTGGCATGTGCAGTGACAAACCTGTTACATACATTAACAGGGCTGGTGTAGCACACAAACACACACAGCTTTGCAAAATCTTTTCTAGCCAATAGTAGCTAGTGCCTAATAGCTATGTGTGCAGCCAGTCCTGTGATTGGTCTGCAGAGTTCACGGACGCCAGTACCGCAGCCATGGAAACACATGCTGAGAACAGAACCTGCAAGTGATCCAGCAGATGCATGCCTTCTGCTGCCATTGGTGCAATGAGAGTGTAAGGCACAGATGGGCTCTCGCTTGATCTGTGGCTGAGGTAGTGGGGCATGCCACAACGCGCAAGTGGCTTCTGCTTTGGCACCATGCACTTTCCTTCCTGCAGTGATAATGGACTATGGTGGGGAGGATAGAAGCCATGTAAGGGGAGCTGATGAGTGCCGAGAGGTACCTATCGGGAGGTGCAACTTCAATCACCAACACCATTCACAGGGCTGTACCTATTGAGAGGCTGGTTTGGGTCAAGGAGAAAAGCAAGACTGGTGGGAGAATGTGCTGTCCTCGTGGGGAGACACCAAATGGATATCAATCTTCAGGCTGCTTTGTCCTGTAGATAGCAAAGATTCTCAGACCACAACTAGAGAAATGGAGCATGGTGATCTGATCGCCCAACCCCGTCAAGAAGTGTGTGGCCATTGCCATTTGGAAGATCGCCACTCCAGACTCTTGCTGCTCTGTAGCCCAGCAATTTGTTGTTGGAACCTCCATGGTGGATACCATACTTGTCGAGATTTGCACCATGATTATAGATGTGCTGATGGACTGGATGGTGCAGCTGGCTGACCCATGGAGGTGATGGAGGGCTTTCAGCAGGAGGAGTTTCCGAGCTGTATAGAGGCAGTCAGTGGGAGCCATACTGCCATAATCTGGCCACCCCATAGCAAAGATGACTACTTGAACTACAAGGGGTTCTTCTCCGTGATTCTACAGGCTGTAGTGGACCACCATACCTGATTCATGCATGTGCTGACGGGGTGGACTGGGAAGAACCATGACACCCGCACTTCCGTCAGTGGCCCTTACTGGAGACTTTGGACCTACAACCAAAACATGCATTGAGGGGGCTCTCATCACAATGGGCCTCATGAGAACCCCCTCAATGCATGTTTTGGTTGAGGGTCCAAAGTCTGAGCAACAATGGTTGTGGCAGCAACATGCTCAAACAGAGAGGTCTGGAGATGGATGGACTGGGACAGACTGTTTTTAGTCTGTGTCCACATCTCAGTCATCTCCTTGCTCACCTTCTCAAGCATGCTGTCTCTCTGCTTGAACTGCTGCCAGAGGCAGGCTTAGTGCCTGTCCTCCCACCTGCGGTCCAGGTGGGCCTCGGCAGCTGAGGCCTTGCATTCATGCATTGTGTCTCACAAGCTGGCTGTGCTCCCAGGCCATGCCATTAATGGCGTCCTGGATCTCATCCACCCACCGCACGGTCTCCCCAAACAGCTCCCTCACCAAATCCTTCCTGTCACGGACCCGCAGGTCCCGATTCAGCTGGTCGCCTGTTGCTGGGGTTTCCGTCTTCCGCTGTTGTGCTGGCAGACCCGTAGCAAATTCACATTACTTCAGAAAGCCCACTCACATTCATGCCATTAGTTCAGACTAGGGCTGTAGCGGAATGTCTCAGCGGTAGCTGTTTCCGCCGGAAACAGCGTTTCCGCGATTAGTGGTACGGCGTAGCAGAGGCCTTCATTCCGCTAGTTTAATTCCGCTAGTTTCATTCTGCTACTTCCGCAGTTCCGCTAATTTCATTCCGCTACTTCCACGGGCTTTGCAGAATAGCAGAAACATGACATTTTCGCTACTTCCGCCATTCCAACAGCGCCACAAAATAGCAGAACAGCGGTTTCCCGACAGTTTGGCGCAATTTTCCCGCAATTCTGCAATTTGCAGAATGCCGGCGGAATGTCCGCAGAAAAGCCGCGGTGTGGCGCGGGCAATTCCAAAATGGCGGAATGGAATCGTGGCGCAATAACAGCTGCTGCCACATCAGCCCTAGTTCAGACCACCCCATGTTTAAACACCCGTCCACCCTTTCCATCCAATTTACAGCCCTCTGCCCGCCAAGGGAAGTGGGAATCAAGTACCTGACCTATGCTGCTGCTGGAGCGGTTGCTGCAGCGGGATCTCTGAGGCATCACTTTCTCCTTCCATGATCACTGTAGAGGAGTGAAGAATGTACAAAAATCAAGCACCGCTATTCGTGTCATCTCTCCCTGTCCCGCCCATCTTTTTGATGTCCACCTCATTGCCAGCCCACAGGCTTTCCCTGAGGCCTTCCCGCCCAGTTCCTGCACCTACTGTTCCTGTCTGGTGCGGCTGTGTCCCAGTCCCAGGGATTATCCAACTGCTCCCACATGCTCTGCTGGCTATCTGTTAACACAGTAAAGAAAAAAACCACATAATTTGATAGCATGAAACGGATGCCTTTACCATGCAGCTGTGTAAATGCATCCGGGTCCTCCATATCCTCGACTAGCACCTCCCAGTGGCTCCTCAAACATGGACTGGTTCTCCAGCTCGACAGGGTAGACTGCAAGGGTCACGGTGACCATGTTGGCACCAACCCTTGCTGGCTTGGCGATCACAGGTACTGTGATGGAAGCGGGAGGGAGTGGTTGCAAGCGGGAGTGGGCAGTGGGGGAGGCATACCTACCCAATTCTGGCCCCTGGTGAAGGTGCAGCCACACAGGTGGGATGCCATGATGGCGCCATCTACACACAGGAACCAGTCCAACAGCTCATAGTAGGGCGATTGTAGCAGGGAGGGGCTNTGGTGAGAGTAGGAGCGAGTGGGCAGTGGGGGAGGCATACCTACCCAATTCTTGCCCCTGGTGAAGGTGCAGCCACACAGGTGGGATGCCATGATGGCGCCATCTACACACAGGAACCAGTCCAACAGCTCATAGTAGGGCGATTGTAGCAGGGAGGGGCTTGCCTAGCTGGAGTTAAGGCAGGATCAGATCCTTTCAGTAACACACACTCAGGCGAATTCAGCTCACAAAAGTCTATAATCACCAGTTCTAACTGGTTCACAGTCTCCACCATTTACAGTCTTTGTACTCATCACAGTATACAGACTCAGTGGCCTCTGCTGGCTTCCCAAGGTCTCTTTTAGCCAGACCACAATCCTCAGGCTTCTCAAAGTCCTTAACTCCATCTAGACACCACCCTCTGTCTTTTGACTTACAGTTCCCAGACGAGCCAGGCAACTCTCTCTCCGACTGGCTGCACCTTGAGACAGAGATTCCCTTTCTCAGCTTCTGTCTCTGTCAGTGTCCCTTGAGGTAGAGCAGTTCTTAGTTCCTCTCAATCCAGCAGCTGCCTTTATTTTGAGCTCTGGCTCAGCATTTGTACTTCTCAAGGCTGGCTTTGCCACGCCCTACACGCAGCTGCTTCCTATCAGGTGCTCTCCACAGCTTCTGGTAGCGCCGGTAGCTTTCCTAGCACCAGTTTCCCCCCCGCCAACTGATTCTTAAAGGGCAACTACTTACCAGAGCTCTGCCCTCTGATAGTGATGTTTGCCTTGCACGGCCAGAGGCAAAGTTGTCCTGGATCTCTTTTTATCTGCACCTCAAGTCCTTGGTTCACTGCCAGCAGTGGTTCATGTCCCTGATGTATCCCAGCTGTGCCATCTGGAGAGAGATCTCATGAAATGTCCCCTCGTCCCTGTAGCACTTCGCCAGTTTGTACTGGACCTTCTGCCCCCCCGCAAACGATAAAGGGTTTGGTCTCTTCCTTACTCCAGGGAATGCACCTTTTGGCAGGAGGATCAGTAGGCGGAGAGTGCCTGAGATGGAACACCAGAGGTAGTGGTGCTGGTAGTTGCCTGGCTGTCGTTCTGAGCCATGGTGACGGAAAGGCTGTGGAAGTCGCTCCAGAGAAAGCAATGGCTTTGAAAGAGTGAACATTGGGCACGTGCTGCAAACTAGGACAAGTTGGGCCAATGCATGTTTGAATTTGGCACACGTTGGGCTTTTCAGGCAGACATGCGCACTAGTGAAAACGAGAGTGGAGGGAGGGGTAGGAAGTGGGCCAAATCTAGTATGCAGCTGATCTTTATTTGGCTCCTTTGCAATTCCTGGATCTGGCTCGTGGACCCAGTGCCCACCCTCAAGCACTGAAGGAGCATGCTCAGGGGAAGAGAGTGGAGATGAGGGCATGCACTCAAGAACAGGGGATGGATTATGGGCACAGATCCATGATCTGGATTCTTGCCTTCTATCAGTCAGCATGAGCACACCCCCTTGCACAGCCCACAGAACTTGTACTAATTTTCAAAATGACCTGAAGGAGGGAAAAGGTTCCCCACTCTGATCTATATGATCAGAATTCTCATTCCACCAGCGCCACAAAATAGCAGAACAGCGGTTTCCCGACAGTTTGGCGCAATTTTCCCGCAATTCTGCAATTTGCAGAATGCCGGCGGAATNCCCCCTTGCACAGCCCACAGAACTTGTACTAATTTTCAAAATGACCTGAAGGAGGGAAAAGGTTCCCCACTCTGATCTATATGATCAGAATTCTCCTCATCTAAATTCTCATCTATACACTTATTGGCCCACCTCATAACCCCACTCCTTGAATATGGTGCCTCTCTACTCTTTCCCCCCCCCCCCCCGGGGACAGGGTGGAGGGAAAGGGCATTCCATCTTCTGTACCAGGGACCGTCACAAACTAGCTACACCCTTGCCTGAAATGTCTGTGTCCTCAAATCTGCACACGCAGGAAACTGCCTTTGCCTTTGTTTCTGAGAGCGCTCCCAGCACCTACTGGAGCAGCCCAAAGTGCGCGCACACAGAGTTTTCTGATTCCTCTGAGTGACTACACTGTAGCAACACAGCACTGGAACCTCTACCTAGACTGGCGTAGGGTGGCCATACCTCCCCTTTAAAAGAGGATGCTTATGAAAAATGCATGTTGCAGGGCTCCATTGGTTCCAGTACAGCCTTGCACCATGTCTTAAAGGGGAGGTATGACCACCCTAGACTGGTTCCATTGCACTCCTGTGGGGCTGTTGGTTCAGAGCACGAGGCAGGCTAGCTGCCCACAAACAAGGCTCAAAGCAGGGGTGACATGTGCCTTTGATTGGCCTGTGTTGCCTTGCTCTTGGGGGGCTTCAGATCCAACTCCTCTGTCGGGAAGGTCCGAACGCTGCCTCCCAAAGAGGGGAGTTCAGTGTGTGTCTGGGACTGCCCCTCTCCCAGCAGGGAAAGGGCCCACAGGAAGTGGCCAGATTTCTCCCAGCTGCTGTCAGCCTGTGATTTATCTGGCAACAAGTCACCCAGAACCAGATGTCTGAACCAAGCAGCTACAGGAAGCGCTGTTCCCCTGGGGGTTCACTCTGCACAGCAGCCTCCTGTTCTGCAGCTCACCCAGTGCAGCCCATGCAGTGCAGTCTGGGTCAGCGAGCACTCACTGGGCCAAGGGAGGGAGGCGATTTGTTCAAAGCTGACAGGGAAAGCCCTCCTTCTAGCTCCACCTAAAGCCCTGGGAAGGGCTGCGGCTCATCTTTGCTATTTGAACTCCATAGCCCATTCTTACTGCACGGTTCCAACATGGGCAAGGCTGGGCTATTCTAGGATGCAGAGCAGGTCTGGCCAATCAGAGCCCTAGGTGTAGGGCAGTGCTGGGGGCAGGGCTCAAGGCCTGGATCTTCTGCTTTGTTGCTGTAGCAGATTCATGGTCATGGCCATCTGCGGCACAGCAAACACTGAATCAAATCCCATGGAATCTAATGAGGGAGTGCAGGGCACATGCTGCCATACACTACACCCATGTAGTGCCTATGACAATCAATGTTAGGACAATAGTGGAGATTTAGAAGAGAGATGGTTTAAATCAAGGGCAGAGAACCTCAGGCCTGGGGGCCAAATGCAGCCCACAGCTAGTTTTTATTTGGTCCCTTTCCAGTTCCTGGGTCTGGCTGCTGGATCCAGCTCCTACCCGACCCCCCAAGCACTGAAAGATTGAGCTCAGGGTAAGGGAGCAGAGATGAGGGCAGGCACGCAAGGATATGACACAGATTCAGGGCACAGATTCAGAGTTGGGGCTAGTTGGAACGGCTCTATGGGTTTCTTCAAGAGATTGTTTGTACATGACTTTGGCCATTTCTTATTTGAGCCTTATTCATGCCCGCAGCTACAGCAGCTGTGCCTCCTTGCTGGGCATGGCAGATAGCAGGGAGTTGCGCTGCTGAGCACTGTGTATTCAGAGGCCAGTTGGGATCAGAGGGCTTGGGCCCTTTCATCAGTGGGGTGAGGCAAAGATTGCTCATGGGATCTCTCCAGTAGCACTGGACAGGTTGGATGGTCACATGAACCTCTAGGTCAGAAATGGGGAATCTTTGTTCCCCTCCACAGGCTGAGACATGCTGGGATGGGGCCATCAGTGAGCCTTACAGACCCTGCCCTGACTCCCCAAGCCCCTAGAACACTCTGGGCCAGATGAAAAGAGGCAGACCAGAGGTGACCATGGGCCAAGGCTTCCCCATCCCTGATCTAGGCTCTTCTCTGGAGCGCAGGAATAGGAACCTTCTCATTACTGCAAGGCTGGCGGCTGATGGTAATTTCCAGATGGTGGCTTGATGTCTTCAAGGCTTCTGTTCTTCCTCTCCTAAGAGCTATAGCATGGTGTTGTGTGGCACCTCCTTGCATAGCCATACAGCAAGCAACATCCCTGCCTGATGGTGCCAGCACCCCTGTTCCTTGCCACCCTGCTGTGGACCAGTTCCCTTCAGAGAATTGATTAGAGGTTGAGTCTCCAGCCTAGACCTGAGCCAGAGTCCATTAATAAAAAGGCAGGCTAAGCTCTCAGCAGGGCTGGGAGTAAAGTTGCAACCTCTCAAGGTTTTTACCCAGTCTCTGGACTCCAGGGGGAAGCCCCTATTTCTCCAGGTCAGCCAGAGTAACATGGAGTAACATGTAACATGGAGAAATCAGGGCTTCGGAGGGTGGCAACATTAGAAAGGGACTTTTCCATTCCCTTTCTTGCGTGGATCCACCTCTATGGAGCATCATGAAACTCGGTAAGGTGTGGGAGTTAAGTCAGAAAGGGACATAACATCCCCTTTGCCCCTGCTCTCTTTTTTGACATGGCGTCTCCCCCTGTGGAATGTCATGACAACACAATGCTCCATAAAGGGCAAGGTTACATCAGAAAGAGGCATGACATCCCCTTTGCCCCACCCCTGACATCATGGCCCTGCCCCCTCTGAGAAAAACCCCGTAAGGAGGTGGCAACCCTTGAGTCAGCAGAGGGCCAGGAGGGCAGCTGAACCAAGGTATCTTGGGAAGGAGAGAGGCTGGCTTTTTAGCTGGAGGCCCTATCATCATCATCATCATATTTGGGACGGGGGTGAAAGGAACTCGGCTAGCCTTGCTTAAATAGGGCTGCCTTTTATATAGTGGCACTGAACTACACATGAAGGTAGGATCTGGACTGCCAGTATATTAGGGGTGTCAACCCACACCGATTTTCGGGTACAGATTGGTTACGGGTATGGTTTCTTTGTTTTTTCAGATTTAATTACGGGTATGGACCCATAATTAAATCCATCCCCCCCAACCGGTTATGCCCACCCCCACAGCTTGTCTTTCCCACCCACCTTGGGGCACTGGTATGGTACTTACCGGCCTCGGCGTGGGCTTGATTGAGGGTCCGGGGCTCCCTCACCGTGGAAGTCCCTGCTCCACAATGCGCATGTGAGAAATGGCCGCTGGGGGGAGCTTTGCATGTGCAAAATGGGGCTGGCAGCATTGGCGCCATTTTGCAAAAGGACAGCTATTCTGTGCATGTGTGAATGGGCCATTCGCACATGCACAGAACGGCTGCCCTTTCCCAAAATGGCACCAACACTGCAGGCCCCATATTTCAAAAGGGCTCCACATACACAGATTGGCCCCAGCAGCCATTTTGTGCATGCGCGATGTGGAGCAGGGACCTCTGTAGTTGACATCCCTACAGCATATGCGCCTGGCCTAGCCCCATGTCAGCTGCTACATCCCATTTACCCAAATCATTTATGATCTGCTCATTCTCTTTTGTTCTCCTCTGAAAGAGCAGCAGCTCCTGCTAGAGGCAGCAATGCTGGTGCTCATCCATGCTCCCACCTGCTCCGCCTTAGCAATGAATGAGCCAGGAGATGCCAGCTACCCACAGTCTGCCATCTCCTTTGCCCCAACAGGCGCAGCAGGCTGGACATGGGAGTCATGGAGTCTTATCCAGTAGTAGATGCCAATTCCTTGTGGCATAGGTTTGCCTTCTCTCCTGAGGGCAGCAGAGTCAAAGCCCCACTGAACTTGTCCAAGGCTTTGGCAGGGTTAGTGTCCTACCAACACCCTGGCTGGGCCTCTGAGAAGTGTGGGAGTGGCTCAGGCACTGTCCTGTCCCTGACTGCAGCCCCATATGCTCACCCAGACCCTTAGTAAATGTGCCAGTCAGAATAGATTCTAGGTACTGTGTCTTCTCTCCCACTCCAGCTAAAATAATCAAGCCAGTCTCAAGATACAAAGTCTAAAATCTTTGCTAAAACTTTTATATGAATCTGTGCAGTTGAGTAAAAGACAACAGAACAAGAACAAGGTAGGAAATCGTTATAAATAGGAGTAAAAAGATACAAACAACATAAAGTATAAAAGTAAAGCAAATAATGGTTACACAGGAAAGAACATAAGAATTTGTAAGACTTTAGAGTTGTATATTTAGCTGGCCAGGCCGAGAACAAAAAATAGCTTGTCCAGAACCTAAGTTTGAAGAGGAAAAAAAGAAGTCTTCTGCAGAAGGGATCCCCAAAGTTAGAAAACAATTACAATTATTCCCCCTGCTGTATTTATTCCATTCATCACCATTCTAGCCTACTTGTGACACACCCACGGATATTAGTTCCCATCAGCTGACAGCTTCTCGCTTATGACACTTTCCTTTTCCCCGTAACATTAAGGATGCAAACAAACAGCATGACAACCACACAGTTGTGGTTGTGAGTGTGTGCACTCACCCACGTTCTGTGAATGCTGAATCTAACAAATGAGGTGGGCAGCACAAGAGGGAAGAAGGAGTTATAGGTGCTGACTGATTCTGTCATGTCGGCTTCCAGGCTATAGTGAAGAGGTAACGGTAGTGGTTGGTGGCACCGTGGCCTACATGGGTCCCTCTGGCATGGTGGCACCTATTTTCCTGGCAGGGCTAGGGCAGAGGACCAGGACAGAGTCTTCTCCCTCCTCACCTTGGTCAGTAGTCTATTCAGCTGTACCACTAGCCACTCCATCTGCCTGCTTCCCTCCTCCCCTTTGGCTGGTGTTCCATACAGTGCCGCCCACCAACCCCTCTACACCCCACCCCACCCAATGACACACCAACACATGTGCGTGCATTGGCATGCAGCAACCAGGATTCGCCCACACAGCGTTCTCTGCATTCCCTGGCAGGATTCTGTGCATGGGCGCTCCATGGACAACACATGTGCAGGTAACTTCACACCTAATCGATGGCCAGGCAACCACTCACTCATGGGTGGCTATCATGTTGCTTGTTTTCATGATAAAATTGAGGGTTTTTTCCTTCTAATTGGTGCCAAGCTCCACTCTCTTACCTATAGCCATGGTCAGTGTTCAGTGCTCCCAACCTGAGAGATACACAAGTATGCCAGTATTCTCAGTCCTCACCAATTTTACTAGTTCCCTATTAACCTTTTACAGAGAAACCTTTAACCCAGGGTGGAGAATCTTTACCCTCCCAGAGGCCACTCTGAAAATGAGTACAAGCTCCGGGGGCCAAACAGAGGTTGAGGGTTGTGGGGTGCTCAGGAAAAGGAGGGTACCAATCATGGATCTCTATCCTCTTACATGCCATGTCCTCATCTCTGCTCCCTTACCTTGAGCATAGCCTTTCAGTACTTGAGAGTAGGAAATGGGTCCAGGGGCCAGATCCAGGAACTGGAAAGGAACCACATTAAAGCTAGCCACAACCTGCATTTGGCCCACAAACCTAATGTTCCCAGCCCCTGCTTTAATCAGAAAACTAATCTGTAAGCACTTTCTAGGGAAATATAGGGGGAAAGATGTACCCACAAAATCTAAGTTCACAACCAGGGCAGGCTAGGAACCACTCTCCTTTTGAAAGCTTCAATGCTGCCAGAGCTGAACTGCCAAAGCTGAGCAGGCTTCCAGAGTAGCCTCATCCTCCCCATGGTGGCTCCAAGCAGAGGAGATGGCTCCTGGGGGTTGGGCTGGGCCATGCAGGCTCTGTGGCTAACCCCCACTCTCTCTCCATGTCAGTGGCTCACCATGACCTGGAGAACACCATGAACTGCAGCTTCATCGAGCCTCCGTCTGTAGTGGAGCAGCCGTCGCCCTCCTGGTCCTCCCGGGGCTCCTTCTCTTCCTTTGACACCACAGATGAGGGACCGGTCTACTGCGTGCCACATGAGGGTGAGTGGAGGGGCTGGCTGAGAATCCCAGAACTGAGCTGAGGCCTTGGGAGAACCATCATTGCTATGGTTACCACCCTCAGGATTTAACGTGGAATCTCCAGGTTTTGAGGCATCCTCTTCAGGCTCCGTGTGAAGTCCTGATTTCCCTCCTGGAGCACCTAAATAACCCAGAGATTTTTATTTTTTTTCAGAAATGGCGGGGCCGTGTCAGAGAGGGGTGGGGTGAAGATCTTCCTCCCTTTCTGGCATGATCTCACCCCTGAGGAGCATTGTGATGCCACAATGTTCCAAAGGGGGTGTGGCCATATCAGAAAAGGGTGGGAGAGTCCTATTGCCCCACCCCTTTCAGGTATGGCCCTACTAGGGATGTGCAATTCATTTCGTTTTTATTAGTTACTAAAATTAATGGAGCCCTATTCGTTTTAGTAACTAATGTTCCACAAACAAATGAATAGACAAACAACATACATTTACTTACATTCATTTTCCTTTAAAAATAAAAAATAAAATTAAACAAACAAACAAAAAACTTGTGCATTGGCAAAATGGCCACTAGGGCCATTCTGCGCACGTGCGCCCTTTTCCCATCATTTTGGAAAAGGGCAGCCAGTCAGCACATTTTGGAAAACGGCGCATATGTACAGAACAGCCCTGGTGGCCATTTTAAGTTTTTTGTTTTTTAAAAAAATAATCACTGCACAAATACAAAATAGTTGACGGGCCGTTCTGTATATGCACCCCTTTTCCAAAATGGCAGCATCGGTGTTTATGCCATTTTGAAAATGCAGCCAATCTGCACATGTGCAGTGGCTGTTTTGCGCATGTGCAAACCAACTGCCCTTTTTCAGAATGGTAGTGATGCATGTGCAGAATGGTCCGGTGGCCATTTTGTGCATGTGCAGTGATTTATTTTTTATTATATTTTATTTTTTAATATCTTATTAAACAAAACAAAAAAGGGTTTTCAATGAAAACCCTAAAACAAATTGTTTTCGTCAAACAAAAACAAAATGGGTGCTTTCTGCACAACCCTAGGCCTTGCCTTACCCCCCCTCCCTCCCCCCCCGCAAAGCATTGTGATGTTGCAATGCTCTGAAGGGGTCATGGCCATATCAGAAGGATCCCTTTGTCCCACCACCTTTGGGTCTAAGCTTCTAAGAAGGTGGCAATCCTACATTGATCCTGGGACTGCACTCTTCCAGTGGCAGCTGGTGGACTTTTAAGTTGGTGGAGCAAAGGGCAGGGCCAGGACTAAAATTTACACTTACATGATCAATGGAATTTAACACTCAATGAATGAAAAAAAACACTGTATGCAGAACGAAAAACTGCACAATAGTGATGGCAAGCAAAGCTCTGTGTGAAAAAATCAAAAAGGGGAACCCAGCATTTCCTCCTGTAGATCAGCTGCTAGAAAAAAAATAGGCAGGTCAGGGCTTCAAGTCTGTTTTAAATAAGGGGACATTATATGTATGCGTGATTTGTTTCACTTTTAAGATTTATTATTTTAAAAAGAAGAATCCACTCAGGAGAGAAACCCTGAATATGCCAGGGATATGAGGGAAGCTTCTGGAGAAGTTGGAGCACTCAATATGCATCAGAGAATCCACACGGGAGAAATGTTTACATGTGCTGTGACTGACAAACCTACAGGGTGAGCTCAGTTCTCATTACACACCCGAGAATCCACTCTGCCATGGAAAGGCCCTATACATGCCTAACTGTGAGAAATGCTTTAGTGTGAAAGAACCCCAACCGTTCCCTCATTCCCACCCCCCACCTCAGCTGCATTTGGGAGTGAAGAGGACATGACTAGAAGAGGCAGCATGGGGCAGAATACTTTAGGAAACAGTATAGTAGACCCAATGCTTAGCTACTAAACCACAGACGGTGCATCTCAGACCAGCCCCTCCCATCCCATCTCTCCTTCCCTTACACCAGGGGTGGGGATTCTTAGGCCTAGGTGCTAAATGTGGCCCATGGCAAGTTTTTATTTAGCTCCTTTCAAGTTCCTGGATCTGGCCCCTATATCCAGTTCCTACCCTCAAGAACTCAAAAACTGAGTAGAGGGTAAAGGGAGCAAATATGAGGGCATGCATACAGGGACAGGGGACAGATCCATGTGACTTCAGGCTCCAAAACAAAAATCCCTGGGAAAAGAATCCATGTTTAATACTCTGGAACATTTGGAATTGACCGCCTTATACACAAGGTCTCGGTTTCCTCCCTCAAAGTGCTGACTCGACAGATGTCACAACATTTGACATTTCCGCTTTCTGTTCCTGGATCAGGCAGAGTCCACAGACTCCTCTTGAGGAAATTAATGTCTGTTAAATTTAGGTCAAACAAAAGGGGCAGTTCTCCCCATCAGACCATGCAGGCAGACTCTGGAATTCACCAGCACAGCAGGTCACAGATCATGCAGCTAGATTGTTCATATACATTTTACAAGCAAGAGGCTAGCTGTTTGTTTAGATAGGGACGAATAGATCTTGAGCTTCTGGCCTTCACTAGGGAGGCCAGAGAAAAATTCTCTTACGCATATGCGCTTATTGCACAGATGGTCTTGGACAGGGGTGGGGAACCTCAGGCCCGGGGCCCAAATACGACCCTCAGCAAGTTTTTATGTGGCCTCTTTCCAGTGCCTGGATCTGGCCCCTGGATCCATTCTCTACCCCCAAGGACTGGAAAACTCAGCTCAGGATAAGGGAGCAGAGGGCATGCACACAAGGCTAGGGGACAGATCCACAGCACTGATCCATGATCTGGGTCCTCCTTTTCTTGAACACACCTGTTAAGCACTCCCCACCCCCAACCTCTATGTGGCCCTCAGAGCTCATACTAATTTTCAATGTGACCCCCGGGACAGAAAAGGTTCCCCACGCCTGGTCTAATGTTAGGGAGGGAGCCCCGGGAAAGAAGTAGTGGACCCGGAGACAGTCCTCCAGTCACTCCTGGGGGCTATGCGCTCATAGAGGGGAAAACAACTCCTCAGGATCTTGGGTGGCCCTTGATTTCCCTACCGGGAAGAGGCCAGATCATCATCGGGGGGGGGAGATAGCGTGGCCCTGAGCAAAGCCCCCACTTTATCACAGCCGGTATCATACAACGTCCAAAGCTCTATGCCTCACACCGCCACACACAGCAAAGTAGTGCCCTGGGGGGAAGGAATAAGGGTGTGTACATGGGTGAGGGGAAGGATAGGCCGGGGGGAGTTGAAGGAAAAGATTTGGGACCATACACAACGCGGGAAGCGGGAAAGGTAGAACCCAGAAGCCAGAGGAGACTCGGGAGTGTATCACGCTCTCCAACCTCCTACTCTCCCACTCAGTCACAAGCACACCCCCGGACACCCTTACACTTGTCTCTCTTTCTCTCGCGCGCGTGCTCTCTCACACACCACACACACTCACAAGCTCACAATCTGTACCAACATCCAACAGCAATATCACGCAACGCAAGGGGCCAGTCTCACAGCAGCACTGATCGCTGGCACTGCTGTGATGACTGTTCTTCCCTTTTAGCTCTGCCCCCATTGCACGCGTATGCGCGCGGCATGTCGGAGCATCTCTGAAGGCCCCGCCTCCCCTTCCTGCAATGCTGCCGGCTGGGTCCCTGCGCCTGTATTGTGCGGCACCTCTGTCACAGCTGTTTCTCTAGGGGCTGGCCCTCTATGGGACTTCGGGGAGGTTTGTCTGTTACGTCCCCGTCCCCCGTTGGGTCGGAAAGGGAACCTGCGGTGGCGAGCCCTAATGTTGTGGTAGCGAGCCCTAACATCTAGAGAATCAAGTGACAGGTCAGGATGGAGTGCCTTCTCCCATTGGATAATCACTGCTAAGTTCTGTTTGCACAATCAAGGAAGAGTTTAGTGCTTGGGTGGGGAACCTCAAGCTCAGAGGCCTCTGGATCCAGGTCCTGCCCCCAAGCACTGAAAGGCTGCACTCAGAAGAAAGGGTCAGAGATGAGGGCATGTACACAGGGAGAGGGGACAGATCCAGGGCACAGATTCATGATCTGGACCAGGGGCGTAGCTAGGGTGGAATGGGCCCCTGGCCAAGAAGTCAAGATGGGGCCCCCTCTTTGTGTTCCACCGGCAGGCCTAGGGATGCCACCCGGCTCAGCAGGCCTGGGGACGCTGCTTTCAAACACACAAGACACCCAAAATCCAGCCTATTGAGCGCATTATGCCATGCAGAGACATATATATATAACCAGTTCAGTTGTGTCCCTGTAATCAATTCACGCTGCCCCCACCCCATAACCAGTTCATTTGCGCCCCATATAATCAATTCATGCTTCCCCCCACCCATAACCAGTTCATTTGCGCCCCTGGGGAAGCATGAATTGATTATATGGGGGGCACAAATGAACTGGTCATGGGGTGGGGGATTAAAGACAGTATTCCTGTTAGCAATAACTTCATTAAGAAGAGTTAGTGAAATAGCAGCCATAATAATCTCAGAACCATATTTACAGAATTTCCAAGATAGAATAGATATTGCTTTACATCCTAAATTCCTACCTAAGATAGTATAAGTAAGACAGTTGTGAGAATGTAGCCCTTTTTACACGGGCCTCTCCCACCCATGAACAGACAGATTACTGCATGTTCATCGGTGAGGGAGCCCCGTGTGAACAATGCGGTGCCTGCGGTGAGTAGAGGTGCATGCGCCTGCCTAACACGCATCCCCACTCACACACACACACCCCTCGTCCCCACGCATGGAGCAACCGGGGAAAACGGCGGTTGTTCCATGGGTGCGGATGAGTGGGGGGTGACAGTGGGAATGCATGTGCGGCCATGTGCACGCCCTGCCCATGCACCAGCACACCCACGGACCACCCACCCACCCAGTGGAGCTGTGTAAAAACAGCCTGTGAGGAGCCACTCGAAGAAGAACAGAAAGTTGCTGCCTTGTAAAGAAGGTTCTTCGAGATGTCTCCTAACAATGGATAAAAACAGACATGACGCTAACCACCCTTTAACCACCCTTGATGGTCATTTATGCATGTTGCAGGACTGCATAGGGCACCCATACAGCCCTGCAACATGCATAAATAACCACTAAGGGTGGTTAAAGGGTGGTTAGCGTCATGTATGTTTTCACCCATTCTCACAACACCCACCCTTCCAGCCCCGTATGGAATTTTCTTATATTCCTAGAAAGGGTTGGAAGGAACTGTCATTCTGAGGGGGAGAGCGCTTTTTATACTAGAGGAGCTCGAGACCATTACGTCATCTATTATTTGAATAGGGTGAGCATGCACAACCCAGTTGTGAGAATGAGGACCCATCTCGAAGAACCTTCTTTACAAGGCAACAACCTTCTGATGACTCACATGGGGAGGAGTTTGTTTACAAACAGCTTTATCTCCCAGTCCGCTGCTGCTGCTGCACTACTAGCAGGCAGAGGCAGGTGAGGGATGGGGACCCCCCCCCCATGATGTGGGGGTGCCCTGCACCCAGGCCTCCTCCAGCCCACCCCAGGTGCGTGGTTGCCCCTGCGGCGGGGCCAGGTAGCAGCCCCTGGGACCTAGCGGCCCCCGGCTTTATGCCAGGTTCGCTTAATGGACGCTACGCCCCTGATCTGGACCCTCCTCTTCCTGAGTGCACTGTGTAGGCATCTCCACCTTTTATGTGACGCTCGGAGCTTGTACTAAGTTTTCAATTGGCCCCTGAGAGGGAAAAGGTTCCCTACCTGTGGTATAGTTCTTTCAGTATCCTTCCTACATGCTCTCAGAGCAGTGAATAAGAGAAAAAAAATACATGGGAAAATCCATAAGATCCCAAATTCCCAGTAGCATCAGATTGCTTGTAGGGTGTGGGACAAAATTCAAAGGAGCTCACACTATTTTCCCCTTTCAAAAACACTGCAAACTGCAAAGCAAGTGTTTTTGAAATGTTCACACTGCAACAGAAAGATTGAATATAACAAGTCACCAAATAAATCCTTTGGAAAAGCTGCTACATTCTGTCTGTAATTATTTCCACTATATGAGCCTACCAAAATATCCCAACCAATTTAAAAATTCAAAGTTCAACAAAAAGTTTCTTCAGAATCAGATCACTTGGGAAGAGAGACAAAATTCAAAGGGCTATCACAAGAAAGTGCACCACTATTTTCTCATTTCAGAAACACTATACGGTCACATGAAAAGCAAGTATTTTTGTAGTGTTCACACTGCTGCAAAAATATTAAATATAAGGGTAAAAATAGACGTACAGCCAGCGTGGTGGTGACAGCGAACACAGGCTGGATCAGGCACCAGACACACATGCCTGAGGGCAGGGATTACGCTAAATGTGCAGCAGGCTGGCCCTGCACAGTGCGTAGCGCCCCACCACCTGCCATGGCAGGCTGCCATGGTGGCCAATGAGGCCAGCCTTAGTGGACCCAACCCGGGCTGTGTCTGCCAGCCCAGGAACAGACATGATGACCCACTTTGGCCCAGTCAAAGGCCCAGGCTGTGTCTTCGGAGGTTTCCAGAGGTCAGATCCCAGGCTAGCCTTCGACATGGCCCGGGGCAATCCCAGGCCACTTGCACATACATGCAGGTGAGGTCCAGGCCAAAGCAGGCCACAGTGGTTGGCGGACATATCTTTTTTTACCCTAAGAGGTCTGCAAGTAAAGCTTTTGGAAAAACCTTTAAATACTGTTCACATTTTTTCCTGTGTTGCACTCAGTCAATGCACAAAATATCCAGGCCAAATATCCAGTATGCAGACTAAATACAAACAAATTATATATTTTTTTAAAATATCAAAAAGAAAAATATCAAAATATAAAAAAATATATTCAGTCAACGCACAAAATATCCAAACAAAAAATACTAAAAAAAATTCACAAATATATTAAAAATATCCAAACAACCAATTTTTTTTTAATTTTTTTTTTAAACAAGCTCAAAAAATAAAAACTACATTATTCAGGGAGGGGAAACAACTAAAAGGGGCTGTACCATAGTGAAGAGCAACAAAAATCAGGGGAAAGAAAGAGAGAAATATTTTTTTAAATGACTCACCAAAGTAGAGAAGTCCAATCTGCTCTCTGCTGCCACAGCCTCCAAACTGGCCCAGGCCGGTTCCAGGCTGCTACTTTCATGTCTTCTGCCCCATGCCCACCCCCCTCTCCTAAAGAGGGGACGGGGGAGAGAGCTCCTCAGGTCACTGATTGGCTAAGTTCCTTCATAAGAGCCCATGCATTTGTGCTCTGGCCTTTCTTCCAGCCCATCCCCTTGCCTTTCATGCACCAGCACCCTGTGGGCAACTCTCCCAGCCAAAACAAGGGGAGGTGTCCTCCTGCTGCTGCCACCCTGGCCCCTCCCTGATGCTTCCTCCATCCCCTTCTCCCCTCTGCTCAAAAAGAGCTGACTGGACATGTCCTGCAGCCAGCCCATCTCCGATCCATCCCCTCCCACATGTCCTTAACACCACCACCACCCCCGTCTTCCCTCTCCCTCCTCCCCAGCCAGCACTCCACTGGCCAGCCACAACACCCCATGGAGCGTCAGCTGGGAGGGAGGGAGAGCCACAGCACCCAGTGGAGCATCAGCTGGGGCGGGGAGGGAGAGCGAGGGGAGCTGGGCTGGAGCCAGGCTGTCTGTGGGGAACTGCAGCAGCCCGGTGGAGGGAAGAGGGCGTAGGAGGCAGGGCACCACCCCCTGCCCAGCCCCACCAGCCACCCCTGCACCCTTCCCAGAGTCATTCCTACACCCTCTGGGATTGCCAGGCCTGTTTAATGAAAGAGTTTCCTGTTTGTTCCCTGAAGCCTGGTGATACAAGATGGAAGCTTCCTGATGGGTGATGATTTGGGGTTGCAGATGTGGGGTAGGAGTGGGAACTTCCTGTTTAATGTCCTGGCTCTCCAGCCTGTTGATACGGGGTGAGGGAGCAAGGGAGGGGAACTCCTGTCTTGGTCTTACTAGGTCTTGGTGTCTGGTGTCCAGGCAGAGTTGCCTAGGAGACATGCCCAGTTCCAGCAAGGTGCCATGCAGCTTACCCATAGCTGTGTTCAATCCTCACCTCTTCCACTGATGGGGTTTCTCAAAGGTACACTGCTGGGGTGGGGCTTAGAATCATTTCAAGTTTGTAATCTTTTTGTGTGGTTCTTTCCAAGCAAAGGGAACTGAGAAAAGCTATTCCAGCAACCTACAATAATAAAACAGCCCCTCACGGCCAGCCATCTAATAACATACCTCCCAACAGTTCCTACTTAGAAAGGACAGCACCTCCTTTGGATGTTAAATCCCACTGCCCCTCCTAAAGGGGATCAAAGTCCCTCTTTCAGGAGAAGGAGAAAAAGGCAGCTCTTTCCTGGGCTGCCTCCTAGGAAAAGCACTTGAGAGGAAAATGGAGAGATGATGGAATGACAAGAAACTAAGTGGAAGAGTCAGCAGGAGAGCTTCTGTCCCTCTTCGTGTACTTGGAATGGTGGGAGGGGTGTGTATACATTTATGTGTTGAGGGGGTGGAGCTTATTCCCTTTTGGCCTCTGGAAATGTTGGGAGGTATGCAATAACAAAGCATCCCCTCTAAGAAAGCATCCCAATGGGGTGGTTGGGCATGAGAATGGGGTGGGATTTTTACATATTTGGAGACTGACTGTTTTGTAATTGCTATGAGCCACCTTTGGAATAGGGCAGCATATAAATATATGCTGGGCAGGTCTTTGTCAGGGTGTAAATTGTAGGAGATAGCCTAACCCACCCTGTCCTTTGTGCACGACTTCACTTACTGCCTTGAGGGGTTCTGAGATGAGGTGGGCTCTGCTGCCTTCTCCTACTGGCTGTGCAACCTAACATGCCGGCGCTTTCCCCTTCCAGAGAGTGTGACCGAGGGCAAGGAGAGAGGTGCCCCCTGCAGCCTGGTGGAAAAGCTGGCCCCTCCCATCAGTGAGGAGGAGGCAGGCGAGTACACGGTCCTGAAGGAAAGCGGTTCCATCCAGGCGGAGACCAGCGAGACCCCCTTGCTCAAATCCTCCGACAGCGAACGTTCCTCCTGCGGCTCAGGCTCAGCCAGTGGGGCCCTCTACGCCCGCATTGCCCGGCTCTCCAAGCAGTCCAAGGAGGAAGAGGAAAGCATGGTGGATGGCAAGAGTGGAGGCCTAAGTGGCAAGCCTCCCTCCCCCGAGAGAGCCAAACCCCCACCACCCGACCCTTCCACCAAACCCAAGGTGTCCTGGATCCATGGCAAGTACAACTGCAACCAGTCCAACTCCCTGCCCGCGTCGGACTCCGAGCAAAGACAGGGGCTGGCTAAAAGGAAGAGGAGTCCCAGCGAGACGTCAGCAGCCATCCACGGCAAAACCGACGACAAGACACCCACCAGGAGCAAAGACAAACAGAAGCACCACAAGGAGCTGACATTCCCCGAAAGCAAGGTGTTTGCCTCTGGGGAGTCCCAGTCGCCCTCTAAACCCAAGCAGAGGCACAAGGCCAACCCTGAGCAGATGGAGAATATCAACGGTGCCGTCCAGAATGCCCTAAAAAAAATGGGCAACTTCCCCCCTGACAGGAAAGGCGGGGAAGCCCCCAAAAGCCCCAACCACAGCAAGCCTCGCTCCGAGGTCATCCACCCTCATTTGTCCTCGGAAGCAGCCACGCTGCTGGCTGCGCAGCTGAAGGAAAAGACTCAGAGCCTCAACAGGGGGGATGGCAGCACCAGGCAGAACGGGGTGAGCCCCCTGCCATCCCAGAGGGAGAAGCCCACTCCGCCCCAGAAGGCCAAACGCTCCGTGGCCGCCAGCAACCAGAAGTCGAGCAAGCCTGTGCTACCAACTTCCCCCAACTTGCAGAAACTGATCAGCCCCATTTCGGAGACTCCAGCCGGCGAGGGCAAAAGGATAGAGAAACAAATCTCAGCTAGCAGCCAGGAGCAGGCGCCGGCCACTGAGCAGGCTGGCAAGAAAACGCCCATTAAAAAGCCCCCAAGGAAGAAAAGCCGGGAAGCTACTTCGGATCAGCCCAAAGCAGCCAAAATGCCACCTCAGACTGTGCAGTAATGGCCCCCTACCCTGGGCATTGGGTGTGGCGCTGCTTCTGTACTAGGCAAGCATTGCATTCAAGAGGAAGCAGGTGCCCATGGATAAATGGGGAGCTGGTGTGGAGAAAGCAAGGTGCTGGAGAAGCCTCTGAGGGCGGTATCTCTCCCCCACTGTGGCCTGGACACCAGCACCAAGGAGCCCTCTCCACAGACTGCAGTCCTGAGGAATTTCCATTTCATTCCCCTCTTGGTGGGGTGGGGCCAGAGACTCTGTGCACCAAGCGCTGGCGCCTGGGGCTGTGAGCAGGGGAGGGGGGATAGCAGGCAGGATTGCCCTATGTACCAGTATTATAATTGTGTACGCCATGCTTCTCTCACTAGGAATGCCCGAGTTATAGTCTGCCATACGGATTAGCTTGCTTACTGAAACCTAGTCCAGTTTGGGAACAGCAGCAAAAAGCCGAGGCCAAAGCTCCCTGGAGTAGAGATGTAGACACCTTTCCCTCATTGTAGCGTCATGCCTGGTGGTCCCAGACTGTCGCCAAGTGGGTGAGTCCCTGGTAGTGACTGGCTTCTCATGCAGTGTTTGTCTCTGTGCCATTTCGCTTCTCCCTCCTTGTGGGGATGCATGCTCACTGGGCACCGTTCTCCCTTGCAGCCGTGCTGCGTCGAGCTGGTTTCGACTGATGCCCCCGCGGCATCTGAGGACATTTGTGCCCCAGTGGCTGCTGCTGTTTAGAACCTGCTCTGACCACAGAGTCCCGGCCATGGGCTGAGACGCAACTGTTTGGTACTAGAGTCTGGCATCTCCGCTACAAGCTTCCTCAATAAAAAGTGTATTTCTCTCTCCTAGCGGGTACTTTCTGCTGCTGCACCGGCATCACGCTCACAGGATTGGAACCAGAAGGAGCAACTTGGGTTCAAAATTCAGAGTTCAGGCCAGGGCATCAAAGCCAGAAAAGCAGTGTGGCAGGCTCAGAGTGAAGGCCAGGCAGGAATGGAGACTGCGGACTGACAGTAAGGCAAGCAGGAATCGGGCTGGAAGGTAGATTGGAAAGCTGGCAAGAAGCTGAGTACAGGTGAGGCGAAGGCAGGAAGATTGGTAGGCAGGCAAGAAACAGGGAAGGCTGAAAGGCAAGAGGTTGGTTCAAGGAGTCTCACTATTACAGGCCACAAGACAAGTTGCTCACACAAGGGGGTGTGACAGGAAATAGAAATATATCCTGGAGAAGATCCAAAGTGATGGAGCTCCTGACTCACCTGACCCCCTTCTAGCTTAGCAGATTTAAAACTAGGCTACATCTATCCCTAGTCTGGCTTTGGGATGTGGTGGTAAGACGCTTCTCAGTCTCCCCAAGGACCTGGGTTTTAGACCCCTGGTATCTGGACTCTGCCCAGCCCCTGCACTCCTCCCATGGCCTCTGCCTTCACAAGATCAGGGTGAAAAGCTAGCGGTATCCCCATGTTTTGGCAGTCCATGCCACACCGTCACTGGTGCCTTGACACCTACCTCCAGGGCCATGTTGCATACAAGGTAGTTGTGAGTTTGTGACCCAGGCAACGGATTTGGGGCCCACCAAGCCCACTGTATACAGGGTCACCAGGCATCCATTAGATGAGAGTAACTTCCTTTCCCTGCTGGTCTAGCTGACTGATGAGTTGCAGAGCAAAGAAATGGAGACAGATTTGTTCAGATGATATTTTGTTATTGGACCAGCTTCTATCAGTGAGAGCATGCAAGCTTTCAGGCCACATGGGCTTTCTTCAGGCAGGTAAAAAGTCAGAATTGTAGACTGAACAAAATGCACGACAGGACCTGTCGAAGGCTTCTTCTGTCACCTAAAACCTGCACGCTCTCACTGACAGAATAAAAGTTATCATCTGAATGACTTTGTTTTCCATCTCTGATGTTTGGGACCAGTATGGCAACCACCCTCTGTGGAGCAAAGACTGTGTAGTATGTTAGCAACAACCTGAGATACCTGATCCCCCGGTAAGTGCTAACATAGCCGCTTAGAGAGCCGGGCTGCTTGTTAAATCACTCTTTGGAATAAGGACACACTGGACACAGGTAAAACTTGTCCTATATTGACACAGGTCTCTCTCTCTCGGGAAGGAAGGAATAGTACCATTGATCCAAGTACAATTAACACTATCCAGATTCACTGCCAGTGCAACACATCATTGTGAAAGCATTCCATCGGTTATGCCAGAATTATTCTGACTGCTTTCCAACATTACATGGAAGGAAGGTAACTTGCGCAGTCACGATCGCAGCTCTGTAATTGTGGGAATTAGGGCTTGTGAGAATGCACTAATCCCCTTTTATCACGCAAGAACACTCGCACATTACCGAGTCCCTAAATGTAGTGTTTGCAAGGATGCGTGTTCTTGCGTGATAAAAGGGAATTACTGCATTCTTACAGGCACTAGACCCCACAATTACAGAGCTACAATTGCACAAGTTCCTCCCCTCCCATGTAACGTCGGAAAACAGTCTAACTTTTAAACACAACTCCCAAATCGGTCATTATTAAGACCTAACCACTAGACCCAGAGAACAAACCTTTCTTCCTGAGCTACAGGAATAACTGCATGTTGTCATCCTCGCTGTAGATTAGGCATTAACATGGGCTTTGGCATTAACGTAGGCATTAACTCTCACTTTGCCAGTGGTTTATACAAATGTGATGAGCAATCAGCATTCACATGTCTGTTTGCAAGTGCTGCATAGATTATCCGCATTTTCAGAACGGTATGCAGAAATCCAACATTTCACGACTGACTTCCATATGCATTATTTTGGTTATTTCATTGTAGTAACCGTGTATTTCATTATTTTAATTACGTTGGTTTGACCATTCACTTCATTTTGTTGGAACAATAGCCAAAATGAAGTAGCGAAATGTTTGAAGTACCTGAACTGAAAGAGCTCATTCAGACGAGCGTTTAAATCGCACAGCGGCAGCGGCGGCATCGTGCGATTTAAAGCATCCCGCACTTCCGGGTTGGTGTGAATGCGGTGAGTGCACACATTGCAACCTAACCCGAACTGTTGGAGTGCGGTTTTGAAAGCTGCTCCGAGAAGCTTTCAAAATCAGTTTCATTCCTAGACTGCACTGCCAGAACTTGCAACACTACCAGTGTGTCTGGGTGATCTCCACCTACTACTACTCATTTCTGTAGTGCTACTAGGCATACACAGTGCTTTACAGTCTCAGATTTTTGGAGACAGGTCCCTGCCGAGTGGATTTACAATCATTTTTCCTCCCTCCCCTTCCTCTCCCTCTAACCTGACCCATCTGCATTGATGGGGTCACCATCTGTCCTGTTCTCCAAGCCCGCAGCCTGGGCTTCATCTTCGACACGCACCTCTTTTAAACCTTACATTGATTCTGTGGCCAAATCATGCCGATTCGCTCTCCACAACATTGCCCGCATCCGCCCCTTTCTAGCTATCTCCTCGGCCAAAATCCTTGTTCATGCCATGG
>QEPC01001423.1:8068453-8098707 GCA_003113815.1 Sphenodon punctatus | reverse complement strand
TCCCCCCCTTTTGTCTTTTAGATTGTAAGCCACAGGCAGGGACCGCATCTAGTTCTGTGTTCTGTACAGCACCAGGTCATACGACTGGCGCTATATAAATGTCTAATAATAATAATAATAAGCTGGACAAGGGTGAGGGAACACAGGGAGATACAGAGACACACACACACACACATTTTCATTTTACAGATGGGGACCAGAGGCTGAGACTTGCCCAAGACCACCCAGTGAGTTCATGGCTAGAGTGGGATTTCAACTCTGCCTTCCCAGGTCCAAGTCCAGCACCTTATCCACTACACCACACTGACTCTCTTCAGCACGCTTAGGGGCCTACTCAACTTGCTGTTCATCAAGAAGAACAAGGTGTTCCAGCAGCAAAAGCTTGCCTGGAGGTACCAAAGGTGGCCGTGGCAGCAACAGCAGCAGGTGGGCAGCCAGCCATGGAGGTGCAAGCAGGGTGGCCTGTGGATATAGTTATAGGGCTAGGCAAGGGGCTGATTTCTCTCCTGGGGACTACCCCTTCCAGGCCATTTCCTACGTCAACATGGGTGTCTTCAGTGTGATTGATAAGGTTGGCATGGAGATGCCTTGGAGTGGCCACCCCTCCATCGACCCAGTTACTCACCCATGTTGCTGGTACCCTTGATTTCTACATCCTAATAGTACACACCCAAGAATGTCACCTGTCTGATTTTTGCCATTAACTGGTACTGATCAATAGCTATGTGGCAAGTTTGAAATCTACTGCAGATACAGATGATACCATTATTTTTCATTATTGGGCTTCATTGTTCTGATGAACCTTGGTTGAAATGCCAGAGACCTGTAGGTGCTTCTGTAAAGTTCTGCTGCTGCCTTTGATCATGTCAAAAGCGGCACAGACAAACTTTGCAAAATTTAGGAATTACTCCTCTTGCAAGCTCTAATTTTTCCCCCCTTTATGTGTTAGAACTGAGATGAAGGTGCCATTTTAAATTTGTGAATAAAATGTAGATAATTGTTTCTAAAAATGAATATATTCATTTTTGGATATTTGCTACTGGTGTGAAATGCATCACTTTGTTTATTCAGTGATGTGATTATTTGTTCAGTGATTTGATTCAGTACTTTGTTTATTTCATTTACTTTGTTGTTCAGTATTTCATTATTCAGTAGTGTTTGTGACTTCCTCTTGTGTTATGTCACACAGGTGGCCTAATCAAATTTAAGTTCATGTTAAAAAAAAATTAAAAACCACCAAATAGTACCACCAAAGACACAAAAGTACCAAATACCAAAATATTGAATACATTATTTAATAAATATTAAACAATGAATAAATGAAATGACAAATTTCACCACCAAATTGTTTTGTATCTGACTTTGGGGTTTTAGAAACACATAGGTATTTTTGTATTTGCAAATATTATTTGCATTTTAGATAACCCACCAAATATCCAAATAATTATTTGTACTGAAATGGATATTCTCATGTCCGTTTATTCAGCGATTCTGGTTTGTTTACTTTGGTTATTTTGGTATCTCAGTTATTTTGTTTTGGCTCCAATAGTGCAGAAACAAAGTAACCAAAATAACCAAAATGGATATTAATTGTAGGGAAGTTTGTATCTACTTTGTCGGAGCCAGAATTTGACATGGGATATTGGTACTGAATTTGCTTCTCACAAACTAATTCAGGTAGGTTGGAAAATGAAAGATTCATTTTGTGTGAGTCAAGGATGTAACTAGACTGAAATGGGCCTCGGTGCAGACAATGGAATGGGGTCCCCCACCTGCTTCTCAGCAGGGGACTCAGCTGCACCAGGGAACATGCCCCCCAACCCCGGCTCATGAGCCTCAATGCAGCATCACCGCATATTCCTAGTATAGCTATGCCCTTGGTGCGAATAGTTTGTTTCCCCTCTGGAGTTGTATAAAACACAGGATACATCAGCTACCTTTTGTGCAAGCGTGCCACTAATAATTGTGTGCTAGAGTTTGTATCTGCTGGAATCCTGCTGTGCTGCTGCAGAAAGGGCTAACGTAATCTTAATAAGTGCCAAACCAATGGTCCATCTAGCCCAGCATCCTGTCTCCAACAGTCCTTAGATTTGTTATTTGGAGTAGTGAGGAGAAGGAAGGAAGCAATTGTAACTCTTCACAAGGTATGGATGGGATGGCTGCTGGAGTCATGTGCCCAGTTCTGGGATCTACACTTTGGAAAAGATGTGGAAAAGTTGAAAGTAGCAGAAAAGAGATACAAACTTGTTTAACACGCAGGAAAATAGACCTTCCAGCAAGAGACTTGGGGAAATCAACCTGTTGAGTTAGATTAAGAAGTGACTTAATTATAGTGTACAAGAGCTTTCATGGGGAGAAAGTTATTTCCTGCTAGTGAGATCTTTTATCTAGCAGAGGGAGGCAGTACAAAAACAACAGGTGAAACTTAAAAGGATGGACAAATTCAAAATATCTAAAGGCAACCTTTCTTAAAGTATGAGGATTAACCATTGGAACAGACTGCCAAGGGAAACAATGGGCTCTCCACTCTGTCTTCAGATCAAGATTAGACTTCCTCTTTAATGATATGCATTAGCTGGACAATAAGGCAGTCAATCTGGGACCCGTGTTCACTGTGTTTTGTCCATTGCCACCAATGGGGAAAACACAGTGAACATGGTCCCCTTTATGACTTCGGACCCCAAGTGATGCCACATCATCTGTGGATGGAGTGACACTCCTGACTGATATCTGACAGACTACATAGCTCTGTTGTTATGTGGGGTTACAAGATAATGTCCAGGACCACTGAGAAAAAGCTGAGGCCCTGGAACATCGTGGTAGTAGAGGACCCTCTCATTCCCCCATCACAATTGCCTAGTTTCTATACAAGCCAATTTCTGGAGAGACAAGTATTTTATTCACACTGAATCCTTGTTTAGATGGGGTCATGCAAGGAAAATGCTCAAGAACTGCTGACTTAAGGATACATTTTAGTGATGCTGACAAAGGAGTGACTAGAGCAGTGATGGTGAACCTCAGGCTCAGGGGTCAGATGCAACCTGTGGCTAGGTTATTTTATGTTTGGCCCCTTTCCAGTTCCTGGATCTGGCCCCTGGATCCAGCTCCTACCCCCAATTGCTAAAAAAGTGAGCTCATGATAAGGGAGCAGAGATGAGGGCCTGCACACGAGAGGGGACAGAGCTATGGCACAGATCCATAATCTGAACCCTCCTGTTCCTGAGTGCACCCGTTAACCCAAATTTCTGTGCAGCTAATTTTCTGTGTACTAATTTTCCAAGTGGCCCTTGGGATGGTAGAAAGGTTCCCCAGTCCTGCACTAAAGGAAAGAGATAAAGATTAGACTAGGTGGTGACCTCAAATCTCTAGTTGGGCCTTTAATTCTTGGAGGGATTTTATTCTGTGCCAGTGCAGTCAAATGTGTCTCAGCTGCTGTCTACCAAATAATGCCAGATCTCCAGCCTCCTACCCCACAAAAAAAAAAAAAGCAGTATTTTAAACCATAGTTGTTCAGCATTGGCTGATTACACCAGTAGCCTCTGTTGTGATAGCTCCCAAGAGAGCAAAGATTTCCCCATTCTTATTTACTTTTGCATCTTCTCTCTGAAGCTCCCTCTTTTTAAAATAGTGCTAAGAACATAAGAAGTGCCATACTGAGTCAGACCTGTGGTCCATCTAGCCCAGCATCCTGTCTCCAACAGTGGCCAGCTCCAGTATCTTCAAGAGAAGTACATGTACAGGCATGGAGGTGTGACCCATCTCCTGCTCACCGCTCCCAACTACTGGTAGCCAGGGGTTTAAGCTCCAGCGAGTAGGTGTTTGTGGCTCTATCATCTAAGAATTTATCCAATTTCCATTTGATGCTAGTTATGCTGCTGGCTGTCACAGCCTCCCCTGGCAGAGTCCCGCTGTGTGAAAAAGTACTTCCGTTTGTTCGTTTTAAATCTGATGCCATTTCACTTCAGAGAGTGTCCCCTTGTTCTCTTATTGTGGAAAAGGACATACAACAGTTCCCTATTTACTTATTTCACACCTCTCATTGTGTTAGAAATGTCTATCTTATCCTCCCTTAATCATCTCTTCTCCAAGCTAAACAGCCCTAAACTGTTGAGCCTCTCCTCATATGGAATTTAATCCATCCCTTCTGTCATCCTTATTGCCATTCTCTGAACCTTCTTCAGTTCTAGTATATCTTTCTTGAGATGGGGTGACCAGAACTGCACACAATATTCAAGGTGGGGTCATACCAAATGTTTATGCAGCGGCATTATGATACTTTCCTTTTTATTCTCTATTCCTTTTACAATAATGCCTAGCAGTTAGTTTGCCTTTTTGACTGCTGCTGCACACTGAGTTGATATCTTCAAGGAACTATCCACAGTGACCCTAAGATCCTTCTTCTGAGTGGTTACACCCAGATTAGAACCTAGCATCATGTATGTATAGCGAGGATTATTTTTACATGCATCACATTGCACTTATCAACATTGAATTTCATTTACATGCATCACATTGCACTTATCAACATTGAATTTCATTTGCCATTTTAATGCCCATTCACCTAGTGGACCAAGATCTCTCTGTAGTTCCTCACAGTCTGCCTGGGTCTTAACTATAATTTGGTGTCCTCTGCAAATTTAGCCACCCCTTTATCCCTTTTTCCAGATCATCAATGAATATGTTAAACTGTACTGGAACCAATACTGACCCTTGAGGCACCCCACTATCTACCTCTCTCCAACTTGAAAAATTGTAATTTATTTCTACCCTTTGTTTCCTGTCTTTTAACCAGCTTCAAATCCATGACAGGACTCTTCCTCTTATCCCATGACTACTTAGTTTGCTTGAGTCTCTGTGGAGGGACCTTGTCAAATGCTTTTTGAAAATCCAAATATACTATACCAGCCGGATCACCCCTATTCACATTCTTGTTGACATTCTCATACAATTCTAATAGATTAGTGAGGCACGACTTCTCTTTGCTAAAACCATGCTAGTTTTTACCCATCAAATCATGCTTGTCACTATGCCTAGTAGTTCTTTTTCTAACAATGGTCTCCACCGTTTGCCTGGTATTGATGTCAGGCTTACTCGTCTGTAGTTACCGTCTGGGCAGATGGCTAAACACTACTGTTCCATAGTAAATAACAATAGTGAAACCAGTTTGGCTAGTTTGGGGGGCAGTTTTTAGGAAGAAGTGACCTGGAACTTGGCTGAACTGGAAGCCTTGAGGGAAAGGCAAAGAGCCTTTGAGAGAACTCCTAGAATGCTGGACTTTGGGGATGCTGTCGTGTCTTCCTGAAGGAGCACATGCAAGAGCTATTCGTTGTTTCCTGTCCATTCCCGCTCGACTTGTAAATCTGTAAATAAATGTATTTCTATACATAACTTAAATCTCCAGTCTGTATCACTCTTAAAAGAGAGACAAAGTGGTTCGAATGATATCTTTTATTGGACCAACTGTTGTTGGTGGAAACAATTGGTCCAATAAAAGATATCATTCAAACCACTTTGTGTCTCTGTCATTTGGGACCAACACGGCAACCACACTATATCTCTGAATCACTCTTAAAAGGGACACGTGAGCCCAGAAAGTGCCACCCTGGAATTTCCCACCGCTCAGGGAAAGAGAAAACAGTACATATGTAAGCGAATATCTTCAGCAAATATCCTACCTGACAAATTTGATCATTTTGAAAGTTTCCAGTGGAGCAGACACAAGGCACTATTGGTTTTCACTTGGGTTAGTCATTTTGCTTAATTTGGGTTGGTTATTTTTGGTTATTTCAGTTACTTCATTTCAGTATTTCATTTCAGTCACTTACATTTCTCCACTTGGTTTCTGTACAAAAAATGTTTGGATGCAGCCCTAAATGATGAAAAAAGTGACAAATAACAAAAATAGACACAGTATCTGAGACAAAATAGCCAAATTAAAGCATACGCCAGTTATGTTTTATGATGAATATATTTTATTTAGGTGTTCAGTGGGGTATCTGAATATGCAAATATTATTTGGAAATATAAAACCCACTATTATTTTTGCCTCTATTAATAACGTTCCCTGTTGGCGTCTTGCTGTCCCTGAAAGGTGAGGAATCTCCGGTCTTGCCGTCAGAGGCATAGTGAGGTTGGAATGGGCCCTGGTACCAAAGATGGAATGCCCCTCCCAACCCTCTCCCAGCAGCAGAGAAGATCACAGCTGCACCAGGGTGTGTGGGCCCCTTCAAACTTGTTGGCCCCACTTGTCCCAATGACAGCTACACCCTTGCTTGCCGCTGTGGAAAGGAGACCGCTTTGGCTTTACCATCTATGGGGTATATTTTCTGTGCCTGCTCCAGTCATTGCAACTTCTGCAGTTCTTTTCCTTAAAAGCAATGATCATTTGCAGTGTGAGAATGTCTCCCAACACAAGTATAGTATTATTATTATTATTATTATTAGAAGAAGAAGAATTTATACAGCGCCAGCAATGTACCCAGCGCTTTACAAAGAATAAGATAGACACGGTCCTTGCCCGAAGTCTTACAATCTAAAGCCAGGGGAAGGGGAGACAGGGAAGGGGGAACAGAGGGAGAGTACTGTCCTGGAGTGCTGTCTGTGTTGTGATTCCTGCTTGAACCCACACCTAATTTGGCATACAGATGATACGCTGCTTTTAGCCCTCCCCTGACATCCTTAATAGCTGTCTCCCTTGACGTAGCAGTTTCCAGAGCATCTTTTAGGGTGAAATCCGCCTCTGGTCAATAATGGGTTTGAATTGCTTCTCTTTTTGCATAGTACACTTAATGCATCCTTAAACTCGTTCCAGGCTGACACAGCTGTGTTGATTTTCTTTATTCAGCTATGTCTTCAGAAATGGTTTCATCTTGATTCCATTTAGGAAAGCAGAATGCACTTCAATCCGCAAAGAGGGACGATTTTGTTAGAGTTTTGTCTGCTGGTTTGGTGGGAGCTGATAGATTACGCAGAACATTATAGAACAGGGGTGAGGAACCTTTTCCCTCCTGCAGGCCACTTTGAAAATTAATACAAGCTCTACAGGCCAAACTGGAATTGGGTGTGGAGTGCTTAAGGGGTGCGATCAAGATGACAGAAGAAAGGGGAGTGTCCAAATCATGGATCTATAGATCTGTCCCTCTAGCTGAGTGCATACCCTCATTTCAATATATTAACTAATAGATAGTGTCCTACTGTCTCTATATACATAGACCAGTCTACTAAGTTTCCCCCATCATCCCCCCCCGAGAGTCAGTCATTTTAACGTACCTCCCAAGAGTCCCTACTTAAGAGACACAGTCCCTCTTTGGGTCCTGAATCCCACTGCCCCTCTTTCAAAGGTCAAACTCCCTCTTTCAGGAGGGAGAGACAAAAAGACCATAATTGAAGCCTCAAGCACCTCTTCCTGATTGCCGCCCAGGAAAAACCCTGGAGAGATGATGGAATGACAAGAGAGTAAATGGAATGAGAAGTGGGAGAGCTTCTGTCCCTCTTTAGTCACTTGGAAAGTTGGGAGGTGTGTATGGACACACAAGGGGGGGCGGAGCTTATTTGCTGAGGGGCAGGGTTTATTGGCCAGGGAGAGTCTTGTTTTTTATTGGCTGTTGGGAAGTATGTGTTAATCACCATCGGCTGCCTTTGTCGCTTGCAGCTTCTTTTTCTCTTAGGTTCTTAAAGTCACTCCTTTATTTCACTGTAATAACCCTGTGCAGCCTAGCTTAAAAGCTCACATGTGAATGAATTACCTAAACCAATCATCCCCTTCAGAATGGTTCTCTAACAGTGGAAGGGTCGGGATGCACATCTAACTGGTGTCACTCTATTAGTATTGCAAGGGAAGAAGAAGCCACTACATTTTCTGCCAGGATCTCACTGATGTGATGCGGGGGATCCTCCAGTGGGTATAGCTCTTGTCAGGCATCAGGCCTTGAACCAGATGCTGCAGTGCCACCACTGCTCCTTAGCTCAACCTGGGAACTGTTCCCAGTTAGCCCTCTTGACTCCAGGCTGCCATCCCATCCACCCCGCTTCCTGGGCGGACAGCATAATAAGACCACCCAGGAGCCTCAAGGAACTAGGCAGAACACTGATTTCCTGTTCCTGCACCCTGTCCTATTCCTGCCCACTTGTACTTGGGTATAGCTAGGTCAGAATGGGCCCTGCAGGAGAAGCAATTCCCGCCCCCTCCCTCCCAGCAGCAGGGCATGCAGCTGTATCAGTGGCTATGCTCCCCTCTCCCCATGCCCAACTAACAAATGGAATGAAATAAAATAATGAAATAAATAATTGTACCCTGGTGCAGCTGCACCTCACCTTACAGCTACACCCTTGTTCCCAGCCTTGTTCTCCCGCTCTCTGTCTTGACTCTTGGCCTGACTCTAAGATAGGCAAATTAAAACCAGAAGTCAGTGCATCTATTTTTGGCTGTGAGGAACATTGACCATTGGAGTAGGCTGAGAGAGGGTTGGAGTCTTCATTGAGGTTGCATATCAAGAGTCAACATTCTTCTGAGAGAGATGATTTACCGTCACAGTTTAATTTCCTGAGATAGTAATACCCATCAGGAATTAAGTGGCCTGAACTTGCAAGATCAGATTAGGTGATCTGGTCCCTTCTGATCTTAGAACATAGCCATTTGCTTCTGGGCATAATTTAAAGTGTTTGCTTGGATCTAATGTACCACAACAGAGCCCGAGGAGTCTCTAGCGTTTTGTGCCTCATCTCTGGGCGAAGCCTTGGGTTATCTGGGGGCACTTGGATAATCCGGAGAAGTGTTTTTAGAGCGGCAGGGACACTTCAGGATTGGGCATGGCAAAGATGCTCTTCTGCCCCATTTCTGACATGGCACTTCCGCTGCATAACATAATTGCGATGCTCTGAAAACTCTCCTGCCTTTTCCTTGGTCATGTCAGACAGAGGAGGGGCAGTGCCCTGGCCCCGCCTCCTTCCTGAGTGGCCCCACCCCCTTTGGGTCAAACCTTCAGGGAAGGGGACAACGCTCCACGTTCTGATTACAGAGCGACCTGCCCTTCCCCTGATCTGCCAAGGTGCTCCATGATTTGTACTGATGGAGCAGAAGTTGTCTCTTCTGTTTGTGTCTTCTCTGTTAATAGATCTCTTTTATGGGCCCTGTAGAATTTAAGCTTTGGCAAGTGCTCAGAGTCTGGATAAAGTGATTGCAGTCATAAAATAATGAATAAAAGGGCTGCTCCTTTGAGGGAGATGAAGTGTGTTTTGCCCAGCAAACTGCTTAAACTAGGGCTGTGCGCTCGGCCAGGTTTCAAGTGAACCCGATTATGACCGAAAATCAGGGCTCCGAGGTGAGCCCCGAAGTACGCTCCCCACTACGCAGCTCGGATCCGCTGCTACTCCCTGCCTCTCTGTCCCACTTCCTGCAGGGAGCCTGCAATGATCCCTCCCGGCCTGCAGGGGCCGCCACTGCCTCCACCCTGTAGCTTCTAGCCCGGTCAGCCCAACTCGGACCTGCCCAGGGGACCACGGTGAGTCAGTGAGAGTCGTAGCTCCGCCCCATCCTTATGGACTCCTCCTTCCCCACCATCGTTAGTGCCCTCCAGCCCTTTGGCCTTTCTTCCAGGCTAGCCAGCCCCATGGACTTCCCTGCAGGCAGCTAGCCCCCTCCAGCTCCATCTGTGCCCCCCTCAACGCTCCCTCCCCCCCATCCGTGCTCCAACTTCCAGCATCCATCCGCCCTTGCCTCTTCAGCCCCCCCCTCAGTTACCGCACCCCCTCACCTAACACCCACAAACCAGTGTTCACCCCAGTCCTCCCTCCCCCAAACCCTTCCCCAGTGGGGGAGAGCAGGGGGTGCTGAGGGGGTTAGGGGTGGGGAGCACAGAGGGTGGGGTGCTGGGGTTGAGGGGAAGGCCCAGGCTGCTGGGGGTGGGGAGGCAGGGGAATGTAGAGGATGCAGCTCTGGTATTAGGGGTGATGAGGGAGAGGGCAGTGATAGAAATTGTAGGTGAAGGTGCTTAAGAGGTGCACTCGGGATGGGGAAAGGAAAGGGAGTAGGGTGGCCATACCTCACCTTTAAAAGAGGACACTTTTGAAAAATCCATGATTCAGGGTTGCACTGGAACCAATGCAGATCTGCAACTTGTGTTTTTCATAAGCGTCCTCTTTTAAAGGGGAGGTATGGCCACCCTAAAAGGCAGGGTCCAGATCATGGATCTGTTCCCCTCCTTGTGTGCAGGCTCTCATCTGCGCTCGCTCCCTTGCCTCTACTTATAAAAACACACCTGCCTCTGCCATTAGCCCCCTACACACCAAACACAGGGTGTTTTTAAACAAGCAAGGCTTGAGAAGAGGTCCATGGCTGCTGAGTGGCAAAGCTGCGTGAAGTGAGTGGGGACAGATTCTAACAGGCGGCTCCCAGGACGGCCACCGTGCCCACTCAAGCAGCCTCCACACGCTCCCGCTACCATGGACCAGCCCTGCAAACAGCTCACACGGGCAGCTGTTCCCACCCAGCTGCTCACCCTCTGCCATGACACACAGCTGCGGACACCATAGAAACAGAAAGCTGCAGCAGCCAGTGCAGCCACTGCAGTTGCTGACTGTCCCAGGCAACAATGGAGGCACTTACTGGGGTGCAGGAAGCTGCTGTGTGAGCTGTTCTCCTCCATGACGTTGGCGCTTCTCTTGTGCATCCCGAGAGGGGGGTTGCTCTGCTTTGAGTCAACAGTGGTGGTGTATTTTGCGCGTGTCCTTTGAGAGCTCCCCAGAGAGCGACCGGCAGGGCTGTGGGTGGGATCGGGGAGGCAGCCGGCCATGGACCTGTCTGCTGGTGTGTGTGGGCACCCCAGTTCATACGGGCAGGGGATGCATGGATGCCTGTCCCCACACACCTTTTTGGCTTGCCCCACACAGCACACTCCAGAATCCTTAACAGTGCCCCGTGAGTGGCCATGAATGGCTGCTGCGTGGCTCACGGGAGCATGCATCCCCATGCCCCACCTTCAAATGAGCAGTTGAATGTGTGGTTAATAGGTGGCTATGTGTGGTAGTGTCTCATTTAAAAACACCCAGATGCAGACACCCCTCTTACCAGCAGCCTACACACACATCTGCTAGCATAGATGCCCAAACGCCTCTGCTAGCAGCACGTACCCACACACCACAGTGTCTGTTCTATGGAGCTCGGTGAATCTCTTCTGTCTGTTCCAGGGACTTCTCTGGAATGGGGGTGTCTTTTGGAGCTTTGGTCTATTGCGTTCTGTGGAGCTGGGGTGCATGTTCCATGAAGTTCTGTAGAGCTATGGTGCCAGTTCCATAGGGTTCTATTATTATTATAAACATTTGTATAGCGCCAGCCGTGTACCTGGCGCTTTACAGAACATAGAAATAGACGTGGTCCCTGCCTGTGGCTTACAATCTAAAAGACAAGGAGGGGGAGACAGGGAGAGGGGACAGTGGGAGAGACAAGGGAGGAAACAAAGAAACATTCAGGCGCCTGCAAAGTCTCAGGTGCGTGTGCTTGACTTGGTTACAATCAGGTTCGTTGCAGCAGTCTGCAGAGGAGGGCAGACAGAAGTATTTGGGGAACGACTAGCAGGCATTGGGAAAGGCGGCGAGGAAGAAGTGTGTCGGGGAATGCGGAGCGGCTGGGTTTGCAGGGGCTTGGATGGGGGGGAGGGGAGGGGAGGCTTGCAGGGAATGGGTCTTGCACCGTCCTCACACCGGCCACAATGGGATGTGGAGTGTCTGGGTGTGCAGGGATCGGATGAGGGGAGGGGGGGCTTGCAGGGAATGAGTGAGGGGGAGGAGGGGGAATAGGCATGGGCGAGAATAAGGGGTAGGCCGGTTGAACAAAGGCTGTTGGAGGAGGGAGAGGGAGGAGCAGGGGAGCCAGCAGCAGGGTGTGGAGGGGAGGGGGGGCTTTCAGGGAATGGGTAAGGGAGTGAGGGGGAGGAGGGGGAATAGGCATGGGCGAGAATAAGGGGTAGGCCGGTTGAACAAAGGCTGTTGGAGGAGGGAGAGGGAGGAGCAGGGGAACCAGCAGCAGGGTGAGAAGGAGAGACGAAGGGAGTGCGGGAAATATGGGGAGGCATCCTAGGTGGCAACAGTCACTGCAGCAGATCAGGCCAGTGGGTGTCGCAGGAGCGATTGTGCAGTGTCCAGCAGTGATGGAAGCGGGGATCAGAAGAATTTGTGTGGCGTGGATTTCGTCAGGGGGGTGGTTCCTCTCGGACCTCGCACCGGTCTCACAACGGCCTCAAAATTGCCAGCGCCCTTTTGTCACCGCCCTTCTATGAAGTGATGGGGTCAGGCCTCCCATTATAGTGGGAGCTGAGCCACGCACTTAATTGATGGAGGATGTGCCTTTGGTGTCCTGTTCTGCACAGCTGTAGTGTGTGTTCAGTAGCATTCTATGGAGCTATGGTGTTTGGTCTGTGGAGTTCCATCCTCCTTATGTCCCCATGCCACTAGCTTTTTTTTTGGCCCTGACTCAGTTTCAAATTTGCATAAGCATATGAACATTTATACAAATTTACAATGTCCAATTTTCATCTTTGGGAGAAACCTACCCCTTCTATCGCAAAGCAGCCAGTGTAAAAGCACAGCAGCTGGTAGCACCAGCCCTTGTCGCTGAGTTTATTATGTGTGATCATCTCCATTTTTTATTGCTAAGCTTTTCCTATAAGATATTTTAAGTTATATATTGTTTTAGACAACACTTTTAAATCTGATAGCAGATTAGACTCGGACCTAGCCATCATCATCCACACATTTGTCACCTCGAGACTAGACTATTGCAATGCGCTCTACGCAGGGCTGCTCCTGGTGACAGTCCACAAGCTGCAGCTGGTGCAGAATGCGGCGGCCCGTCTCTTGACTCGGATGGGCTGCAGGGAGCACATTACACCAGTGCTCCGAGCATTGCACTGGCTGCCTGTTGTCTTCCAGGCCCGATTCAAGGTGCCGGTTTTGACCTTTAAGGCCCTAAACGGTCTGGGTCCTGCTTACCTGAAAGATTGTCTCACTCTCTGGGTGGCCCCGCAGTCATCTGAGCGCGCCGTCCTGGAGGTCCCGCACTTCTGGCAGGTTCAGAATAGCAGGCAGGTGTTCTCGGTGGCCGCACTGTCACTTTGGAATGCCCTCCCGGTGGAGGTTCGCTTCAGCCTAAGTCTCCGCCTTCCAACGTAGTTGCAAGACTCTTCCATCAGACGTTTGGCGGGGCAGGTGGGATAGGTTAGGAGAAGGGGATGGGTTTTGTTTTTTTACTGGTCATACATTTTTAGCTCTGTTTTTATGGTTTTTTACTTTGGGGTATTTATATTGATGTATTAATTTTTGTATTGTGATTATTGCTGTGATAAGTGGCCCGCCTCGAGTCGCCTTGTACGAGAGGGGCGGGATAGAAGTGCTTATAATAATAATAATAATTAATAATTAATTAGCAGCAGTTTTAACTGCATTTTCCTTTTAGGCATGTCAAACTGGCAGAGCCTCTGAACTCCTGCTCCAAAAATCCATACAAAAAAACACAGATACAAATGCAAATACTAAAACCACAAATACAAATGCAAATACTTGACCCTGTGCACAGTCCTAGCTGAGACTCTTACAAGTTTGTGTAGTGAAGGAAGACAGTACAAGGTGGGGCAGCACCCTGGAATCAGTCATTTCAGTTGTTGAATTTTGGTCATTGCAATAGTGGCCCTTTTCAAATGGGCCGCAGCTATGGGGGGATTGGGTGTGCACGCTGCAATGCAGGGGGGCGGTGTACACAGGTGCACGCTGATCCCTCCCCCCCCCCCCAATCCCTACTCACGGAGTAATCACCGTTTTGGCCAATTGCGCTGTGGCTGGGCAATGGGTAGAGGTGGGTGGGCATGCATGTTTCGCAGGAGTACGCACATACGCCCACCCACCCACTGTGACAGTCACCCAGGTGGCACCCACTCATGCCCACACAGTGGATCTGAGTGGGTGCATCTTATGTAAAAAGGGCCAATGTTATTTAATGCTAAATAATACTATTGAGATGACCAAAATCAAATACTAGGGATGGGACTTTCAGTATGGGACTTTCAAGAACCAAAAGTAGCCAATAATGGCACTTTTGGTTCTTTGCGAAATTTTGGTTCTCTTTCTGTTTCGGCCCTATCGATTCTTTTGCATTGATTTTTTAATCGGATTTTTAACATTGCAGTTTTCCCCATTGACTTCAGTGGGGGAAAATGTTAAAAAACTGAAAGAGAGAGAACCGAAACCGATAAGAGAACCAAAATTCATGAGAACTGAAACCGAAATAAACCAAAACCAACATTTTGGCTGGAGTCCCACCCCTATCAAATACCCAAAGAAATAGTAAAATAACTCAAATAACCAAAATTGGGGCGAGGGGGGGACAGAAAACAGCTCTCTGTGATGGATATTTTATTTATTTATTCAAATTTATATCCTGGGGAGGAGGGGTTACAACATATAAAATGGAAATATGCAAATTTTCATACAGAAAATATATTTTTAAAGAACATTTAATCTCCCCAACTGCCAAATGTTTGGCTGAATAAAAAAAAAGGTTTGCGTTGCTTCTGGCAAATGTACGGGCTTTGCTTAGCTTCCAGGTGCATGCATGCCCTTGCTGCATGGACCTACTATGCCAATGGTACACAGAAGAGGGCGCTCCTGGCTGACCTCAGGGGCCGCAATGGGACATTGGGGAGAAGGCGGTCTTTTTGGTATGTGGAGCCCAGGATGTAATTTGGATATTCAGAAGGGCAGCTGAAAATGCGAATTATATTCACGAATATCACATTGCCTATTCGTTCCCTCTCTAACAACGAGTTTCCCCCCCCTCCCCACTTAGGAAACCAGTCTTCATTACTTGGAGTCATTGCTACTCAGAGTTACTTGTTTTTCTTCAGCTTCAAAAGTTTAAATCATCCAATCCGAAAGCAGAAACAATACCATGAGTCTACAGCGGCCAGTTACACCCCCCCACCTGGAATAAACTGCAAAGACGCCAAGCTCCCCATGGCCTGGAAATGGCTCACGTGCTATCCTGCTAATACTTACAATCAGCGGCTAGCTTAGAGGAAGATCCTTTTGTAAAAGATTCACAAGGGATGAGTTCGGGATAGAGTTTATTTGCAGTTCTGCACATAATTTTGAAAGGCTGTTGGGCCTTCTATTTTTCTTATTGCATTTAATCCACCAACCCTGGGCTGAAAAGAGAGAGAGAGCCTGCACTCACAGGCAGAGAATGAACGTCTGTGCCGCTACCTGATTTATACTAGTGTCTGCTGTGCCTGGCTGGCTGCAGCACAACTTATTCTAAAGTTCCTTCGCCTGTTTAGTCTGCCTGAAAACACAAATCACAGGGCTATGTCATCACTCCAGCAGCGTCTGGATTTCATTACGAGCCACATGATCGACTTCAGCTGCTGCTTGTGCCTGGCCCTCCCTTTCTCAATCTCTCTCTGCGCAGAGAGCAAATATTCCATACAGGATATAGAGGCGATGAAGCCCCCTGCACAGCCCTGCTAGTTAGCCAGCCATCAAGAATAGCCTTGTTCCTCCAGTAAAAAATCAGCCAGTGGCTCCTTGATTCCAACTCAGTTCCTAGCTGGGAGTAACTGTCGCATGGGCTGCATGCCCAGGAAAGAGGCAAGAGTGTAAAGGGGCTCTGCTTTCCAGAAAGGGGGGCATGGGGCTGGGAAGCTGCTGGGGCTGTGCCAGTTTACAACAGCGGGAATTCACCCTGTGTGTTTACTGCTGCTGCCTTCTTCAAGGAGCAAGGGAAGCTCCAGTTTCAAGGACATGTGTTTATTTAACTATTACATCAACATGGTGATGGAGAAAACTGGATCGGAATCTTACTCAGAGAGCTCCTTAACAGTGCGGGCTTGGTTCCCAGTTAGACTAAAGCCCTTTTATGCAGCTTGGGCAGCATAAAGAGGCCTCCCCCTGCGTGGGGCCTCCCCAGCTTGCATAGAGCAGACAGGCTACACCCTCCCTGCCCCCAGCCCCAAAATTGGGGTGAATCGGGGAGTGATCCAAAGTATACTGCACTATGAAAGCTGTCTGTTTCCCAGGACCCAAGTGAGGCCATCCAGGAGCAGAGCATTAGCAGGGGTGGGCAGGGGAAATGTAGGGAGCAGTGAGCACATACCCGGGGGGGGGGGGGGAGTTAGATTCTTTAACCCCACCCCTTTCCCCCAAGGAAGAGGAGTCTCGGATTTCAATGAAATGCTTTTAATTATTGCATCTGCAGTGGGACAGATGAAGTGGTTTCCGTTGTACTGTATCAGCTGGATTGCTGCTCCACCTTTGGCACTGCCTGGGGAATACACACAAGGTCCATGCTGGTTGTCTTGCAGGCTGTACAAAGGTTCCATACTCATAAATGCCCCCATGCTGGTGTGGGAGGGGATGTGGGCAGATTATAGGGTTGACGGGAAGACACAGAGGGAGTGTTGTGGATAATGCAGCCCTGGAGACCAGTGGGAACACATGCGTGTATAAGCGTGTCTGTGTGTCTACTTGCAGTGCAAGGTTTATGTTTAAAGCTGATTTAGACCTCCAGGAAAAAGAAGACATTTAGGCCTCTGCTCCCTATAGGTCAAAAGGGCACCTTTAACATGCTCCTTCCTGAAACTGACCCAAAGCTCCATGTTATTTATAGACGTGTTTCTGTGTAGCTCAAGTTAAGAAGACATCAGATATTTCTTGTAAAATCAGGGAAATGATGACTTACATCTCAGGAACCATAGCCGATAAAGAGAAATAATGGGAGCTTGAATTTTCTATCAGATAGACCTAGGTATTTGGTAGCTTCCAAAAGAGGCACTTTAAAAGTGTTTGGATCAGAAGTGGACAACCATGCCTTCTTCCTGTCTTGGGCTTGCAACTTTAGGACAACACTTTCCACAATCAAACATGCATGTAATTCCCGGCCCTGTAGTCAGCACCTAGTTATTCATTTGACTGTCCCGCTCAAGCCCAGTCAGTGACTTTACCCTTCTTTGCCCTACTCCACTACAGATGCATGGGGAAGGTGCAGAATTGGAGGTAGTTACGTCACTCCCCAGCAGGGGGAATCCAGACAGCAGATTCTGGCCCTTGCATGCTCCCAGGACAGGCAGGGAAGGCCTGATGAGGCCACTCGTGTTTTATTTGTTGGTATGGTAGTCATTTGGGTTCTATCATAGCCACCAATTTTAAATAGATCCTAAGTTTCCAGACAGTGTGCAGCTAACCCCTGTCCATGGATCCCGTTCTGGATACGACACATCTCTTCCAGCCCTCACCACCTGCTATGTAGCTAGGTGTGCAAGACCATGTGATGTGCTGTGGCTGCTTGTGGCATCCAATCAGCCTGTTTTCTCTGGGAGCCCTGTAGGGTTATCACCCCTCTGTGTTTCACCTGCAGTCTCTGGGTTTTAACCTGTTGTCTCTGGCTGAAGCCCCAATTTCTCCAGGTTAGCCAGGGGCGCCAAAATAAAATTGAGGATTCAAGAGGTGGGGCCACATCAAAAGGAGGTGGAAGAGCCTCTTTGCCTCACCCTTTTCCACCCGCACCCCCACAGAATATTGTGACATCACAATGCTCCACAAATGCCACATCAGAAAGGGGTGGGAGAGTTCCTGGGCCCACCCCCTTTGGATCAAAGCAGCTCAAGTCTCCTGAGCCCTTGCATCCTGCTACCTGTGCTTTCTGTCTGCTGCTTTCTCAGCAGTACCATGGTGGATAAATCTGAGGCCAGGGATTGGGCACTTCACCCTTCCTATAGGGTCTGTGTCACTTTCTGTTCTGTGGGCCTGTTCCCTAGACTCAGGCCCCATTCACACAACACCCTTCTCACCTGAAAATTTGCCCCTTGTTCCTCAATTCCGAGTTTGTCTTGTCCAATAGCAATGGGCTCACACACAACTGCTGATGTCCCTGTTTTTCAGTGGCCCAGTCCTTGATCAAGGAGCACTGGAAGCAGTAAGGATTTCACACAACACTGAGAACGTGTATTTGGGCAGCTACCCATCCAAAAAGACTGGTGTGAATGAGCCCTTAGAGTAACATCCTAGAGACTTGCAAGCCTTTTTGCACAATGCTACCTAATGATTTCACAACTTCGCCCATTGTCATGTGAACATGATGTCAATAAGGAAATGTGAGATGGTGGGGGCTACTTTGCTCTAGAGCTGTCTGAGTTAAGCACATTCATTCCATGTACTCCCTACTGCTCACCAGTCCCCAGCACAGCCCCTTTTTATATTCCTGCAGCTCCTCATTCAGGCTATCCCTGTAGTTACACACAATGAATTTCCTCCCTGCAGACACAGCCCATGCCACACTATGACATGGAGGCCCCTGCCACAGCAGCAAAGGCTCTCTGGCTTCAGCCGCAGAGGCAGTGTTTACCCTAACGCGTCCTACTTCTTGGCAGGCAAAACTTCTCTGGACATTGCCAGTTCCCACAATGAACCCAACCCTTCCCAGAGACAGACAGCCGAGACCAACAGAATTCAGAGGCCGGAGCTTGCCAGGCTAATTAGAAGAGCATGGGACCCACATCTGGTAGTTATTGAGGCGAAGGGTGGGGGGGAGCACTGAAAACGGGGGAAGCAAATATTTTCTGCAGCACAAAGGAGGCAAGAGAAATGTCCCGCTTTAGAGAGAGGCCCCAGGACACCAGTCTCTCCCACACACGGAGCCCCCATTACACTGGCCTCTTGCCCACACAGGTCCCTGGGGCTCTCCCTTCTAAGTGCCCCTTGCTCCCCTCTCTAGACAGGCCTCTCCTTCCAACATGCAGATCAGTCTCAGGCCTGGCCTTAGGGTGGGGCAGGGGAAAGCCACTTTGGACCCCTTGGTATGGGGGGGCAGGACTCAAGTGGCAGCATGATGATGCCACCCTGAAGCCCCCAGGCTGATGCTTCCTATTGGTTGGAGCCCTTTCCCCACCCCCACCCCCGAGCTCTTGCGTCACATTTTACACCTTCCTGAAGGCTTAGGGCTTTGAGCTTCCATGCTCCAGACAAGATGTTGCTGCTATGTAGGAATTGTCAGGCTTAATCAGACCAAAGGACCATCTAGCCCAGTATCCTGTTTCTGATAGTGTCCAACACTGGATGCTTAGCTAAGGTTACTGCACAGGTGGTGTGGCCACTTCAGAAAGTGGGTGGGAGAACCTTTTTGCCCCACCCCTTGCTGATATGGCCTCAACTCCACCGGGGGGGGGGGGGGGATTATCAGGTTACCCAGGCACCCCAGCACGTGAAAGCAGAGAGATACCAGGTCAAAACTAGAGGGGCAGTCAGTATCCCTATGCTTAAGAGGAAAGTGTAGTACAGAAATGGCAACGCTTTGTCCTCCACAAGCCATTTGTGAATTTGGAGAGAGACCAAGGGGGCTCATATGAGAGGACATGCAGAAAGAGAAAACAGAGGATTGAAGAAATGCTTTCAAGAGGAAGGGAGAAAAGATGTTGAGGATACCCAGTCAGACAGGGAGAAAGGCCCTGGGGTGTGTTTGCACCATTGGCTGAAGGATCTAACTCTGCCTAGCACACACATGACACTAGTGAGTGATACCCTGAATATCAGACTGTCTTTTAGGGTTGCCAGATCCAAGCTTAAAAATAATAATAAACACTGCACATTTGCATAAAAATAGGCATGCAAATATATGTAAATTATATAATTCAGATTCACATTTTAACTATTTGCATATTGAAATTTATGCAGATTTATGGGCATATATGGCGTGAAAGTTGCTTTGGCCTGAACTAGAATGGCTGGCACAACTGTCAAGTATCCCCACCAGCTGCTGCTAGAGGTGGTCTCAGGCAGGAGTGACAGGAGTCTATGTCCCTGGCCCCACAACTCCAGAGGCCCTGCACCCTGGAAGTGCCATGCTTGGACAGATCAATGGTCCATTGCACCCAGCATCCTGTCTCCGACAGTGGCTACCTTTTGTCGCTTCAGAGAAGTACCCAACAAGTCATAATGGAGTTATCCATTCCCCACTGTTCAACCCAGCTCCAGGAAGTCTGTCCTTGATTGATAGCTATTTATAGACCTATCCTCCAAGAACTTGTCCAGTCCTTTTTTAAACCCAGCTTTGCTACTGGCCTTCACACAACATCCTCTGGTAACAAGTTCCACAAGTTAATTTTGTTTTGAGGGAAAAAGACTTCCCCACATATTGGCCAGCTGCTGACCCCACCTGCCACTCTAGCCAGGCCCCTTTCACTCCAAAATTTAAGGCTGGCCCTGGCTTCAGCTGGTCCTGGCTCCTACACTCTGGGGAAGGGCACCAAGTGTACTGCCTAGTTTCATTATAGTATCAGTGTGATGCCATCCAGTGGCTCCTCCTGAAACATTGGGTGTTTTCAGACAGATGGCTGGCCACCCCTGGACCTGTTCCAGGAGTTTATGCCCACATCTGCCGTTTGCAGCCCCGCTTGGGTCTATTTTAAATGGGCCCGGCAGCTGCCACAGCTCACAGTCTACTCATGCGGTGCCCCTCTCCCGCACACCATAGAGTTGCAGGCGGATCACCAAGCACTCTGGGCTGCCACCCGCAACTCCGTGGTGTTGCCCAGGGCAACCCCCAGCCGAGAGTGGAGCTGCAGCTGACCTTTCAACAAGCAGATGGACCGCAGCTCCACCTTGGGCCAGTGCCCTGGGTTTGGCTGGCCTGCTCTGCTGGTGGCACTCCACGATGTCCTAGAGCACCGTTGGTGGGGCTGTTGCAGGGACAGTCTGCTCTGCCTTTGCTCGACCTGCACATCTGGTGGCCCACCTGTAGAGGTGAGGCGGGGCTGCTGTCTGTCTGAAAACACTCACTATGGCAACAAGAATGTGGGGTTGTGCTTAACCCAAAAGGAGAGAATCCCTGCAACAGCACTCAGTCTCACTGGGCTTCCTGAATTAAGTCACTGCTCTCAGACTCAACTCCCTTGCTGTGTACAACTGAGTGAGGGGGGCAGGCTTAGCCAACTGGTTGACCTATGAGGGCTTGAGAGAAGCATGCAGCCCTCTGTCATACTTGTCTTAAATCCTGTCAATGGGATTCTCGAGGCTCTGGAGTTATCAACTCACAGATCGCAGTCAGACAGACTGGTAAGAGAAGTACCACTCCCAGTGCTTATAGATGCAAATACATGAGAAAGGGTGACTCACCAGGGGTGCCAGCTTCCCAGATGCTTTGACCCAGAAAAGGGCAGAGGCTATGAGGAAAGGGGACAAGGCAACAGGATTCTCACCCCTCCCCAGTGTGACCACACCTCTTTGGAGCATCGCAATGTCACAGTGTTCTGAAGGCCATATCAGGAAGCAGTGAGGCAAAGGGTCTCCCACCATTTTTCAACGTTATCCACCCCGCATATCCCAGGGAAATACAGGCTTCACCCAGAGTCCACAGATGATGCAGTCAAACCCAGAGGGGTGATAACCCTAAAGGTAACTAGTGTCACTAAGCATGAGGATCTGCTCTAGTCTAACACTCTTTACCCTGCTGAGAGCTGTCAAGCACAAATTTTCTGTCATTGATTGTTCTCTGGATTTCTCTTTAGAGACGATTCTCAGCCAAGGCAACTCTCTGCTGGTTTAGGGCTGATTCCTCCTTCTTCACATCTCACTATTCTGATGCAAGCTGCTAAAAACCCTTCCCGTACTTGCAAACTTACCATGTATTCCTTAGTCTGTGTTTACCTTGCCCCATAGCAATATATTCACACAGCTGATGATTTGCCTGTATTTCAGGCTGCTTTCCGACATTACATGGGAGGGGTGGGAACTTGCAAAATCTCCACTGCAGCTCTGTAATCCAGGGATCAGAATGCACTAATCCCCTGTTAGCACAAGAGAACACCTGTCTTTGTAAAGGCTACATTTGGGGACCATGATACAGCCTTCAGAGCATTGTGACATTGCGTTCCTTGTATTTCCTTGTTAGTGCCTGGCCCAATGAGCATAGGTATCATAGGGACAGGAGAGAGATTTGTCCTGAGGCCCAAGCTGTGGCGGTGCAGGAATCCTGTCCTGTTTTGGCATGGGAAAGCAGTGTGCATGGGACCCACCAAGTGGGCAACACAGGACAGAGAAAGCACCGGCAGCATCACAAGGCAGGCAGCGCAGCCGCAGCCTCCAGGACTCAGGCGCAGCAAGCAGATGGAGGAATAGGTGCTGGGGGGAGGAAGGAGCAGAGAGGGTGGATAGGGGAGAGGATAGTGATGAGGAGGGTCCAAGTCCATTTCTTGCACCTGAGCCGATTCTAACCTAGCTACTCTCCTGCCTGGCGCCCCTTGTAGTGGACAGTTGTAGTTTCTTGTTACTGCCTCACTATGTTGCATGGTTTACTGCCCTGTTAGGTTTTTGGTTCCCTAGTCCTCTGTTGATGCTTCATTACATTATTCCCTGTTGTGTGTACCTGTCATCCTTTGTATACCTCTCTTCTTGAAGATTTAGTTCCTGGATACCTCTCTTATAGGGTTGCCATACCTCCTCTTTAATCCAGGATGCTGATGAAAAATACATGGTGCAGGGCAGCATTGGTTCCAGTGCAACCTTGCACCATGTATTTTTCATAAACGTCCTGGATTAAAGGGGTGGTATGGCCACCCTACTCTCATACCCTGCTTGGTATTTGCTTGTCCTGTAGGTCCTAATTCCTCTGTATCTTTCTCAGTGGTCCCTTATTGTGCTTCCTTAATCCCTCACAGCGTGTGTTAGCCTTTCCTTCCTCTAAGTCTTGATCCCCAGTTGCAAGTGTGTGTATCATCTCCTCACTATGCATCTATGTCTTTTAGATCTCATTAGCCTCCTTTCCCTTCGTCAAGATATGTGCTACCTGTTGGGTGCCTCCTTGTAGTTCTTCCCCCGGAATTTCTTGTTTCCTGTGCAATGTTTCTCTTGCAGAGTTTTGGGTCTTTTTGTCTCTGGAATCTAAGTCGCAATCTACTTTCTGTATGACTCAAGTATTCTTTCTTTGGGAGAATATATTCCTCTGATGAGACTGAGTCTCTGGCCTAACATTGAGGTAGTGCCAAGTGATGATCATTGGCTGTAGCCTTATGGCTTAGCTGCTATTCCGTCCTTAGGGTACAGTGACCCCATGCCCTCTAACCTAGGCAGCTTCTACATGAACACAGTTATTCCAATTGTGATACCTGCCATCCCTGTACCTGTACCCCAAAACCCCTTTGGAGTCAGGGTGGGTCTGTAGCCTTGCTCTGGGCAAGGCCTGAAAGAGAGGAGGGTTGAGATTACCTCCCCCTCTACACACAGCCTCCCACCCTTCTGTCACGGCCAGGCCTTGAAGGCTTCTGGGAGGTGCTCTTGGTGGCCTGTGCTATTGGCAAGGTCCTGCAGGGGGTGACTCTCTTCCTGTTCATGGCACTCTCCCTTTTCTCTCCTGCCTTGCTCACCACACACACCTGGTGGTGGGTGTGGCCACACCTGCCACGGTCTGATTGGCTCTGTGGAGTACTTAAGGACTGCTGAGGGCAGTGGCAGGTGTGGAGCTTTGAGTCATTTCCCTTTAGACTTGTGTTTGGCCTAGTCACCTTGTTTGCGCTTTGTTGGGAGTAGCGTTTGGTGGTGGTGAGTTCTGTGTACAGTTTCCCTCTCACACCCTGCCTTGTTTTCATGTTAGTCTGTCTCCTTGTTGTTCTCTCAATGCCCTACTGTAAGTAATCCCTATTGTTTGCTGTATTTGTCTCCCTGTTCCTTCCTAGTTTCTGTGTAGCCTGGTGTCCCTGTGTGTGTGTTCTAGTTGTCTCTGCGTTCTAGTTCTCTTTATTCTTGTTCCTCACTCCCTTCCTTGCTCCCTCGCCTTGTTCCTCCCTCCTTGCTCCCAGGGCTCCCTCATTCCTCTCCTTGCTCCCAGGGCTCCCTCGCCTTGGTCCCTCCTCGCTCTCAGGGTTCCCTTGCTCCTCCCCTTGCTTCAGGGTTCCCTTGCCCCCCCTTATTGCCCCTAGGGTTCCCTGCTCCCTAGTCTTGGCCCCTTGCCCCCATTGCTCCCTAGTTTTGGTTTCTCGTTCCTTAGTCTTGGCCCCTCGCTCTCTTTTCCCTGGTTTCTCGTTCCTTATCCGTGACCCCTTACTTCCCTGCCTTTGGTTCCTTGTTCTTTACCCCGTATCCCTTGCTCCACTGCCCCTGGTTCCTTGTTCCTTACCCCTGATCCCTCGCTTCCCTGTCTCTGGTTCCTTGATCCCTGCCTCTAGTTCCTTGATCCCTCGCTTCTGGTTTCCTGTCCCTCAACCTCGATGATGAGCCGTAAGCCTTCTTAGACCAGTTTGGCTGGGCCTTATGCTGAGTGCTTAGTCTCCTTGGTATTGGAGAGCGGTTGAGAGGTTTCCTTGTTTAATCTGAGGGACAGCCTAGATTCCCTACACTCCGTCCCCCCTTCTGTCTACCCACTTCCTTTCCCTGGCTCCGCCCCTGGAGCCTGACACCTTCCTACACCCTTACCTCTCTTGCAGTCAAAGGGCTGGGTCTTCCCAGCCTGCCTGAGCCCTGGTCAGGGCCTGTCCTTACCTCAGGTCCAGGTGGGCCTGGGGCTCTCTGTTTGCTCCCCAGTCAGAGCAAGCGGCACTTGCAGCTGCCACCCCGATCCTCCACTCAACTGTTCCATCCCCCTTTGCTGTGGCCGCCTGGCAGCTTAAAACATCGTGCCAGGCCTGCCCTTCCAGGGCACTTCCTGGTGACATCACTGACAGCGTGCCAGGAGGAGGCGCTACTGTCAGAGTGGCCGGGAAAAGGCCTCCTCCTTCTAGCCCCTCCTGCCAGGGCGCTGCCATTCAGGTCCTCTTCCTTTGGGCAGCTGTCCCTGCCAGGGAAGCTGCAGAGACTCCTTTCAAGGTGGGGTTTGTCTCTCCAGGGTGGTCCAGTGGCTGGACTGTCCTTCCTCCTGTGACACCGATATTAGCTGTAATTCCAGCATGACATCCCAGGATTGTCAATCCGAGATAACTGTCTACACAGTCATTAATTTTCAGAGATAAGCACTATCCTGGAATAGCAGTGAAGATGCTTATATCGGTAGGAGAGTCACATTTATTATTATTATTATTTTATTTTATTTTATTATAAACATTTGTATAGCACCAGCTGTGTACCTGGTGCTTTACAGAACAAAGCTAAAGATGTGGTCCCTGCCTACAGTTTACAATCTAAAAAGACAAGGAGGGGGCAACAAGGAGAGGAGACAAAGGGAGGACAAGGGAGAAGCAAACAAACATGCAAGTGGCTGCAAAGTCTCAGGTGCGCGTGCTTGGCTTGGTTACAGTTAGGCAGGAGTCTGCAGAGGCGGGCAGACGGTAAGTATTTGGGGGACAACAACTAGCAAATATTGGGAAAGGCGGCACGGAAGTAGAGCATTGGTGATCTTGGCAAGGGCAGTTTCTGTGGAGTGTAGGGGGTGGAAGCCAGATTGGAGAGGGTCCAGCCAGGAGTTGGCAGAGAGGAGGTCCAGGCTGCGGGAGTAGACAACACGTTCCAGAAGCTTAGAGGCAAAGGGAAGGAGTGAGACTGGCCGGTAACTAGAGGGGTCGGATGGGTCCAGGGTGGGCTTTTTGAGGATGGGAGAAACAGTGCCATGCTTGAAGGCGGAGGGGAAGGAGCCAGTGGAGAGGGAGAGATTAATGACATGTNGAGAGCAATAGAGGTCAGGAGGCGGGAGGAGATTGTGTCAAGAGGAAAGGTGGAGGGGTTTGAGGAAGAGAGCAGAGTGGAGACTTCCTCAAGGGAGGCCGGGGGGAAGGAGGTGAGGAGAGAGGGGGGAGGGGGTGGTAAGGGAGTGGGAAGAGGAGATGGCTGGGAGGCAATGTCCTGGCAGATCTTGTCGATCTTAGAGGTGAAGAATGATGCGAGATCCTGAGCAGACAGGGTGGAGGGGGGCAGGGGGGCTTGAGTAGGGAATTGAAGGTAGAGAAAAGGCGGCGAGGGGTTACGAGAGTAGGATTCGATCCTGGAGGCATAGTAGTGTTGCCTAGCCATGGAGATAGCAGAAGAGAGGGAGGAGAGGGAGAATTTATAGTGGAAGAAGTCAGGGTGGGAACGGGATTTGCACCAGAGTTGTTCAGCAGTCTGGGTGCAAGAGCGGAGGTAGCGGATGTTAGGGGTGAGCCAAGGACAGGGGTTTTGGGGTCGGACAGGGCAGGAGGAGAGGGGGGCAAGAGAGTCAAGGGTTGAAGTGATAGAGGTGTTAAGAGAAGAGATGGCAGAGTCTCGGGAAGAGGAGAAGACTGAAGGAAGGAGGAGGGAGAGGGAGGAGGCGAAGTCAAGAGGGGTCTGCGAAATTACAGAAAGGGCGTGGAGCAGGGGAAGATGAGGGGGTTGGTGGGAGAGGTTGAAGGAGGCAAGGTGTGGTCAGATTTATGAAAAGGATTGAAGGAGATCAGCAACAGAGCAGTTTCTGGAGAAGATGAGTTCGAGGGAGTGCCCATCGGTGTGGGTGGGGGAATCAGTCCAGAGGCGGAGATCGAAGGAGGAGGTTAGGGGGAGAAAGCGGGAGATGGGGGACTTAGAAGGTGTGTCAACGTGGATGTTAAAGTTGCCAAGAATAAGAGTGGGGGTATCATCAGAGAGGAGGAAGGTTAGCCAGGATTCAAAGTCTGGGAGAAAAGAGGAGAGGGGGCCAGGGGGGTGGTAGGTGACAGCAACATGAAGGTGAAGTGGGGAGTATAGACGCACAGAATGAGCCTCAAAGGAGGGGAAAGGGGTTGGAATTGACAGGGGTTGGCAAGGAGAAGGCCCACGCCACCACCCTGACCCTCAGGGCAAGGCCAATGAGAGAATGAAAGGCCTCCAGAGCAGAGGGTGGCAGGGGTGACAGAGTTGGAGGGGGAGATCCAGGTTTCCATAAGAGCAAGGAGTTGAAAGGGGCGAGAAAGGAAGAGGTCATGAATGAAGGGGGCTTTAGTCACGGAAGAGCAGCAGTTCCGGAGGGAGCAGGAGAAGGGGAGTTGATCTGGGGGAAGGCAAGGAATATGGATCAGATTGGGGGATGTGGAGAGAGTGGGCATGCAGGGTCTGGATAAGGGGGGAGGAGGGGGCTTGCAGGGAATGGGTAAAGGGGGTATGGGGGGTATAGGCAAGGTGGAGAGGCTTTTGGAGGAGGAAGAGGGAGAATCGGGAGACAGCAGCAGTGAGAGAAGGAGGGGAGAGATGGAGGGAGGGTGAGGGAGCAAGGGAGATATGGGGAGGCAGCCTAGTGGTCTGTGTTCAAGGCAGGAGAGGGGGTAACCAGGCCTGTGGGAGGCACGGAAGGGTCTGCACAATGTCCAGTGGCAGTACAAGCAACGGCTGGAAGCAGCTGTGTGGTAAGGGCGTTGTCAGCGTTGGATCCTCGCGGGCCTCACTCTAGCCTCACAACGGCCACAAAACAACCAGCACCCTTTTGGCGCCGCCTGAGGGCTGCTGCCCCCAGGGGTGGGGGGGGCAGCTTTCTAGGGGGCAGGGCCTAGTGCAGGGTCCCAAGAGGAGGGCGTGCTCACCTGTGGGCAATGGAGTAGAATGAGCAGGGGCCGCTCTGGGCTTCTCTTCCTGCCGGGGGGGCGGCAAGCTTTCTAGGGGGCAGGGCCGAGTGCAGGGTTCCAAGAGGAGGGCGTGCTCACCTGTAGGCAATGGATTCCATGGTGCAGTACAGTTGAATTTCACCGCCTTGGGGAACTGCAACCAGGAGGAGAATGCCCCTGCTAGAACATTGGTCTTGTCATTAATTGTCCAGGATGCAAATTTCCAGAGGGTATTCTGTATTTATGTAGAGAACTGAGACAAAGGGTCATTTCAGATGTGCAATCTCCACGTCCAACCACACACTGGGATCCGTTTCAGATCCCAGTGAGGAATCAGCCTGGCTGTCCTTTAGACATGCCGGCTGATTCCTACAGGGGATCGGGAGGGGGCGGCGTGGGGTGGGGCGTGACGTGCGGCCACACAGCCCTGTCCCCCTGTGCTTCCCTAGCTGCCCTCCCTCTGGAAGACGGAGGGGCGCAGCGGCCAATATGGCTGCTGTGTCCGATCCCGCATTGGGGTCGACCACGGTCCAGAATCAACAGAAGTAACAGATGTTACTTTCCGCCGATTCCGGACCGTGGTTCAGCTAACCATGGTTCTGGACCTCCGGGCGGCTGGCAGTCCAGAACTGTGGTCAATGTGTTTCCCGCCAGAGGTTCACCGTGGTGAACATCTGACGGAACGCACTACAGACGTTGCGGTACCGCAGCCACCACAGGGGGTTCACTGTGGTTGACTATGGTATCATAACGTCTGAAATTACCCAATCAGGGCAGTTGCAAAGGGAACTGGATTCTGCCACACAAACAGTGCAGTTGACTTTCAGTGCCTTCTTCTGCTCTGATTTCTGGGAATACAATGGATTGGTGGGGATGCCAGTGCCCTTGGAGATAGTGGACACATTGTCTGCCGCCTCCATTTCCAGCTAGCCCCCCTTCCCCACCCCTGGCCAATATGAGGGTTTGGTGAGAGACCCTCAAGAGAGGGCAGTATCCCCTGGTACTGGGTGCCTCTCCTGGTTGCTGTGTGAGCAGCTGTGAGCCCCTCTTCTCCCAACGTCCTTGCTGTGCCTATGTCACTTGCTGGCATGGGTCCCTGGAGCGGATGGGTGTGATGGATTCCCTCTGATGCAGGATCAGAGTGGATTAGGAGGCAGCATGGGTAGTATTTTGTCTGTTGTAAATCCCTACCCATGACATTTTATTAATTTATTATTATTATTATTAGCGAGCATTTATATAGCGCCAACAATGTACCTGGCGCTTTACAAAGTAATGGAATAGACACAGTCCCTGCCCTAGGTAATCCCTACCTGCAGTTCTCAATGGCGGGGAGGTGGGGGGAAGGGGGCTTCAATCCAGGATAGCAGTGTACACGAGCACTATTCCTGTGTTATGTTATACTGAAAAAAATAAAACCTCAAAAATCAGGTAGGTCAATTCAGGGATAAAATCAGGAAGCAGGAATTATTTATGCCAAGATGTCTATCCACACAAACAATTAATCCCTGAATTAGAGGGGCTTATTCAGGGATAATGCACATGTAGAAGTACTCTTAGTCTCTGTCTTTTTCTCGTGGGGATTGTGGGATCTGTATGTGGCTGCCTCTGTCCTGAGCCCTTCCTTCTTGCTAGATGGGCTTTTAAGGAGCACAGAAAGTGAGATGGATTTCACACAGCACTCTACGGTATAGGAGTATTGTGTGAATGAACTTTTAATCACTGCAGAATTGACCTGTCAGTTTACCTTTCCACACTTTCTGAGTTACAATTGCTGAATGCCTTGTATTTTTAGGGAACATCACAGTGCCCTAGAACTGCACCGAAAAGACACTTCCAGCTCCTTCTGTTTTAAACTTTGATCTTGTAGCCTTCTCCTGAGTTAATCAAACCACAGACTTTCAAATAACCCTGGCAAAACAAAAGGGTCCGTTTTGTGCACAAGCACCATTGTCTTGGCAGAATCCAAGCTTCCTCGTCCTTTGATCATTATAGCTTGTGCATCTGACTGGAGCCAGGTGGAGGCCAGCAACCTCATTGCTTTGTGGGGTGAGGATCATATGAACTAGCCCAGCTGTCGAACAGGTGCTAGAATGCAAAGGCTTAGAAGGGGAGGTCTAAGCAGATGGTGGAACTAGGAGACTCCGGAGGCTATTAATAAAGTTGGTCAGGGGATGAGACTCTGCCATCTCCACTCTCAACACCTCTCTCTCCTCGACCCTTGACTCTCTTGCCCCCCTCTCTTCCTGCCCCGTTCGGCCCTGAAACCCCTGCCCCTGGCTCACCCCTAACATCTGCTACCTCTGCTCCTGCACCCGGGCTGCCGAACGCCTCTGGCGCAAATCCCGCTCCCTCCCTGACTTCCTCCACTACAAATTCTCCCTCTCCTCCCTCTCCTCAGCTATCCCCCTAGCTAAACAACACTATTATGCCTCCAGGATTGAATCTTTCCCTCGCAACCCTCGCCACCTCTTCTCTACTTTCAACTCCCTTTTAAACCCCCCTGCCCTCCTCCGCCCTCTTCCCTTCCTGCTCAGAATCTTGCATCGTTCTTCACCTCAAAGATAGACAAGATCCGTCAGGACATTGCCTCCCACTCACCTCCTGCTCCCGTACTGCCCCCTCCCCTCCCCCCTCTCTCCTCACATCCTTCCCTCCTGCCTCTCTCGAGGAAATCTCCGCCTTGCTCTCTTCATCCAACCCCTCCACCTGCCCCCTTGACCCAATCCCCACCCGCCTCCTGACCTCTATTGCTCCCGCTGTCGC
>QEPC01001423.1:8032090-8048321 GCA_003113815.1 Sphenodon punctatus | reverse complement strand
CAGATGCTGTAGGCCTTCCGGGGAACTTCCGGGTTTCCCCGGAAGGCCTACAGCGTCTGAAGCCGGCAGCCACAGCCGACGCTGAGGCCTGCGGACCGCCGCCGCCGCCACCCGGAGCTGAACTGAAGGTACTGGATCCTGGGGGAACTTGTAGTAGGGTGATCCCTGGGGGGGGTTTTTTGATCAGGTCTATACTTACCGGCTGCTGCTGGGACGCCGCGGCCGCTGGTGCTGGGGGGGGGGGCGGGCTCTGGGTTGAACTTGCCGGCAACGGAGGGGTATTTTTTAAAAAAAATCCAGGGTGGGTGGGGGGTGTCCCCCCCAGCCCGGACTCGGGGAGGTTTTTGGTGGGGCGTTTTTACATTGCGGCCATTCATTTAAATGGCCGCAATGTAAAAAAAAATCCGGTACCCGGAATCCGGTAACCGGACCGGATATACCGGGTTGAATCCGATAATGCCGGTACGCCCAGTACCGGCATTATCGGATACCAGATATACCGGTAGGCCCGACCCTAGTGGTTAGCGTCATGTCTGTTTTCACCCATTGTGCCTAATGATACCACATGGCATGTTAGCAGGTACAACATGGGGAACAAGGCAGCAGTGCTTGTGTGGTGAGCAAAACACCGATTTACCCCAAGGTGGACTGTGTGTCTAAGCAGCGCTACATGGTGAACACAGGGCCCAACCGGTGTTCATATCAAGGTCAAAACACCCATTCAGACACCCCGTTGATGTTATGTCTAAAGACACCCGTTCAACACTTGGGGAAAACCCCTTCCTGGTACAGGCTCAGCTATTCCTTTATAGTCCCATCCCAAGCAGAGCGCAGGATGGGCAGAGCCAAGAGGAGCAATTTGTCCTGGGCTTCCCATAAAAGAAGAACCCCACAACAACTGGAAGGTAGCAGTGACCCTAGTAAGAAACTGGTTTGTTCCTAGTTCCTCATTCATAATCCCAGTTTAAACTGGTTCCTTATTCCCAGTCCCAGATTTGTTATTCATACAGTTGAGATTGGTTCCTTTATACACGTTCCAACCAATAGATTGATTCAGCTTAATAATGCTAAAGGCAAATGAGTTCAAAGAGGTAATGAATTCCAAACAGGAGTCTGGGGCACCCCAGCCTCTGCCAAACACGCCCCGCTGGCTCCGCCGGAGGGCGCTGAGGCCCCGAGCTTTTCCCGCTAGTCACAGGCCGAGCCTGGCCCCGCCCAGCCGGAGGCGGGCCCTTCCTTTCTCCTCCTGCCCGGCGCTGCCCCCTGCTGCTCGGCGCCGCCGCCGCCATGGAGCGTTTCGGGGCGGGCTACGAGGAGCGGGCGGATCTGGCCCGGCAGCAGGCTCGGCACTATCAGCTCCTCTCCGACCTGCAGGCGTTGGTCAAGGAGCTGCCCAGGTGAGGCAGCTTCTCCAGGCAGAGGCGGGGCGGCCGGGCTAGGAGCCTGGGCCTCCGGGGTGGGGGAAGCGGTACATGCCGCCGCCGCCGGGGTTCTTCTGCTCCGAGTAGCCGTTTAGCGGGCAAAGAACCAGCTGCCCGGGCCGGTCACCTTCCAGGGTCTCTGCAGCCAGGGACTTGGCTAGGGGGGGTCTGCGGCGGGTGTTGCTTAGTCTGTAAACAGGAGTACCTTGCCCCAATGGTCCGCCCCCCCCCCCCCCCCCTTTCTTTTGGGCTGCAGAGGGAAGAGGATGGGAGAGGCAGGGACTCAGAGGCTGGCACCCTAGCCCCCTCCTTTCCAAAAGGCGATTTTTTGATTGATTTTTTTGCAAGAGGTTCAGGGAAGGGACTGAGGCAACTCCTTGATGGGGAGAAAGTTAGCAAAGTGGGGTCGTTTCCCTTAGGAAGGAGAATGAGATGAACAAGAGGGGACAGGATCCAAGCCTGTAACTTAATGAATGCTATTGAGAAGTTAGATCAGGAGCTACTGTACCAATGCTGCCCTCCACTGTACTCTGGGTTTGACTCTGACAATGAACATGATTATCGCTAGATGGGCTCACCTCAGATAACTGTGGGAATAGAGTTGCCCCAGGCCTTGGGATGTATGTGCCTATGCTGGAGTAAATTGACCCAGAGTACTATCACTGTTGTGCGCATGCGCTGGAACCCACACCATGCCCATTCTTGTATTCCCAGATGCCAGCTCTTATAAACTGATTTGGGAACGCCACAATTTTAGGGTTTCTTGAATCCTAAACTCGTGAGTGAGAATCTGAGTAGTAGATGTGGTGGTTAGGGGGTGGTGTTAATGAACGATTTGACCTATATGTCTGGGGGAGAAAAACTTGAGTGCGTGACTCCACCGTGACCAAGTTGGGCACAAGCGACACTAGCTTCTTGGAATGGTTTACATCACCTTGATGGGTGCAAGGATGCCATCATTCAGTTTTCTTTATCTTAGGCCAATTTACCCTCCGTGTCTCCCTCCAGCCCATCACCACTACCCCTCTTGAACTGATATAGTAAGGATGTTTCTATAACAGAGTTAAATTAAAACCTGAACTGGCTGAGAATGTGTGAATACTAACCATCAATGGTGCTCTTTCTACACTACACCCCGTTTGTGGTGGGGGTGCTGTGTGAAAAGAGTTTACTTTGCAAGTAAATCTGTGCCAAGCAACTCCATGTAGGACTCTGCTCCCCACAACCAGGGGTAACCTACTCTGCTCTATGGCAGCTTCTTCCATTGGAGAAATTTTGTGTGAAAGGCTCCAAACGTTCTTCTGCACCAATACCAGTACAGTGATAAATAGTAGGGGCTAAGAAATGCTCTCTGGGAGCTTATAAAAGCACTATGTGAATGCCAGAAGGTTAGTTTCTTAAACCGGTTTCACGACACACCAACTTAATTTTATACTGGTATAATCTGTGGGAAAGCTGACTTAGCATACATGGCACCTTCACTCCCACCTTCCCGAGCCCCCACAGAGGAAGCCAAGATGGCCTGCACTTTATTTTGGCTTCCCTTGCTTGGGTGGTTGTGTGAATTGTGCCCTAAGTTGTCTTCTGCTTGTTGTTTGCTTTATCCTCTAGGGAGCAGGCTACCTCTCTGAACGGGAGGAGTCTCGTTAGGTTAGTAACAAAGATAACTTCTCTGCCCCTCTTTCACTTGACTTTTCTTGTATTTTCCCAGCAGTTCTTCTCAACAGCGCTTATCTTACACAATCCTCAGCGACCTGGCATTGGCACTCATTGATGGCACGGTCTTTGAGATTGTCCAGGGTTTGCTTGACATCCAGCACTTGACAGAGAAAAACCTGTACAACCAGCGACTGAAGCTGCACAGTGAGCACCGAGGTGAGAACCCCAGCAACAGGCAAGCAAGTTGCCTTCTCAATGGCCACTTGAATTGCTGTTTTTTGTAGTCGTATTTATTATTTATATAGCACTAGCAATCCATTAATTAGAGAAAAAGTCAATGTTGACAAGTGCAAAGTGGTGTATTTAGGGGAAAATAGTCCTAATTATGCATACACAGTGCTGGGTTCTAAATGAGGGGTTATCATTCAGGAAAAGGGTCTTGGAGCCATTGTTGGCACATTGAAAACGTGCAGCAGTGGTCAAAAAGGCAAATACCGTTAGGGATTCGGAAAGGAAAATAAAATAGAAAGCATCATAATGCCACTATATAAATCTATGGTGTCCATCTCAAAAAAGATAGAGTAGAACTAGAAAAGGTGCAGAGAGCGGCAACAAAAATGATCAAGGTTATGGGATGGCTTCCATACAAGGAGAGGCTTGATAGGTTAGGGATCTTCACCCTGGAGAAGAGACGACTGAGAGGGGAGATGATAGAAGTTTGTAAAACCATGAGTGGCGTGGAACACATAAACAGGAAGCTGCTGTTTGCCCTCAAATAATACTAGAACTAGGGGGCGCTCCATGAAACTAATCGGCAGCGGACTTAAAACAAACAAAAGGAAGTACTTTTTCACTCAGTGCTCAACTAACGTGTGGAACTTGTTGCCAGAGGATATTCTGAAGGATAGTAGCATAACTGAGTTTAAGCAAGAATTATATTGGCGGCTCGGTCCATCAATGGCTATTAGTCAAGTAGGTTTGGGGGATGCAAGCTTTGAGTGTCAGGAGCTGGGAGTGAACAGCAGGGAATGGATCACTCCATTATGACCTGTTGGGGGGTGATACTTCGCAGTGCCCGAGCATGGCTGCTGTTGGAGAAGGATGCTGGGCTTGATGGACCATTGGTCTGGCCCAGTACAGCACTTCTTATGTTCTTATGTTAATCACCTTCCTTGAATGTTTCCAAACCCTGACTGGATAAGCATCTGTCTGCGATGCTCTAGGCAAAGCGTATCCTACCTTGGAGCCGAGAGTTGGACTACATGCCCCCTGGTCACTTACAACCCTACAATTCTCTACCGCATTCTAACAAAGTTTCACTGTGTATTTTTTGCTATAACATCAGTTGGGGGCGGTGACTACGTAATACTGAAATAGCACACTTATTCCAAAATCCGTGTCCTTGCGCAGGGTTGCACCTAAACAATGAAAAGTATGAATTGCAACCAACTTGGTTATTTTGGTGCAAGTTACTATGGAGACGCCTCCTTATTGTCCCTACCAGATTATTTAGTGGGTGAGCAGAACTCTGTTTAAGATGCAATCCCGGTCCTCTTGAAGTCAATACGAGTTTTGATTCTACTGAAGTAAATGGCTAGCTTGCACCCTAAATGTTTTGTTAAACAAAATTAATGAAACTGTAAATAAAAACTGTAGGTTAAAAATGGGCCACTGAGATTGCAGATACTCTTTACTGGGAGTCTGAGTATCCGCTCCTGAAAAAACCCTGCACTTGATTTGAAGTTACTAAAAACTAAGCTCTTTGGAATATGAGTTTTCATGTCCTAAGGCACCTTTTGCTCTGTATAGAGAAGAAATGCTGTAGTTAATTTAAGCTGTGTGTTGTCACTCCTCGATGTGGAATCTAACAAGCGTTTGTGTTTCTTTAACCATCAGTGCTCAAGCAAGATATGCTCCACAAGCACAAGGAGGCCCAGCAATCCTGCAAATCTCACAACGTGCCCGTTCTCAAAGCTGCTCAGCAGAGGGAGCTGGAGGTGAGTCAATTTCCCAGCTGGGAATTTGAATCCTGCTTGTTTCAGCTAAAACACCACGGCTAACTTGTTTGCTTGTTTTTGTCCCCCATACAGCATGTTCTGAAGTTCTGCTTTAATTGGATGAAAATTAAAAACTGCCTAAGCCTGCGTTTATAAAAGCTAGTAAAGCCAAGTCTTACCATAGGGGACCAAATGTAGGAGCTGGTTCTGAAACCAGTGTAGAGATCAGAGTGATAACAGCTGAGCTAGAGTGCCTGTGAGAGGGCCCAATGGTCAGATGGACCCTAAATGAAATTCTTTGTTGCCACATTTCTGGGAACTGGGAATGTTTAGCCGAGACAAAAGAAGATATGGGGAGGGGGGCATGACTACTGTTTTCAAATATGTCAAAGACTGCTATAAGCAAAAGGGTGTTTGGTGGTTCTCTCTGGCCACCAAGGATAGGACTAGAGATAATGGGCTTAATTTAAAGGAGAAAAGACTTGGGCGCTCTCTCTCCCTCCCATCTGCCAATAGGGATCATTAACAGCGAGCATCTCCCAACAAGGCATATGTTTTCAGTGCAGGACTTGCTGGCTGACTTGGCTTCCCAGGAATCAGGGGAATCCGTCTATAAAATCATGAGTGGTGTGGAACTTGTAAACAGGGAATGATTATTTACCCTCTCAACTAGTATTAAAACTAGGGGACACTCCATGAAACTCACAGGTGGCAGAGTAAAAACAAACAAAAGAAAGTATTTTTTCACTCAGCGTACAATTAGGTTGTGAAATTTACTGCCAGGGGAGGTGGTCAAGGCCAGCAGTATAGCTGAGTTTAAAAGAGGTTTGGACAAGTTTCTGGAAGATAGTTCCATTAGCAGCTATTAGCCAGATAGGATTGGGGAACAAAACCCTTTACTGCCTGGGGATGACCCACAGGGAATGGATAGCATGGTGACCTGTTGGGTGCTTCTCCCAGGCCCCCGTGACTGGCCGCTGTCGGAGACAGGATGCTGGGCTCGATGGACCGTTGGTCTGACCCAGTATGGCACTACTTACGTCTGTGAGCTAATCCAAATGAGCCCCTAGTGGTTTTACCCAGTCTTAGTGCCTGGGAAGCAGGAAGCCTTGTCTTGGGAACAGCTCTCTCCTGCTCCTCATGGCAAGGCTGCCTCTTCAGGCTTTCCACAAGTGCAAGTAGTGAACGTAAAGGTTTTTCTAGAGCTCCTGACAGCTTCCGGAGCATCAAAGCAGCTTCTGGGGCACAGCGGATGGGGCTAGAGAAGAGACCATTGTAAAGAACGTGGAGAAGTACTCCAGGCTGGGAATCCGGATGTCCTTTTCTCTTTGCTCAGGCAATGGAGCAGCGAATCCGAGAGGAACAACGCATGATGGATGAAAAGATAGTCTTGGAGCTGGATCAGAAAGTAGTTGACCAGCAGAGCACCTTGGAGAAAGCTGGAGTGACTGGGTTTTACATCACCACAAACCCACAGGTCTGTGCACAAGGGAGAAGGGGGAATTTAAGTTATTTCATTGCACTGACAATTAATATACATTTTTTTAAAAATACCAGGATCCTTCTTCCTTCGCAGCTAACGTGGTTTGAACTGTCAACCTGCAGCACCAGAAACATGAGCCTCTGCTGCTTGAACTTTTGAAGGGACTGGGTTCTCTGGCTGGAAACTCTAGCAGGCTTGCAAACTTCCTATGCAGAGCAGCCACTAGAGCAGTGGTTCCCAAAATCTTACCCGTGTAGCCCCACTTTGAGGCTTAAATGTAATTTCATGAGCCTAGTATATTGGCTATCGGCCAGTCACAACTCCATCCACGCATGACCTGTCCCTGCCTCGGGTTTCAGCCCACAGTTTGGGACTCTGTGCACTAGAGGGGGATGGAAACCTACATCCTACGGGCATAGGTAGAATTTATAGAAGCCCTTGCAGTGCCATGACTGCATGATCAAAATGGTGTGATTGCTTTCCTCACCTGTGCATAGGCTTATTTTGCTTCTAAAGCAGATAGACCTAGAAAAGTTGGATTTCTCTTGCTCACCATTTCTCTGAGAAATCAAAATCATTTGAGAGGCTGTTTAAAGCAGGGTTGGGGAACCTTATTCCCCTCATGGGCCATTTTGAAAATTAGTACAGGCTTCACATGCCAGACAAGAGTTGGAAGTGCGGGTGCTTATGATGGGGGAAGAAATGGGAGGATCCAGGTCATGGAACCATCCCCTGTCCTTACATTCATGCCCTGAGCTCGCTCTTTCAGGAGCAGATCGAGGAATTAGCTGTAATACACAACTGCAGGCCAGATTCGTTCTGTGGACTGTAGTTTCTCCATCCCTGCATTAAAACTTCATAAAATAAAATTCCCCATCGCGAACTTTATTCAGAGATTGGGGAAAAGGTGGGGAGGGCAGTTAGAAGCACTAATCTTATAAGACCAAATCAGGGCATGAAAAAGGATAGAGCAGCCAATGATAAAATAAAATCGTATTGCAGTGCAAAAGATCTATGGAAGAAAATCCAAATCAAACCTCATTACATCAATCCGTATATATCATACACAGAACAAAGTCCATAAAAAACAAATTAACTGAAGAAATCTGTGATGGGATCCACAAAAGACATTTTAAAGAATCAAGGAAACTTTCAAAAATGTCAAAGGGTCATCCTCATGGCATGATGAGCGCATATTAGAACCTAATAAACACAATTGTATATGTATAACAAGTCCCCAAAATTTGTTCTAATAAAATTTATATTATGACATTAAAATATATAGTACAGTAACCTATATTTCATGTATCCCCTTATTAAATATCAATAAATGCTCTGATAGCCCAAAACACTAATTTGTGTAGAAAAGTCTTACCTTGATAGGTAAAGAATAAGATGAAAACTTTGCAGAAAAATCCTTTACAGTGTGGTGTCTTTAAAGGCAGTCTTAAGTATGAAGGGGGAAAAAATCAATATGAAATCTCCAAAATAAATCAATTGCATAGGATAACAATTGCATTGAAGTGCACTCAAACTTACCTAACACAGTACTTCAAAAGAAACCGGCACTAGTACATTAAGAATTGCAGATGCTCATGCTAACGCTAACCTATAAAGAAATCGTGCAGCATAGGCACCTTACAGTGAAGCACAAGGTAAAACTTCCAAACAGCAGTCCATGCTTCTTGCATCATTAAAAGACTAGACGCCTGTTAGGAGTCAGCATAGCCCTGTATTATTATTATTATTAGTAGTAACAAACATTTATATAGCGCCAGCAGTGTACCTGGCACTTTACAAAGTAATAAAATAGACACGGTCCCTGCCCCTAGGGCCTGGTATAGCGCTAAATGAGCAATGGGAAGAAATTCTTCATAAAAGCTATTGTTGTGTCTCAAAGCACTGGATCCCTGCAATGACAAAATAACTTGCATCCAGTCTTAAGTGTACCTGCAGCCCTAGATAGGTTTGAATTTGTCACCTTCCACAGGGCTTCGACCTGAAAGGGGGGGTGTGGGTCCAAAGGGATTTTCCTGCCTCTTTCTGACGAGGCCACACCCGCTTCACAGCTCATGGGGTCTCAGTGGCTCTGCATGGCGAGAGAGGAGTCTCTTCGCCCTGCCCCTTTCTGATGGTCCCTGCTAGTTCTTCTCCAATGCCCCTGGAGAAATTGGGGGTTCACCCAGAGCTGATTGGCTAAAACCCAGAGGGGGGTGGTAATGTGAACCCTTGATCCCGCTGGGCAGTTTTGTCCCCTTTCTCTGCTCTCATGTTACTTTCTCAGAGAGAGTGCTATAACCAACCTGCAGTTCTGCAGCAGCTTCTGGCAGAGGAATAGGATGGAGATAAAATCTCTCTTTGCTTTCACAGGAATTGACTTTACAGATGAATTTGTTGGAACTAATTCGGAAGCTGCAGCAAAAAGAATCCCAGCCAAAGAAAGCTTTTTCCTGAGAGGAACATGACTGCTGTTCTCCACTCTGTTTTACAAGACTCTCTAAGCTTCATGCCAGAGAACAGGCTTCTTGTTGTATTTGTTATATACAAAATATAGCTAAGAATCAGCTGGCAGGCTAAACGTGGAAGGAAGAGCAGAGACTAAGAGATGCTGCTTTTGTATGGAGATCTCCAGAGCAGAGGGGATTTTTGAAAGAGCAGATTGCACTCCTATCCCTTCCATCCCACACGCTAAGGGATCACGTCTGATTCCCCATGCCAGTCTTTCCCATCTTTTCTGTTATGACTGTTGAGGAATTTCCAGTTATCTCAAAGTTGAGATTTAAGAAACATGATTATTAAGTTGTGGTCCCTGAAATAAGAAAAATAAGGTTTTTTTTAGTGGCCAGTTTAGCATCCTTTCAATCCAAGAGTCCCCGGCCTCAGTAAAGTGGGTTTATGGGGAAAACATGCCCTGAGCCTTAGGGGAAGGGCAGGGTGACAGTCCCAAGACTTGTCCTCATCTAAGGAAGGCAGTATTGCCCACAATGTGCAGCCTACGCACAGCATGGCCTCTTCAGCAACCAGTTTCTGTTCTAAAGTCATCTGGAATTGTAGGCTGGGTCACTCCTTCCTAGGTGGCAGGGAGATTGCATTGCAGAAATCCAACTCGTGCCGGATCGAACACAAGCTGTTCACTCTCAAGATGCTGATTTATCTTCCTTGGCTTGTGAGGGGGGTGTAGCTGAATATGAGATGAGGGAGTTGAGCAGCTGCTGCTGTTGAAGGCAAGACATAAAATGGCTGCACCCTGCTTATGCAGACCAGACACTTCCTAAATGGCATCCAAGGTGTGCCTGTGTAGAGAGACTTCCATACGTGCTGAGAGAGAAATTGCCTTTTTAAGCAGGACTGTGGCCATGGTGGGAGTTCCCCCTTGCTGAAGCAGCCTTCAAGCAGGGAATGGCCTAAGGCTTGTGGTGGGCTGAGAAAGACAGCAATTCCCATGGAGAAGGCCCTGTTGACACTGTCTACTGGAGTTCTGAAGGTGCCACCTTTTCACCAGTGGGAACCTAGGTTTTGGTGGCTTCCCAAGCTGAGGGCTGTGTAGCAATAAATCTTCCATCCATTACTTGTGCCTGCTGGTTTTTGCCTTCGTTTTCTGTTATCTCAGTCTCACACTCTGGGGAGTATCGTGCTTAATGCCTGGGAAATGGAGTATTAGCAGACTTTCCTTTACAATCCTTTTCACTGGGTGAGAGTCGCCAAAAGAAAGTATGCAGATGTGGAGTCCTGGGTGGATAATAGGACTCCTACCGGGGGGGGCTGGTAGGTGGTGGTGAACAACATATTGGTTGAAGGAGAAGTACTTGGCAATTGAAATGAATTTGAAAGGAAGTAATGCAGAACATCAATAAGGGAAGCAAAGAACAGAGGCAGATCCATGGCTTGTAGAGCTAATGACGATATTGCCTCCGTTCATCATCATCATTTATTAAAAGATGTGACCTTAGGCCCAGCAATACAAAAAAGGAAAAAACAAACATACATAAAAGAGTTCAGAGAAAGTAATAAGCAATCCTACTCACACAATAAAAGGAAATACTTCCATCTCTAAAAAGGACTAAAAGTCCAACAATAGCCATTAATAATCAAAAGGATAATATAACCAAGTAAGCAGTAAATAAAATGTAATATATAATAAGGCCGCCACTTCCCCAGCCATTTTACACACACGGATTTGTTGTTACTTCCCCTTAGAGTACTCCTCCCTTCTTGCAACTCGCAGTAACTATACTGATAGCTGGGTTTAAATACCTGTCTGGGGTAGCAGCCAATCCCACCAACTCGCCCTACCCTATTTACTCAAACACTCAACCATCCTAGGAATAGCCTAAAGAAGGCCGTATCTACCTACTGACCTACCATGACTCAGTAGGGTCAGTCATCTGAGTAAACAAACACTCAGAATTCGCCTTGCCCTTCCCGGGGCTTATGGTGGCAACACTTGACCCCTGCACAGAAATTAGAAATAGGGGGGGCTATAGAGCACTAATCTTAGCACAACAAGCTCGTGCTTAAATTCAAGAAGAGCACATTCAGTAGCCTTACCCTTCATGAGATCTATGTTAACAATACATGGCCCCTAAGCACCCAATTAGATATATAAAGGGAGTGATGGAACTAGTACAACAGCAATCAAGATCTTGGCAATATTAAGCCCTACAATAACAAGGAACTGGATTTTAACTTAACCCAGCCAAGGTTAGTGAGCAGGACTAACCCAAAAGATCTTGTTTCAGTATAAAAACATGGTCTAGATTCATGACATAGCAGGGAGAGAACAGATCGTTCTTCTCTTGGTCCTGCCCTGTCTAGGTGAGATGTGATACTGCTGACCATATAGTTCCCTCCCCTATTACCCTTGGCAGTCTTAAACAGTTTCAACCCTAACTGCTGAATTTTAGGGTATCATAGGGGAAAGAGCTTGCCCAATGGTGCACAAATTTCACTCCAGCTCTATCGATGACTTCAACTCAAGGAACTTTCTTCTTAATCCCATTGCTAGCATCAGAAATCTCATAATGCCAGCTGTTACCTCGGGGTCCGAATCCCTGAGGGCCATTTGTGTTAAAAAGAAGCTCAACGCCCCTTGAAATTTCCCATAATGGCAATAAGACATTTTTATTTATATCCGAAACAAAAGGAATCCAGTGCTCTAGACCAGTATGAGCTAGAGTGGGGAAAGTTGTTCATGATCAGACAATAATGCAATTCAGCTGCTGAAACAAAGGGGGTCTACATCAGATACTTTTGCCCTGTGTAGCAACTGTATTGACAGGGTGAGTGAGCTGGTCAAAATATAATTGGGTGGGAGGGAGGGTTGGGTTGGGGACAGGGCAGTAAAAACCCAGATACTTTGATGGGTTGAAGTGTTTTTGATTTTTTCCAAAACCAGAAAATTTTAGTTTCTGAAAAACCAGGCTCTTTTCAGAAACCAAAAATTTTGGTTTCTGAAAATTTTATGTGGGTAAAAATTGGTAAAATTCCAGGTCTCCAATGAAAAACTACAGCAATACCAAAAAAACTCTTGCAGAAATGGAAAATCACCTCCAAATTTTTCTTTACCAGAATGCTTTTTTTTTCCTGCTGAAAAATTTCCAATTGGAAAATAGAAGTCTGCATGAGCCTCTTTTCTGAGCCTCTCCTAGGTCACTTTGGAAGGCTTGAGATGTCTGCTGTGATGTGGCAGATTTGAATCCAGAAAGAGTAACAGCAATAGATGTGAGCTAGAGTCAGGCACAAGGTGCTTCAGTTTGGCATTGAAAACCGATGTGTCATTTTGCACCCCTTATTCGTAGCTGTATTATGGGGATAAAATGCTTCCTTTTTGCTTCATCAAGAGCGCTGTGAAGATAAATCCATCAATGCTTCCTTTGCAGCTCACCTAGTCAGTCTGCTGTGTCACCCTTACAGCACTCTGCTTGTCAGAAGCTCTGATCCTGGGGACACTAGGCTGAGTCCTGTTCTGCCTACTGAACTAGGCACGATTTTCTGCCATTACAGTCAAACCTTTGACTTCCCTGGTGAAGTTTGCCCTCGGTTTCGCTAGAGTAGCAGCACCATAGCGCCTTCCTCCCACCAAGCTCTGGATTTTAATGCTGACTGGGCCAGCTCCATCAGCTTCCCCTTTAACCCAAAGCTTTATGTCTAGGCAAGGACAGAGGAAAGGCAGTAGTTAAGGTGGCACTTTTCATTGGAGCCATGAGAGAATACAAACTTCTGAGCTACACGGAGCCCTGCTAGTGCCTCCTCTCTGTCGGGATCATTAACCCCTGCAGGACCAGCTTGCCTTGCGACTGACTTTGGATGACAACGCTGAAATGTTCAGTTAAATCCTCCGAGCTCAGTGCCCTCAGTGTGTGCTCACCGAGCACACATCAGCGTTCTATGCCACTAAAGTCAATGGCTCCGCTTCCATTGACAATAATGGTGGAGAGTTTGTGTCCTTAGTGCAAGTCTTAATCACTTTTGTGCTATTATGGCTCAGAAAACTCTGCCCACTGAGCAGCTGCTAGCCTGCTTCGGCACCGGGGCTCTACCTTCCAGGCCCTCGCCCGGAGTCTTGATGGGAAGGGCAGGCTAGAAATAGGAAGAAATAAATACAGGGAGACTGGAAGAAAGAAAAAAAAAGTTGAACGGGGCGCAGGGTCCTTGCTGATCAGCTGCTGGTGCAGAACCCAACATGGGCTAGATACTAGAGGCATAATCGGGGGGGGGGGGCAGTACCCCCATTCAAGGCCTGTGCCCTCACCTTCATCTCGCTCCTCTGTCTGCTACTGCTTCCATCTGAGACACCTCGGTTATTGTGCAACTATACATCCCCTTTAAACGAATGGCTTTGTTTCCTCCCTGCCTGATGGTAAGGGAGGAGCAGGTTGCCCAACTCAGCTGCGGGAGGGGGAGGTTGGGATCTGCCTCTAGCAGGTCGCTGCTTCTACCCTTGCTGTGTCGGAGCTTGGCGCCTCCCACCCGCACCTGTTCCCGTTGCCTCCCATATCCCCGGAGGGAACAGATCGGCGGATGAGGAGCCGAGGGGATTTAAGGCAGGATCCTCCTCCTCCTCCTCCTCTCCCATCATGTTTAAATATTAAAGCCGTGACGCAGCGCTGACAGGCATCACTAAAAGCGCCGTGTGGAGCTACTGGCCTCAGCCGCAGGCAGACTTGGCCACCGTGGCAGGTAAGCAGGGCCCCTGCCATCATGGCAGGACTGAGTCCAACCGGGTGGGGCCGAGCTCCCTGGTCATTCCCCGGCGAGCAGGGGCGGGAGCCGGGACCCCGCTCCTGGAGCCTGGTCTGTTGCTCCGCCGGCGCTTGCCTGAATTCAAAATCCAGGCCCCCGCCCCCCCTTGTCGGAGCTGCTAACCCTAGCAGAATCAGCTCAGCTGTAGCCCCACGGGGGAGAAAGGCCCTGCCCCCTCCACCTCACCACTTGCCGCTGGCCCCGCATGCTCCAGCCCAGCGAGCCAGGATTCGGAATGGAAGGTTGCAGTATTCCTGTTAGCAATAACTTCAGTAAGAAGAGTTAGTGAAATAGCAGCCATAATAATCTCAGAACCATATTTGCAGATTTATTTTCCAAGACAGAATAGATATTGCTTTACATCCTAAATTCCTACCTAAGATAGTATAAGTAAGACAGTTGTGAGAATGTGGCCCTTTTACACAGGCCTCTCCTCCCAGCCACGAACACGCAGATTTCTGTGTGTTCATGGGTGGGGGAACCTCGTGTGAATGACGTGGTGCATGCACCCATGGTGACTGGGGGTGCGTGCGCACTCGCCTAACACGCATCCCCACTCACACACACCCCACTCATCCCCACGCACAGAGGAAACGGTGGTTACTATGTGGGTGTGGATGAGTGGTGGGTGAGTGGGGATGCATGTGCAGCCGTGTGCCTGACCCACCCATGCACTGGCACCACCCGGCGGAGCCATGTAAAAATATCATGTGAGGAGCCACTTGAAGAACAGAAGGTTGCTACCTTGTAAACAAGGTTCTTTGAGATGGCTCTGCACATTCTCACAAATTCCCAGCCCCGCATGGAATTCTTTTCTTATATTTATAGAAAGGGTTGGAAGGAACTGTCATTCAGAGGTGTGTGTGTGTGTCTTTTTATACTAGAGGAGCTCGAGACCATCATGTGGTCTATTTTTTTACTAGGGTGAGCGTGCACAACCCAGTTGTGAGAATGTTGGGATCTGTCTCGAAGAACCTTTACAAGGCAGCAACCTTCTGATCAGCAGTGGGGAAGAGCTGTTTGTAAACAAACAGCCTTATCTCCCAGCCCCATCCAGTGTCCCCTCTGCTGCTGGCTAGAAGGCAGAGGCAGGTGAGGGATGGGGTCTGGAGCCAGGGAGAGGAGGAAGAATCACTCTCTGGGGGAGAAGCTGGCTGCAGCCTGCTGCCCAGCCAGGCAAGTGCGGGGCCCCAGCTGGCTGCGGCCGCACATATGGCGCATGCCTAGGGCCAGCCCTGTTGCAGGGTCCCTTTATGGGGAATGGATGACGTGTCTAACCGTCCATTCTGCATAAAGGGAAACACCTCCCTTTTGTCCCTGAAAGGTTTCGTTAGGAAGCCTTTGGGGGGGTGAGTCACTGGTTGTATGCACACACTGGTTGTATGCGTGCACACACAACCGGTGAGAATGTTTGGAGCAGGCTCTAAACCAGGTTCTTCGAGGTGGCTCCAAACATTCAGCGCAGCGCGCATGGCCGCTTTTTTTTTTTTTCCCCCCTTTGGCGGACTCGGGGCCGGTCGGCTGGTGAGGGGAGTCCTGGAGGGGCATTGCCCCTCCCGCCCTAGGCGGCCCACTGGCTTGTGCGCCCTTCTCTTACCGGCACACACCAAGCTCACTAGTTTGAAAAGACCACATGACGGTCTCAAGCCCCCACAGTATATAAGTACCTTTCTGCCCAAACCCAACAGTTCTTTCCAACCCTGAACGTGCATGGAGAAAATTCCTTGCGGGGTCGGAAGGGTGGGTATTTGTGAGCATGTTCGGAGCCATCTCGAAGAACCTCGTTTACAAGGTAGCAACCTTCTGTTCTTCTTCGAGTGGCTCCTCCCATTCTCACAAATGGGTTTGCGCTTGCGCACCTTCTCTTACCGGCACATACCAACAGCGGCGGCTCCCCCTGCAGGATGTTTGGGGCAGTGCCCCCCCAAAGCACTGCAAGGGCCACCGGTGCCGAAACTGTTTTTCTTTTTTAAAAAAACAAACAAAACGCTGCCGCTTATGACAGCTACAGCAGCCTCTGAGCTGCTGCAGAGGCTGCTGTAGCTGTCACTGTGTTCTCCCTTTGGGGACCCACCCACGCTGGGAGTGGGTCCCCGAAGGGACAAAAAGGGCTCAGCTGCTCAGCCGCCCAAAGCGTTTTCCTATGGAAAACGTGATTTGGGCGGCTGAACTCCTCCGTCCACAGCATGCATGGGATGTGCTGTGGAGGGAGGGGCAAAGCCTTTCCATTGCGCTCAATGGGCACAATGGAAGATCTCTCCAGGGCGGTCATGCTGACCGCCCTGGCGAGATAGCTTGACTCGGGGGACTGAGAAGGGAGGAAGCGCGCATGCGCGCTTCCTTCCTGCCTCAGTCAGTCCCCGAGAGAAGTCTCAGCCTTTGCGCCGGTTCCCGCTGCCACTGCCACTGCCATTGCCGCTTTGGGGGGG
>QEPC01001423.1:8019220-8031184 GCA_003113815.1 Sphenodon punctatus | reverse complement strand
GGCTCGCCGGCGGCTTTGCCGCCGGCAGGCCAGACGGCCTTACTGCCCCTCCAAACTAAAAAGCCACCAGCCACCCCAGCATACCAAGCTCACCAATTTAAAAAACACATGATGTTCATGTGCCCCCACACTATATAAGGCACCTTCCCGCCTAAACCCAACAGTTCTTTCCAACCCTAAGCGATCAGGAAGAAAATTCCATGCGGGGTCAGAAGGGTGGGTATTTGTGAGAATGTTTAGAGCCATCTCGAAGAACCTTGTTTACAAGGTAGCAACCTTCTGTTCTTCGAGTGGCTCCTCACATTCTCACAAATGGGAGAGTACCAAGCCTCGATCAAGGTGGTGGCAGGGGCGTAGCTAGCTTGGAATGGGCCCAGGGACAAGAATGTCTGTGGGTCGCTCCCCTCTTTTTTCCTGCTGGTGGTGAAGCTGTCAGCTGGCCTAGGGACACTGGGCTGCCGGTGCTTGGGACTTACTTGCTCTCTGCAGTGTCGGCGGTGTGCTGCTGGTGGCCTGCTGCTGGGCCCATCCATCGCTGGGGTCAAGCACGGCCAGCAGCAGCAGTGCCATTGCTTCCCCGGCCCACCCAACCAGTCCTGGAGGCCAAAGGCTGGGCGGGCTGGTCTGGCTCGATGCGGGGAGCGCCAGAGCAGGAAGGTGCCCAGTGACGGTTCCCTTACTGAGTGGAGCTGCCGCCGGGCACCTTCCCACTCGGGTTGGGCCTCCCTCGGCCAGCCCTGCCCGGACTGGGTCTGGACTGGTGAGGACTCCTCCTTCGTGATGCAGCACCGGGGGTGTGTGAGCTGAGCTGCGAGGCTTGTGAGTGTGACCTGACCTAATGCTAGGGTGGCCATACCTCCCCTTTAAAAGAGGACACTGCATTGCTTCCAGTGCAGCCCTGCACCATGTATTTTTCATAAGCGTCCTCTTTTAAAGGGGAGATATAGCCACCCTGATGCAAACTGCTGCGTGACACCCCTCCCCTTCCCTGTCTGCGGTTGCAACATTGTGTCAGACACAATGTTGCAACGGCGAGAGAGAAGGGGCCCATGCAGCAGCTGGAAGGGCCCCCAGCCAGCTCAGGTGGCAATTTAAAAAAAGAAAAAAAGGGGTGGGGGCAGAAAGGGTGGCTTAGCTACCTTGGATACTGGGCCCCCATCCAGTACGGGCCCCGGGACGAATGTCCCTGTTTGTCCAATGGTAGCTACGCCCTTGGGTGGTGGAGGAATTTTCTTATAGAATAAAAACAACGTACCTCTGCAAGCAAAAATTGTGTAAGTTTATTCTGTTAACTTAGTTTAAAAGTTCCTCTTTTTTTTTTTTTTTTTTTTTAAATGTCAAAACCGTTGTAAGTAAAATAGATTGTCTTAATTACAGAATTCAATATAGGTGCTCCCAGAGAGGTGTCAGATTCAGAACTGAGATGTAAAGCATAATGCTTAGTGAATGTATGCGGAGAACTCCAGGTTGCAGCCTTGTAGATCTCGAGAGGAGAGATGTTGCAAAATGCTGCTGTAGAAGCGAACGAGTCTTTAAATAAGGCGGGGGTGGACTTCCTACCTGCTCATAGGCAAAGGAGATCAAATGCACTAACCATTTTGAGATAGTTTGGGATGAAACCTTTTGCCCTAACTTGGGAAAGAGAGAGGAACAAATTGTCAGTCCGTCTGCAGTGCTGGGTCTTGTCTAAATAGAGCAGGACCGCTCACTTAACATCCAAAGTGTGAAATCTGACTAAGATTTCTGATTCATGAGGTGGAGGGAGGAATACTGAGAGAACAATTTTTTCTGCCATATGAAATCTGGACACCGTTTTAGGGATAAACGATGGATGGAGAGAGATCTCTATTCTGTCTGGGAAGACTGAGAAATAAGGCTCCTTGATAAACATAGCGGCGAGTTCACTCACCCACCTAAGGGACATGATGGCAACCAAAAAGACAGTCTTCAGAGACCAGTGGAACAGGTCAGATTGTTCTTCAGGTTCAAAAGGGTGTTTTGTAAGTTGATCTAGAACAAGGTTCAGATCCCACTGAGAAACAGGGTGTTTGTGAGGGGGAAACAAATGAATTAGTCCCTTAAGAAACTTTTTTACCAGAGGGGGACCAAAAAGGGATTGGGAATTTGGGAGCGCAACACGCTGGGCTATTGCTGAGAGATGCACTCTTATAGAAGAGTGCGCAAGGCCCTTCTCAGCCAGGTCCAACAAGTATTGAAGGACTAGTGGCACGGTTACCTGATCTACTGAGAGGGATCTCCCAGATAACCAATAGGAGAATCTCCTCCATTTGGAATCATATGATCATTTAGGAGATTGTTTCAAATCACTATCCAGCACCAGATTTAATTTAAGAACAATTTGGGATGGACAATTTAAGAACCCACCTGAAGCAGGGTCAATGGTAGACTCGGGGAGCGAGACTTTAAAGGAGCGGTCAGAGAGGTAGGAGGAGAACCAGTCAAGGACAGAGCACATGGCCCCACAAACCCTAGGGCTGGCCCTGCCGGCGAGACACTTGCTGCCACGCAGCCTGGCTGGGCCGGAGCCAGCTGGCGGCGCATTTTGGGACACCTGCCTGCGCCCTTCAGTTGCCAGCATTAGGGCTCACCCCCCCGGGTCTCTTGGAGGTTGGGATCTGCACCTCGCTCTTTCCAGCGGGGCACGGAGCTGTCCAAGGGGCGCGTGCTGAACTCCCTGCCGCCCAGCGCCTGGCAGAGCCCCGGAGCAGTGTTCTCGGGGAAGGGTGCTGAGATGCCCAGCCCAGGGGGGGGTAAAATTGTGAGGGGGGGAGCATCCCCCTTGGAGTTTGGGTCGCATGAGGCAGACCCTCCTCCCGGGAGATGGGGGGGGCAAGGAGCTGAGCTGTCTCCCCAACACACACAGCCGTTAACCTGTTGTTACCCCACGATTAATGCCTCCGTGGGACAGGGTTTCCCTCTGTGCCAAGCCGAGGTCGTAGTCCAGTTATTCCCTTCAGTCCCAAGTGCCGGTGATATAAGTGGGCTAAAATTTGTGAGGGACGCTGCTGGTGCTTTTGACACACACACTGTGAGAGGTGTGCCTGCCCTCCAGCGCCACACTAGACCAGGCTAGCCCGGCCCGACTCGCTGCTTCACTCGCAGTGGACTAGCCCTTCCTGCCTGGCTACTCTCCTTCTTTTCTCAAGCTAACACAATGCTGGTTCGCTTGAGCTCCAAGCACCAGACTTGCCTCCCCGCTGTAGTAAACACCGCGCACACATTGTCTAAGAGAAAGTTTGATCTAAAAGGATAGTTTCGGCATATGGTTTAGAGGCTAGCTGAGCTACAGAATTCAGCAGCAGGAAAATAAAGACAACATAAGTGATACTGTCTTATGTCCTTACTCATCTCAGGTGTGCTAATGCGCAAATCCTATCCAGTCTGTCTGTTGTTGAGATGTCCGCATTGGTGTATAAATGGGGAGGCGATGGGGGAGAGGCGCATCCACCCTGAGGCTGGAGCACAGAGACATCCCCTCCTTAATTTCGACCCTCTTTGTAACTCCCCAAAGCTGGAGGGCAGGGAGGGAAGAGGAAGTTGGATGTGAGGTTTTCTTAGCCCAAGGGGAAGGAGTCCTTAAGACACACGCTGGCTTGTTGCTTCTTGTTACTGCACTTTCTCAGCCCACTGGGAAAATTAGCACAAGTTCCTACTTGGAGAGGACGTTGTTTAAGGCGGGGATACTCAGGATGGGGGAAAGAAGGGGAGGGTCCAAATAATTACTCCTGCTGCACCATGGTTCCATCTCCTATACTTGCAACACATGGCCTCATGTACATTGCTGGGACTATATAAATAATTAATAATAAAAATAATCTCCATCCCTTCCCCATAGCCCACTTTTTCAGTGCTTGAGGATGCAGACTGGATCAATGGAACTGGAAAGGGACTAAATAATAAAAAGCAGCCATGGGACGCGACAAGCTGAAGGTTCCCCATACAGTACTTACTCTACTGCTTGTGTATAATGTTCCTCATATTAGGTTTTCAGAATGGGTGGATTGCTCCTGAGGGAAGGTCTAGCTTTCCCTAATAGGCAAAAAAAAAAAAAAAAGGTCAGAATCTTAGGGCACCAGATTTAAGAAGGTGGAAAAGCTGTGGCTGGGGAGAAGCATTGACCACCCTCTGGAATTTGCCTTTGGAGCTTTGGGGAGTTTCCACTTAACAGCAGAGTTAGAGCGGAGAACCCCCTCAGTCTCTCCCTTCCCCCACAAAAGGGCTGTAGGCAAGGCAGTGCTCTTGCCTAGGGCAGGCAGCAGAGTGTCTAAGCCCAGCCCTGCCAGATGGTATCAGCAAACAGGCTGGCTTAAAGAACATGGGAAGGGATGGCTTGTTTTGCTGATAAACCTTCATGGAAAATTTTTCAGGAAAAAAAGATTCCTGAGAAGCAGTTTGTATTTGGTAGCCACTTCAGCACAGAACTGGGCGCAGTGGGAGCTGTTCTCCTGCAGGATGAGGCTCACTGAGGGGAGGGCACATGTTCCTTGTTCTATGGGAATGTCCCCTTCTTTTAGAACACCCTCCTAGAACCCCCATAGAGCACCCCCACAGCTCCATCAAAGCCCATAGAACAGACATCCAAGTTCACGAAGCTTTACAAAAAGACACCCCACAGCTGCATAGAACTCCACAGAACAGACACCCCACAGCTGCATAGAACTCCACAGAACAGACACCCCACAGCTGCATAGAACTCCACAGAACAGACACCCCACAGCTGCACAGAACTCCACAGAACAGACACTCCACAGCTGCCTAGAACTCCACAGAACAGACACCCCACAGCACCCCATAGAGCAAACACCCACACAGCCACCCAGTTCCATACAGCTTTACAGGACACCCCACATGCACTGTTCAACCGAACTCACAGAGCAGACGCACAGTTCACGCACGGTTTCATACAACTCCACAGAAGACACCCCACTAGTCAATAAAGAGCATACGCTCCACAGTCTCCTTTGTTTTGTAAATGTTGATCTGGTCACCCTAGGACACATAGGTATGGAAGTGCCTATGGCCTGCTCCCAGCCTGCCCCCTGCTGTCCTGGTGCCCCCCTATTCCTGTGGTGCCACTCCTTTGCCATTATGGTTTGTGTCAGGCCTCCATTTCCCCTCTACCTTGCAGCTTCTTGGTTCTCATTGCTGCTTCTACCCAGTTGTGATTCCTCATACACAGTTTCTTTCTTGTAGCCTGTGTCAGCCCCTGTGTCTCCAGGGGCTGACACAGCCTTGGGGGCTAAGAAGGTGGGTCTGTCCCAGCCCCAAAGAGGAGATGCATAGGAAAGGAAAGCAGGCTTTGTGGAGAGGAAGGTAATGATCGAGCAGCCAACCCCAGCCCCAGGAAACCCCAGACCACAAGAAATCTGTCCCCTAGAATGGGCCTTCTCTTGGGCCCTGTCACAGCTGGGGTCTCTGAGGGATCACTCCTTGTGAGCAGGCTCTGTGTGCTAGCCATTCCTCAGAAAATATTAGCTCATGGGGGAGGGGGGGAAACTTGTAGTCCTGCCCCATTGGTGGCCCACATTTCCCACCCTATAATCAGCCATATCCAGAGGGTAGGGGAAGGGGAGCACAGGGAGTGGGGTAGAAGCCTCATTTGCCATCCAACCTCCCAGGCTGATTCACAAGGATAGGAGGAAGTACAGCCCTGCGATGGGCCACCATGTGGTCTGAGGACTCTGGGCTAGGGACAGGGCAGCTGAGGCAGTCTGGAGGTTAGTGTTAGTGATGGGAGTGAGGATGAGGGGGACGGGGCATGGGCCGCTCTAACTCTTTTGATGGAATGGATGTATCTCCAATAGACTGTGTGCATGCCCGTGTGAGAGAGAGATGTGAGGGAGGGGGAGGTTGCTGTGTTGAATCCAAATGTAAGAGATGAGGACAAAGTAGTTCAGATGCTACCTTGTACTGGACCAACTTCTGTTGGTAATAGTATGCAAGCTTTAGGGCCACACTGGGCCCTTCCTCAGGCATGTAACAAGTGAGAACTATATAGACTGGGCACATGCAAGACAGGTCTATATAAGGAGGCAGTGACTTCAGAGGGAGTGGATGGGCAGGGGAGCTGTAGAGGAAAACCTAGATATCAGACATCTAAAAACAAAGCTGTAAAAAGAATTGATGATGTAAGGGACCAAGAAACAACCGATAACGGGGTAGATAAGTAGGTAGAGGACTATCCTAAAGCAAACCTATGGGTAGAGGGTAGTAGGAAGTAGGTAATAGTGGGAGCATGAGTCAGACAGACAGGCGTAGTGGGCACCAGCTGAAAGAGAAAAGCGAAAAACAGTAGCTGTTATTAGACATTACAATTTTGGTTGCCAGCCTGTAGAATCATAAGAGTTGGCAGGTCCCTTGAGGGTCATCCAGATTCTAGGCCAATCCCCTACTTGGATGCAGGATGGTACAGCTACAGGGTCCCCAACAGATGGTTGTGCAGCTACCGCCAGTGGCAGAGAGGCAACGTGTTCCGTTGCTGCACAGCTCTTGCTGTTCAGATATCTGACACTGTTCCTGATGTCTGACTGAAATTGACCTTCCTGTAGTTTGAACACACTAGCTCTAGTCTTGCCCTCTGAGACAATGGATTGGAAAATTGTTCCTCGCCATCTTTTTTACAGCAGCCCATTAGAGATTTGAATTGAAGACTGCTGTCCTGTATCCCCGTAATCTTCTCTTTTGGGGGGCTAAACATACCCAGTTACTTCCTTCCTGTAGCCTGTTGTTATACTTGTATGTGCAGCCGTGCATGTTTCTGTGTGTTTGCTACATGCTTGCCATGCTTTCCACCCACATAACAAGGAGCAGGAATGAGTATAAGAGTAGAGGCAGCAGGCAAGGGGCAGTGGTAGGAGTGCTGTGCTTCTTGGGGTGGGGGGTGATAAGCACTTTTGTGTAAAGCAGTGATTCCCAAATTTGTTCAGGTCATGACCCCACTGCAAGACAAAAGAAATCCCCATGTACCCAAATACTGAAAATGTGCATATCTAATGCAGATTCAGTCTCATCAGGACCCCACTGGCTGAGACTCCACAGGCACGGTGGGATCCCACCTTCTAGCTTGGGAACCACCACTTTCCCCCCACTGCTTAGAAGCCTTCTGGATCGGATCGGCTCTGTGCTCAGAGAATGCACAGCATCCAGTGATGATCTGTCCTCCTGTGTCATGTCTCCGGAACAGCCCATGCTGCTTCCCTCTTCTTGGAGGAGGAGGAGCAGGTGGCACAAGAAGTGCCTGATTGCCCACTCCTGCCCTTGCCATGCAGATCTCATCCCAGCAGCACAGCTAGATTGGAATGAGAGCTGGAGCAGAAGATGGGAGTCCTGCTCCCACCCCCACGCAAGATGCACAAAAATTTTGCATGCATCCCATCACCACCCCCGGCTTCTGTACCCCAGTGCAGCTGTACCTGCTGTCACTATGGTAGCTACGCCCCTGCCTCACCCTCCCAAAGTTCTCTTCTCCCCTCCTCCTGTCTCTCTCTGGCTTTTCCTGGAATGCCCTCTCTATCTCCAAAGAGATCAGCCATCCACAGCCCCCTTATGCTTACTCCCTCTGACTGCCACTGAGCCTTGAATCCCTTTATTCAGGGCTGTCCAAATGGCAGCCTGTGAGCTGGATCCAGCCAATGGGAGAAGTCCATCTGGCTGACAAGCTTGAAATCTGATTTTATTCAATTATTTTTTAAATAAGAGAGATCTTGTCAGAATGATGTCATGAAATAACATCTCCAAATTCTGCATGTTTAGACTTGCAGTGTTCCCATTGTTAAGTATGAAGAGGGTTTGACTATCCCTGTGCTCTAAAAATAGCACACACTAGCCACACAATGGGAGATTTTTGTGCAATCCGGTCCACCAGCAAATTGCCGTGAAGCTAGCTGTCCCATGGCTGCCAAAAAGTTGGAAATCCCTGCCAATGTGGAAACACAGTGTGCACAGGTGCCTGATAATTGTGACCTGCCTCACAGGTGGTTGTGACTGAACTAGCTGACTGTAAAGCACTTTGAACACTGAAAATGCTATAGAAATTATCAGTAATAAGCACAACAGGAAACTAGGTTTCTCCATCCCACCTCAGCCTCTTCCTACCCCTTCTCTCTTGAACAGATGATGTATCGGACATCTCTCCCCTTCAGTGTTGCTGCCGTCTTTGCCCACATGTCTCCCTCCTTGTCTCTATGTTCCCCATAGATTTTGACCCCTGGTTTTCTCTCGTCCCAAGTTCTGTATTGATGACTTCCAGCTTCTTCAGCCCCATCCTCGTTGCCCTCTCCTCCTGCTGTAACCAGATGCCCTGACTCCACATTCCCGCTCTCCCACAAACCCAGCCATTTACTTGATAAGATCTTCACCAAGGACTGATCTCTCTTTCCCTTACCGAGTTCCCCCCTCCCACCACTCGGAACACCATCTGGTCTCTTTCAATATGGCCATTCTGCTCCCTCCCCCCATGACCTTGCTATGAGTCCTGATCCATCAATGCCAGCCACTGACTTCTCTCCCACTCTCAGGCCCCTTATTCCCTCTCTCCTTCCTTCCATCCATCCTATGGTTGTGCATGAGTGGGGGCAGGGCTTCTCTCCCTTTAGTCTTTCACAACATTGGGAGGTATGCTGTGAATTCCCTCCATCCCTCCCCCCCTCAGAAAAGTGGGCCCTGCTAATAATCGCCAACTCCGATTCGTCCTCCCTGCAACTTAGGCCCATAATCTGCCTGCTGCCTCACTACACACCGGGCCTGGCTCGCAGTTTCCTTGGGCTCCCTCCTCATTGCTGTACCCTCCTATAATAGGAGGGTGGGTCTATTACGCCCACATGAGCAGGTGCCCAGCTCTGCCCACCTCCGCCGTGACGTGGCCGCACGGGAATAGAGCTAGCCCCTGTCACTCAAAGCCCTGCAGCGGACCCCACCATGTGACGGGGCAGACCAGGCACGTGAGCAAGGGGCATGGCCTTAGGCAGCCCTACCGTACTTGGGTACGGCTGCTACGTGCTGTGTCCTTGGCCTTTTTCCGAGGACGCAGCACATAACAGCCAGATGTTTGCCCCACTGTGTGGTGGGGGGAACATCTGGGGGCTGCCAGGCACACAGTACACTGCATCATGTGGTTAGGCTGCCTGGAGCGGGGTAAGGCTGCCCAAGTCAAGTAAGAGCGTCGTGTGGCTGCACCCTGCCTCTCTGTAGTTTTCCCAGTTTCCTTTCCCACACAAAGTGCTGCACCAGGAAAAGCCCCCTAGGGGGATTTGACCCACTTCCTGAGGGCTAGCGATACTGCGGCCGCCTCCCAGCCTGGCCTGCTGGAATCCTTAGAGTTCACTTTACTGGAGTGAGTGTTTGAGGAAGGGGGGCAGGCACACACTAGCTGTCATGGAAACTGTCTCACGGTTCCTTTTCCCTCCCTAGATCCTTGGCTTGAAGGCTGACTGGGGACACGTTGCTCTGAGCGATCCACCTCCTGGCTATCCCTGCCGAGGGTAGGGCCCCATCTCTCCAAGATGGTGAGCCGCCTGCCCCGCACGGCAGACTTGGCCCGCTTCTGCCAGAAACTGAACCGGGTGAAGACTCTGGAGGAAGACATGATGGAGACCTCCTTCAACCGCTGCCTCTCCACCGTCGACTTGACGTTGCTGGGCATTGGGGGCATGGTGGGATCTGGTCTCTACGTGCTCACTGGCACAGTGGCGAAAGAGATAGCAGGCCCAGCTGTCATTGTGTCCTTCATCATTGCCGGCTTTGCCTCTCTGCTGGCTGCCCTCTGCTATGCCGAGTTCGGTGCCCGCGTGCCCAAGACAGGCTCAGCTTACATGTTTACCTATGTATCCGTGGGTGAGCTCTGGGCCTTCCTCATTGGCTGGAATGTGCTCCTGGAGTACATGATTGGTGGGGCGGCTGTGGCCAGGGCATGGAGCGGTTACCTGGACTCTATATTCAGTCACAAGATCAAGAATTTCACAGAGACCCACATTGGCACCTGGCAGGTGCCTTTCCTGGCTCATTATCCTGATTTCCTGGCAGCAGGCATCTTGCTAATTGCCACAGTGTTAATCTCCTTTGGGGCCAAAGTATCCTCCTGGCTCAACCACGTCTTCTCTGCTGTTAGCATTGGAGTCATCCTCTTCATCCTCATTATGGGATTCATCCTGGCTGAGCCCAAAAACTGGAGTGCCCAGGAAGGAGGATTTGCCCCATACGGCCTCTCTGGCATCATGTCTGGCACCGCCACCTGCTTCTACGCCTTTGTGGGCTTTGATGTCATAGCAACCTCCAGTGAGGAAGCGAGGAACCCCCAAAGGGCTATTCCCAGAGCAATCGCCATCTCCTTAAGTCTGGCCACAGGAGCCTACATCCTGGTGTCCGTGGTGTTGACTCTCATGGTGCCCTGGCACACCCTGGACCCTGAATCTGCCCTAGCAGATGCCTTTTACCGGAGGGGTTACTCTTGGGCAGGCTTCATAGTAGCTGCAGGTTCCATTTGTGGTAGGTCTGGAAAGGCTGGGCCATCTTCATTACTATTAATATTATTTTGCAATGTGTCTGGTGCTGGACAGTTGTGATGCGAGACAGGTCTCTGCCCCAAGGGGCTTACAGTCTAGGAAGGTCAAGGGAGGGGAGACAGCTACAATCATGAAACAGAGTCTTCAGGTACATGTGCTTAGCTTAGTTACAAGGGGAGGAAGAGAATCCCCAAAGATAAGGCACTATAAAGAGAAGCATAGGCAAGCAATCTTGGGGGCTGAGAGAAGTAGGAGAAACCTGAGATTTAGAAGGGATTTGAAGGTTGAGAGCAGAACACATGTGCTCAGGGAGGCGCAGGTGAATACCAGGTCACGTGTCTGGGGGACAGGCTGGATGGTGACACCATCAATGTTCCCTCTGGCAGCAGGAAGGCAGAGGACTATTCCTGGGGGGAACCTTTTCCTTCTCATGGGCCACTTTGACGATTTAGTACAAGCTCCATGAACCACATAGGAGTTGGGGACAGGGGTGCGCTCTGGATGGGAGAAGAAAAGACAAGGTTCAGATCATGGATCCATGTCATGGATCCATCCCCTCTCCTTGAGTGCAGGCCCTCATCTCTGCTCCTTTCCCTGAACTCATTCTTTCAGTGCTTGACAGCAGGGACTGGATCCACGGACCAAATCCTTGGACTGGAAAAGGGCCAAATAAAAGCTCACTGTGGACCAGATTTAGCCCACAGGCAAGAGGTTCCCCACCCCTGCTCTGTCCAGGCAATCTGTCTCTAGAGCTAAACTCCATCTAAGGCTAAATGCCGGCACGAGACCAATAGTCAACAAGGGCCATAAGGGAAAGTTGAAAAGAACTTTGAGGAGAGAGTTCAAGAGGGTGTGAAACCATTCATGGGTGGATTCACAGGGGGGGCTCAGGAGGCTTCAGCACCCCACCCCCCATTTTGTTTTGGCTTTCATTTAAAGTGGTTTCACTGGAAAACACATTTGTGACTGTAACTTTGTTGTTTCTCACTATATGTGGCTGTAACCTGGGATGCATATACTTCCAATGGGAGGCATTAAGTGTACCAAATTTCACGAGGATTGAGTAAAGGAATCCAATTTTAGAAGCAATTGAATTATTTTATTTTGCAAAATTCTTCATATACATTCTAAGCTGTAACTTCTTTGCCTCATATCTAATGTAGATGACACTTGCCAGGTTTACACCCCTTCCCATATTTACTATCTTTGCCAACTTTCAGAAGTACTGGATAAAGGATACTGGTGGTATAAGCAATTAACATATAAATGTATATCTGACTAACATCTTTGTAGTCCAACCAGTGTACATGAAATTTGGCAGGGCTGTATATAACACTTTCATTATCATCTCTGCCACATATCAGAAAGCTGTGATAAAGGGTCCCAATTTTATATGCCTGCACAGCATATGCAGAGAAGGAGCCTATGCCAGGGATTCTCTTAC
>QEPC01001423.1:8000670-8012059 GCA_003113815.1 Sphenodon punctatus | reverse complement strand
TTTTATTGTACTGGCTCAATGGCCTTGACAAATAACAGAGAAAATAACACACAAGAATACATAGAACCTTTAAATACAACATAATTAAAATTAAACAGCGGAATTGGGAGAAAAACAAAATCTATATTCCTACAATATCATTTCCAGAGCGTTTCAGATCCCCCAGCCAGCCTCCCCTAAGCTGGCTGGGAGAGCCTCTGGATTTCCCGCAGGTGATGCTTACTTGCTCGCAACGCAAAAATAGCCACTGCTCGGGTTACATCTGGGGAAATATCCCTGAGCAGAAAAATAAGCTTCTGAAGATCAGATTTGTCTACTGGATGCCTCAGATGCAACCACCTTTGGGTTCTGAGCCCGCTATACAGTGGATAATGCGGGAGGTGCTCAACAAGCTTCTCATGCCATATACGAAGCCGATCAGAGTATCTCCGAGCAGCATACCTCCCCTTAAGAACTTCCATAGCCACGGTCTGACATCGTAATGACGTAAACACGTACCGCCATTTGAATTGAGAGATCCCCCCTATATAAACTGGGCGCGACTTCCCCACAGCCCAGTACTTCTAGTATGGTGCTGTCTTAATGTTAGCAGCAAGCATTCTATTACCCTGGAGGTCAATATCTTTCGATCTCTCCCGAATACGTTTTAACCCCTGTGTAGGTGTACATGTCAAAAAGAACTCGGGGGGGGGGGAAAGCCCAGAGCATTTATCTTCCTTTTTGTCATCTTCCACCAAAAATTAGTGGGGCCTGACAACTGATAACATTCTTCCAGGCATAGCCTGACCAGGGATTCTGTGTGGGGGGGTGTTGATTTTAACCAAAAACCAAGACTTAAATCCCCGCACCTTTTTCCCCAGGATGTCACCCCTGCCTCTAAAGTGCACATAGCAGAGCTTGTGCTAGCAGCTGAGTGCTGAACAGAGGGGAGTGGGTCAAGGGGAGTGTGGAGAAGGCCAGTAAGGAGGAAGTTGCAGTAGTCAAGGCAAACAATGATGAGAGCATGGACTAGTGTCATGGCAGTGGGAGCAGTAAGGAAGGGCCGATTCTTAGGGTGAAGCAAAGGCCTTAGCACCAGACAATACGAGATGCAAAGCAGAGGAGGCAGTCCAAAATGAATTTGGACTACGGGCTGGTTGACAACACCATCCATGTTCTCTTTGGCGGCAGGGGCGTGGCTTGCTGTATCGGTCACTCACTGTCTTCCCCTCTGCCTGTTCTAGGCCTGCTGGTGTACTTTGGTTATGGCATCTGGCATAGCAAAGAGAACCTGCGGGAGCCCCAGTCGCACAACGTCAGTGCCCGTTACGTGGTGTTCCCGAGTGGGAGCCTGGAGGAGACGGTGCAGGCAGTTCAGCCCACCTCCCAGCATTCCTCACTGGAGCCAGTGGAGGTGGAGACTGAGGAAGCAAAGAGATGATGATGCTGCTGCTGCGGTAGAAGGGGAGCCTGTGCAGCCTCCCTGAGCGAGAGAGAAGACCGCCCCACCCCCACCCCGCCCTGGCAAAGCCCTGGTCTCCGGAGAAAGGACTGCGATTCGTTTACCATGCTCCCCCACCTCACCCACAGCCAGGGACTGGGCGGGGGAGAGTCTCCTCCTGGGCACAGGAGGTCATGGTGCCTCTCTCTGCACCCCCATTCCCTCTCTTGGAATAATGTATCCGCCAGACTCCGCTGGGACCCGCTTCCCGGTTTTTGCTGGGCCTGTCTTTAGGGCAGGTTCCCCAAAGTTGTGCCAAGCACAGCACTGCCACTCTCCCCTTTCCAATCACCTGTACCAAACTCCCCAAGAGCCCGGCCAACCCCACAGAGAAGCACTGGGCTGGGAACCAGGCACAGCTCAGCACTGCCCCAACGTCTTTGGCCTCCTCATGCCTCAACCCCTGCCCCCCACCCAGCTGCACACTGCAGATGATGGTGATCAGGCCCAGTAGGCAGAGGGAGTGCAATCTCTTCTGGCTATCTTCACCCTGCCTGGGCACTCATGGGCTGGTGCAAGGGATTCTGGGATTGCAGACCATTGTTCCAGGAGAGCAGTGCTTTGCTGGGGTTGGACAAAGGGGACACAAATGACAAAGGCTCTGATGGGTGGCCCTGGGAGCCAAAGGCTTCCAGTTTTTAACCTAGTTTTAAATCAATAGTGAGAGTACATTCCAGTTAGAAGAGGGAGGCTATTTAAAGTCTGGAACAGTAACAATGATCTGCAACACACTAACTCTCAAGCTCCACAGCTGACATCATACCTCAGGCTGGCCTGTCGGATGCTAATTACTCAGGCTGTGATACACAAACCACTTACTCCGAAGGGCTTCAATCAGGGCCCTGATTCTTCTGCAAAAAAATTTCAAAAATTCTGTGACCCCAAATTCAAAATTCTGCGACCCCACACAGTTGCAAAACACATCTAGAAAATTTTTAAATGAGTTGTTTGTTTATTTGCAGTACTGACATCTTTATAATTCACACACACACCCAAAACACATGGCAATGCAGAGGGCACAAGACCCCCCCCCCCAACACATGGCAATGCACAGGGCACCAGTGTAAACCACCACCCCAAAACACATGATTTCCCCTCCCCAGCCGCCAGGGCTTGCCTCCCCCCTTCCCAGTTTTGAAAATGAAGTGCTCCAGCAACTACAGCGGCAGCAGCCGCTCCCCCACGCGTCCCTACCCACCTCCCGGTCTCCTCCCGGCCGCTCCAACAGGGCTTCCCAGAGCAGCGCAGCCAGATGACATCATCCGGCTGCATCGCCCTGAGAGGCCCCATTGGGACGGGGCAGGAAGAGGCTGGGAGCCAGGTAGGGACGAGCTGGGGAGTGACTGCTACCGCTGCTGCTAAACCACTTCATTTTCAAAACTGGGAAGGGGGGAGGCAAGCCCTGGCAGCTGGGGAGACTGGGAAGGGGAAGCCCTGAGGGTTTGTTCATTCCCCTTCCCCCGTGGAATCTCCTGCCCCGCATCTCCCCAGCGCAGGCTAGAAATTCTGCGCTGGGGTAAGCGGGGCAGGAGATTCTGCAGGGGAGGGGAATTCTGCAGGAAATCTGTGAATCGCAGACCCGCGTTTCCCTTGGGGCCCTGGCTTCCGTGGGCTACTCCTGAGTAAGTGGTTTGTGGTCCCGACCTTGGTGATATTTTGGGTGGCACAAGACGTTAAAGCAGTCAGCTCGTGGTCTGGGAAGGCCATAGTCGGGAGAGGGGCAGCCAACTCTGTCCGAGTACCCAGAAATCACCAAAAGCTCACTCTAGGAGGCTGCCCAATTCCAAAGGCCTGTCAGCAAGCAACAAGTGTCCCAAATACAGGAAGCAGCATTAACCCATCCCAGAGACTCTGCCCTCATCACCATCATCCCTACACACACCTGCCTTCCTATTCTCTGGAAGCCTATGGGTCAAATGAAGTTCCTGAGACACAGCTCATTCCACTGTAGAGTAGAGTAACCCAGCCTTGCCAAAGGCAAGAGGGGTGAGGAGCATGGGAGCCACAGTCAAATTCCTGGCCTTGTCTCCTCTATTTTGGGGACCATTCTCCAGGGACTCTTAAGGGACCCTAAATGCAGTCAGCTTGTGCCCTAGGAAGGCCATGGCAAGGGAAGGGGGAATTCTCTCTGCTCTCATGTTGAGAGAGCTCTAAACTGAAGTTACTGAGGAGTAGGAAGAGATTGAAGAACGTACTCCTAAAAAAACAAGGAGTGCATACTCCTCATTGCTTTTTACTTCTAAGTTACTGCAGTGCGAACCCTTTGATTCAAAGTAAAAAAAGAGAAGGGTAACATTGTTTGTCATGACAATGGGGGGGGGGGGGGAGATGTGTTTGCAGCTGCAGTGAGAATGGCTCCAAAGTGGAGTAGTTACTTCAACTGAATTAAATCAAAGTAGTTACCTCAGTTTAGAACTGTTCGTCAGAACATAGCCTGAGTCTCACACTCACTCTCTCTTTGGCAGCCATTACATGACACTCCCACTCACTGAGAACCTCTGTGTTTCTTTCTTTCTTTCTTTTTAAAAAGATAGCTCTTAGATCTGACGCACACACACACACTCCATTGCACCTCTGCCCATCTGGACACATCACTCCCAGTGACTCAGGGATCCAAATCTCATGAATACTCAGCCTGACATGGCTACCACTCCCTCTATCAGGGCTAGTCTACTTACTGTGTAGTAATTACCCTTGAAGTCACCTTAACTCTGCTTTTGTTCAATTGGCTCCCCCTTCCCGCCTGATTAAAGAGTACACACCACATCTGCATGAACAAAGGGTGTTAAATTACTCAACTGCAACACCCAAAGCGTTCACACAATCATTAGCTCCCTGGTTGTTAATGCCTATTAACACAGCCTGCCCCTGGGTACTTACTCCGCACAGTGTGTGAAAACTTGCAATGTGGGCTAGTCTCACCCCAGAGGCGATTAGCCTGCTTGTGTGGATGTAGTTTTTCCACGGATTCGGCAGGAGGAGCCCACCTTCCTCTCTACTGTCTGTGGCTCTAGTGTCGTACTGCAGCCTAGACTTGGGCAACCTGGGTTTTGTGCATGTGTAATGTTGTCTGCTCAGTGAATTCCAGAGATGTGGGGTGAATTCCTGCATCTCCCAGGCGGTGTATTTAGTGCCCACTACTCTGTGTCCCAGCTGCTCTTCATCGATGCACATCTGGTCACGTCCTGGCGTCCAAGTCATACAAAACGTCTCGCCTTCAAGACATCCCAAGCCTGGTTGCTGTTGGAAATGGGGTGGCATTTTCCTGCTGTGACGTGGCTCTGCTCTGTGCCTCTGTGTAACAGCTTGTGATGCAGGTGCTGCAACTAGTATAAACCAGTCCTTCCTTGACTCTGCATGGTTGAGATTCTGTGTGTGCTGCTCCCCTTGCTTGCACGATCCACACTCACCAGCATGTCATGGATCCCAAGGACCCTCTCCTGCCCGGATTTTGGTGGTCTGGTGCAAGGGTGAGTTTCTGCCTGACCCTACAGTCTCCTATAGATCAACTCCATTTGCCCAGGCCTCCTGGGAGACAAGTTTCCTGTACACAGCCCCTGGGGTCAAACACCAGGGCAGCGCGAGGTCAGGCTCTCAGTTAGCCCACTGATGCCTTGCCTTAACCGCCCCCCACCCCCTGTGTGGTGCCTCCCTTGCTGGCCAGGCCTCAGGGGTGATTAAATAGAGAACCCTTTCTGGGCAGCAGGCACAGGTAGGGAGAGATCACAGGTGAAAATAGGCACGCAGCTGGCATGCCGGTTACGCAGCCGGGGGAGGCGGGGCGCTGCCCTTGGCCAGTTCAGGTTGAGGCACTGAACGGAGATGTGTCTGACCGAGCTGGCTGGTGAGCCCTCTCCTGCCCAACCCCTGGCAGGAGAACACATAGGCAGCCCCAGCCCTGGTGTGCCCCCAGTGCCCCACCCCCTGCCATGATGGGCAGCCATGGATGGATAGTGGCAGGAACAGATGCATAGGCCCGCTAAGGCCCACCTGAGCAGTCCTTGGCCTGGAATGTGGGCCCAGGATCTTCCAGAGGGCCACATCCAGGCCAGATGCCTACAGAGACCAGGGCAGCAGCAGGCCCACTTCTGGCAGCCTGGAAACTCACACGAGTGACAGTGAGTCCCAGGCCATTGCAGGCTCGTATTGCATCTGTTCCTGCCCCATATCCCCTGCGAGTTCAGTGGCCCTGGCATGTTTCCGACATCAGCAAAGCCTTGGCCAAAGCCACTTCCCTGCTGTACATCCCCTGTGGTGTATTCTGCTAGCATCAACCAAGGGAGACACGCCATGACTCGCTGGAGCTGCAAGACTTGTGGGACTGGCCAAGTAAGGAGAAAGAGGCCTGGCCGTTATCCATACAGGGGGTGGGGGCTTTCTGTGGCTCAGCCCCAGCAATTAAATTCAAGGGGTGGGAGCTGAGTCCTGGGAAATATCTCCTGTAGGAGCATGCTCCCCAGTGTGTGACAGGGCAGGCAAAGGCCAACACTGGACATTTCAGGGCTGGAAATGAAAGTCAGAAAAAACCTGGAAGCTTGATTTGGCTGTTGTTTACGATTTTTTATTAATGACTTTCCTTCCCCCTGCACAGACTATTATATTGATTCAACCACAAAAACTCCTGTTTTATATTCAGCTGTAGAGAAGGCAATTAGCCCAGTGGTTGGGTTGCTAGCCAGAGACTAGGGTTCAGTTCCCTCTGCTCCAACAAGCTCTGGGCCAGCATTTGTGGTTTCTGGGGCAGAGGGCATGACTTCTGGGGCAGGCTTGGGCCTCAGCAATTCAGTATTTTTTATTATTACAAATTAAGCTCTGTTTCCACATCTACAAAGCATCACGGGTACCCTGCCCCCTAAATCCTCCCCGCCCCCCCCCCCCCGTCCCCCAGTTCTGCCCCATAAACTTGCAGAGACCTACAACCCTGCTCCCCACCCCAGAGCTCTAGTCTGCAGAGGTTTGGAAGAGGGGCTTGATAGCTCTTCATATGGGACTCTTGGCTATGACGACAAATTATGCCCTCAGCTAAGAGAAAGGGCACAACACAAGCCCCCATGGCTCACAATACGTGAGGGTGGGGAGCTGCGCTGCCTGCCTTAGGCCGGGTTTTGGTACCCACCACTGAGGGATACATGTTTCCCCATGCGCTTTCCTAAAGAAACCCACAGAGACAGTAGCAGTACCACGGGTCTACAGCCTGTCCCCCAAATTTCAACAAGTCTAGGGGCACACTACAAGCCCTGCCCCCTAAATTAGAGGCTCTTGAAGTATTGTCCCCATCATTCTCATCAGACATGCAAGAAGGAAAAGGAAACATAATCGTGTCTGAACTGACTTTTATTATTATTATTATTATTATTATTATAAGCATTTGTATAGCGCCAGCTGTGTACCTGGCGCTTTACAGAATAAGACAGACGCGGTCCCTGCCTACGGCTTACAATCTAACAGACTGCTGATTTAGGTCACTGTCTGCTGAGCCCATAATGTTCTGCACGACTGGCCTGTGGACTCGCTCACTGATGACGCCCAAAGAGAAGAGGAAGAAAAGCAGAGGAGGGTGTAGATCCTGGATCTCTGCCATGGATCTATTCTCTATCCTAGTGTGCAGGCCCTCATCTCTGCTCCCTTCCCCTGAGCTCACTCTTTCAGTGTTTGTGGGTAGGGACTGGATCCAGGGACTCGGGAATGGGAAAGGGGCCAAATAAAAAACCTGCCATGGGCCAGAGATTCTACCCCCCTGATTTAGCCTGATTTACACAATCACAGGGAAAGCTGCATTTGGCAAAACATGAATTACAAAGTCTCAAAGAAGCTATTTCACTACCATGCTTTGCTGAAAAGCAGCCTCATTCCTAAAGGTGCAATCCTGTTCTCATTGAAGTCAATGGTTCAGCTTCCATGGACATTAATGGGCAAGGACTGCATCTTGCATATGTCTATCGTGCGCATAGGGACAGCCTGATCTCCCCCCAGTGCTAAGCCCAACAATTACAATTGACCTTGTGCCCGAAGAAAGCGCGAGCAGTTACCAGCAACCAGCACACATGGGGAATGAATGTCATAGCCACTCTGACATTGGCAAGTCCATTTTCAGGGGGATATTTCATAGATCCTTTTGCCAGCTTCCCACCCCATAAGTGTTAGTAAGAGTAAGAAAGGAACAACTCCAAGGGGCAAATGGTCATGTATTATGGGGTTGCCAGGGCCCCTCCAGCTCCGGTCCCAAAGCAAGGAAGACCCATGATTCTTCTTCACCAGCAGACATGGGGTGCCCATTTACTGTTCCAAAATGCCCTGCAAAACACAGAATGAGACAGGAAACAGAATCAGCCACCAGCCCTCAGCTTTGCCAAGGGGAGTTAGCACTGCTCCTGCCCAGCTGAGCTTCCTAACCATGAAGAGCCAGAGAGGAGGGGATTCAAACAGATGGCTGATGGGGATAGAGGGATCTTCATGGCCAGGCTGAGAGCAGCTGCAGGAAGTGGTCTCCATGGGTATTTTTCAGACGTTACGAAATCACAGTCAACCACAGTGAACCACAGTCAATTTCGCTGCGGGGCCAAAGCGCCCTGAACGTCTGTTCGGTGGCTGCCAGATGTCCACCACGGCCGATTCCCACATGGGGTCAATTTCAACCACGCTTCCGGGGCTCCCTGCCGGACAATCCCCGAAAGCGTGGTCAAAGTGATTCCCGGCGGGAAGCAATAAAAAGTAACATCTGGCCGGCAATCACGGCCCAGAATCCCCGGCGGGATTCCGGGCCGTGGTCAAAGCAGCTGGGCGCGGCGCCCGCCTATCTCCCCAGAGGGCGGGGGAGGGGGGGGGGGGGCTATGCGGCCACACGTTGCTCCGCGCGGCCCCTCCCCCTCCCCGATTCCCCGCCGGGATCAGCCGGCACATCTATTCGGGCCATTTTTTGACCACGGGGGGTGGTTATTTCATTCACCCCCGCCGGGGATTCACTGGAACGAATCGGGACGGCGTAACGTCTGAAATCACCCCATGTGGCACATGATCAAGAGACCTTATGGCAGAGGTTTCTGTTAGGCTAAGGGCTTTGGTGCTTCCTTGCCCACCCTGGCTCGGGGGGGTGGGGGGGGAGTACGAACCTTTGACTGGTCTTTGCTAGGTAACATTCTGTTTCCATCATGTCGGATGTGAAGATTTGGAAAGGTCATCTTCATGCCATCACAGAGGTCTGCAAGGTCTTTGTTTATGGTGATCTCCTAAGGAGGGATTTCACAGAACAGTGACAGATTAGAACCCAAGGTCAAGGACGTAGCTATAAAAGGGACAGATGGTGCAACTGCACCGGGCCCACAAGCCTGGGGGACAACACTCCCTGGTGCAGCTGGGTTCCCAGACACAGGGTGGAGGCGCGGTGAGGCTCCATTCAATCTTTTGCACCGGACCAAACTATTGGGGGTGGGTTTACTGGTTTCTCAGGAAGTTCTTGCCCTTAGTGCTCGGTCACACACCACCTTTCTGCTTTGCAAACTCACCAATTGTCCCTTAATCTTGCCCCGTAGCAAAGCATTCACACAGCCACCTATTTCCCTGCAATGCAGAGATCAACCCCCTGCATCCGGTGGCAGAAAACAAGAGCTCATTAGGCACAGAAGGGATAAGGATTTCACACCACACTCAGAATGGGTGAAAAGAGACATAACACAAACTCCACTTTAACACCACTTTTGCAGGGCTGTATTGGTGTCCTATGCAGCCCTGCAACATGCATAAGAAATGTTAAAGCATATTAAAGTGGTGCTAAAGTGGAGTTAGCATTTTGTCTGTTTTCACCCAATGTGGGTTTGTGCCATTATCCACACTACAAGAGGGTTGTGTGAATGAGCCCCAATTCTATCACAGCTCCCATAGCCGCTGAACTGCCACATAAAGAGATATGAAAACAAGTCCGTCCCAACTCAGAGGTGGAAGAATCAGAAAAGTCATATGTGCCAAGGGGTAAAAAAAAATAAAAAATGTTTAAAGTAGTTAAAATAAGCCAAAAAAAACAGGAACAGAAATTCAACTTGGCAAACAAGTAACCGATACCTCCGCTGCCCCACTGATGTGAGCATAACAATGGATGAGAAATAGAATGGAGCGAGGGGAGGGTAAAGCTGGTCCCCTGACTTTGGAAAAGGCTCAGAGGATAGAAGCAAGGCAGCACTTGTGCAGAAGGCAGACCGAGAAGGAGGGGTTGTAAGAAGAGACGCAAAGAGAGACTTGTTTGTAGGCACAGAGAGTTCTGAGATTAGGGGTGCAATTCTGACTCCACTGTAGTCAATGTGAGTTTTAGCCACTGACCTCAATGGAATGAGAGCTGTACTCTAGGTCTCTATTTAGCCAGACTATAAGAGGTGTGTAAAGTAACAGCAAGCAAGCAACTGTCATTTCTTATCAATAACTCACGAGTATTATTATGAGAAAGTAGGCTGCAAAGTACATTCAAGATAACAGTTGATAGATAGATACAGGCTACACTCCTTATCTTGGTGTCCTGTAACAACACGGCTGTGATCAGTTCTGTAACACCCCGTTATCATTTATCTTCATGTGCAAAGTGCTTTACAGTCCTTATCTAGTTCACCCTCACAACGCCCCTTTGAAATAAGTCATTATTATTGCCATTTTACAGATTGGGAACCAGAGATGAAGACTTGCCCAAGGCCACCCAGTGAGTTGATGGCTAAGATGGGGTTTGAACTCTAGGCTCTCAGGTTCTGGCTGTACACAGCCCACACAGCCCTACTCCCCGCTGTGTAACACTTACTGAGAAATCCAGGGTTTCTAGGATGGCACCAGAGTTTGCTTGGATGGACTTGAGAATCCCAATGCAGCCATCACTCTGTATGGGATTCCGGGCCATCTGATGATCAGAGAAAGGAAAAAACAACAGGAAAATACAGGTTGAAAGTTCCTTTTCAAAACAGTTTCCTCACTTGGTACATGGAAGGGGGTGGGATATTTTCCAAACTGGTTTAGGAGAAGAAAATGATCTAGTTAAGCATCTTCAGGAAAGAAGAGTGGGAAACAAGCAAGAATTATGAGTGATTGAGAAAGGGATAGAGAATAAAACCAAAAATATCATAATGCCTCTATATAAATCTATGGTGTGACCACATCTTGAATATTGTGTGTGGTTCTGGTCACCCTAGCTCAATAAAGATATAGTAGAATTGGAAAACTAGAGAGAAGGGCAACACAAATGATCAAAGGTACGGAACAGCTTCCATATGAGGGGAGGCTTGATAGGTTAAGGCTCTTCAGCTTGGAAAAGAGACAACAGAGGGGATATGATAGTTTATAAAAGCTTGAGTCGTGTGGAATGAGTAAATAGGAAGCAGTTTTTTTAATACTAGAACTAGGGGACACTCCATGAAACTAACTGGCAGCAGATTTAAAACAAACAGTAGAAAGTATTTTTTCACTCAATGCACAATTCACTTGTGGAATTTGTTGTCAGAGGATGTGATCAAGGTCAGTAGCATAGCTGGGTTTTTAAAAAGGATTGGAAAAGTTCTTGGCTGGTAGGTCCATTAATGGCTATTAGTGGTGGGACCCCGGGCCCATTACCGGCTACCGGATTTACCGGTTACCGGTTCTACAAAAACCGGATTCCCGGATTAAATCCGGTATGCTGGTACCGGATTTATTTCATTGGTTTCAATGGGGCGCTGTGTCCCCATTGAAACCAATGAAATAAATTCCTCCCCCTCCCCCTCCCAGGCTGCGCGGGTGGAAGGGGGGACACCCCCCACCCACCCTGCCCAGCCTGGCTTTTTGTTTTAAAAAAGAAAAGAGTAAGACGGCGAGGCGAGGCGAGCCCACCCCTCAGCATCAGCGGCCGCGGCGTCCCCGCAGCCGCCGGTAAGTATGACCCGATCCCGGGGGGGGGGGGGGGGG
>QEPC01001423.1:7957975-7990749 GCA_003113815.1 Sphenodon punctatus | reverse complement strand
ATGGAGTGTGGGAGAGGCGGGGCCTCTGCCTCTCCCTCACTCCTGCTGGCCCCCTCCGATGCCTGTCAGTCGAAGTCGGCCAGGGGCCCCGTGCTCAGGATCCCCAGCTCCTGGCCACTGTCAGGTCAGGAGGTGGGGACCCTGAGTGCGGGGTCCCCCCAGAAGCAGGGCCCTGGGCGGCTGCCCCAAGGTGGGAAAATCCCTATGCCCTGGCCCATTTTGGATTAAAGCTTCTGGGAAGGTGGCAACCCTAATCATGACCTAAGAGGGGCGTGGCCAGGGCATGTCAAAGAGTCATGAACAGATACACAACATGTTTACTGGGCCACAACAGCCAGTCAAAGTTTACAAATTGGTTCCGAGCACAAGGAGGCTGAAAAGCACCGCAGTACTTTGTAGCCCAAGTCCCTCTTAGCTAAGTTACTCACATTAAGGCTCTTCAGAGTCTGGTTTCCTTTCAGGCCAAGTGCCAGCCGGAGAGCTCCTTCCAGCGAGATGCGATTATTGCTTGGAACAAGAGAGGAAGGGAGACTGCTTGGATTTTTTAATTTTCTGATTTCCCAGTCCACCTAGTCATGGCCATACCATACTGGTGTGGACTAACTAGTTCTGTTTATGGTGTCCACAAGGAGGCAGGGGTGGGATGCAACTGTGATAATGCAAAGGTTGCTTTTCCCACCACTAGAATGCAGCTGACTCTGAATCGGTGGGGGTTGTCTTTCTTTCCTGAGGCTGTTAGGTTTTATTGAAATATGGAGGGATTTTATGCTTTGTATTATATGATTATTAATTTTAATTGTAAGCCCCCCCCCCCCCCCCCCCCGAGCTGCCTGTGGCAGGAGGGGTGGGGTAGCAATTTTTAAAAATAAATAAATAAAATAAATGTATAATAGCACTACACACCAGGCTGAGGACAGGCAATGACACAGATTCTCCTCTCCAACTGATGAGTCAGGAGTGACTGATTTGGCTGGGCCAGGGGTGTTAACATTCTTACTCCTATAGAAAATGATTCGAGAACTGCAGTGGCCACAGAAGACTGCAACTTTGGTTTCAGGTGACATCTGATGCACCTACGATCTTCTTAGGGGCCACAGCAAGCTTTTCCTGTCCTGCTCATGATCCCACCATCCAACCACCTTCTAGTCACGTCCACTCTCTCTGTACCTTCACAGCTCAGAACTACCCTGTCTCGCAGCTTGCTCACTGGTTTCTCCAGCTGGTACGGCGTCTTTGATGGCTCTTTTACCAAATCAATCATCCATCATCTGGAATTCCCTCACAATGATGTCCTGCATCACCACTTTCTGGCAAAACTCCCTTTTCTGTGACGCTTCCTTTTCCGATCCCATCCTTCCCAAGCCGCACCGGAGCTGCTCACCTAACATTGAGTTCTTCTAGCACGTTGTTGGCTCTGAGGGCATCCCCCAAGGCTGCCGCTCCACTGTTGCCAAAGCCATTGTAGGAAAGATCCAGAACCCTGAGGAATATGTTAGCCTGTGAAACAAGACAGGCAACCTCAGCAGAACCGTGGGGAGGAACGGGAAGAGAGAATGGGGGTTTCTGTAGGGATAAAATGCTCTGGAATGACACGGTTAAGAATAAGCTCCAAAGCCAGTGTAAGGGAGAGGTCATTAAGGAACCCTAACGGTAGCTATGGGCAAGAACTCGCTCTTCGTTGTACCTCTGGCACATCTGCGGGTGACCAACCTCTGAAACACTTGCAGGTGACCAACAAGGAGCAACAGGATAGCAAAGCTGTAGTGGGTTGTAAACAGACATAGCAACCTACTGCCCATATGCTAGTCAAACAAGTGGAGAGCATTACATCAGGGAACACTCAGTGCTCTAGGGATCCATCTGTCAGGGGCAGCCCTTCAATGCTGTAAGACTGCAAAGGCCCCAGGATATTCATGTTCCATTCCTTTCTTTTAAATAGTTCATCCTCCTCTGGCTCTAGTTAACCTTTGTTGTTATTATTATTATACAGCAAACAGCCAGCCTCTACCCCGCCACACAGTGTCATGGAAAGTTATGTGCTGGGTATGCGTAGCAAACCGCACATGGCCCCTCATAGGCAGGATCCAAAGGACACACTGCAGAGCAGAGAGGATGAGCTAGGGCTCCGAGCACCTTATAGGATCCTATTTGGGGTCAAATCCAGGCAAATGCAGACTCTCCAACCCCACAGGGCTCCACGCCTTGCAGGGTCCCCAAAAGGGCCAATGAATAAACTTGACACAACAACATGCGGGAGAAGCACTGGTGTAAAATACAGACCCGCAACTGCAAAGGGCCCTGGCCTGTGGCAATTCAGGAAAGGAGTCCCCTAAACATGGGGCCCACGAATAAACTGGAAATGACATATGCATAACATACTGGTGTACAATGCAGGGAGCCCCGGCCCCTGAAGGGGATGTTATGTTTGATTAAATATCTAAAATTAATTATGGTAACATTTTCCTTTTTCTAATGGGGCGAGTCAGTGTGTGTCCCTAGGTGGGGGCCCATACCACTTATTTCACAGAGGGCCCCAACTTCCCTGAATCTGTCACTGATCTTACCCTCTGCTCACCCTTACGTTGGTTTCTGTGGCTATGGTAATGCTGGTGCAGTAGCCATAGTCTAATTCTACATCTGGAGCAGAGATCTGGCTTTAGATTTGCGATGGTCTTTACTCTGAGTCCTGACTCCATCAGCTCTCCTTGCCAAACCTGCCTAGCCACCCAGAGCAAGGTTGTAGGGAAAAGTCTCCTGAATTGCCGACTAACTGGAAAAACAAAGAGGGTTGATTTTCTGAGTCCCGTGATATTTTGGGGCCATGCCCCCGTTTGTGTCTCCCCACCATCAGGTATTTGAAGGGCTGCAGTTGCTGCAGGTACTGGGGCCCAGGGCCACAAAAGCATCCACAGGCTGCATCTGGTCCACTGGCCACAGGTTCCCACTCATGGACTAGACAATTGGGAGCATACGAGTCTTATGGCCACAGCCTAGCTTCCTGGAGCAACATCAAGGGTCTCTTCCCCCAGTCCCAACCGCACAGGATGCTGGCCTGGACAAAATAGCCACTTTATCTAATGGGAAAACCAGCCCCAATTTCCTCCAGCAGGTACATTCACCAGAGGTGTGCAGATTTGTACACCCCTGGTGGCGATAACAATGTGAGTATAAAGAGATCAAGCTGAGCATGTGCACTGCACGATGGATACAGGGAATAACACAACTCCTACCTCCAAACCTTTGGCTAAGGCAACAGCTCCATGGCCCCGGAAGTAGTTCCAGCTGAGATTCAACTCCTTTATGCCAGTGTTTTCTGCAATAGCCACTCCGAGAACCTCACCTTGTAAAACAGAGAGCGAGACACACAGGTAATGATCAGCTGTCTCAGCAGGCTAGGCCAAGGGACACTTGAAAAAATTAAAGCACCCAAGTAGTTATTTCTTACTATAGCACCTCTAGTGTTCAAAGTGCTTCACATGTCTTATCTACTTCATTCTCAAACCACCAGGGGAGGCAGGTTGTAGTTATTATTCCCATTTTACAGCTGGGAAACCAAGGCTGAGATAGTGACCTACCCAAGGCCAACCAGTGAGTTCACAACTAAGATGGAATCTGAACCCTGGTTTCCCAGGTCCAAGTCCAACACCTGGTCCACTAGGCTATGTTGTGTGCAATCAATGGGGTGTAGTCAGTACTTGGGCCAACTCCCCTTTCCTGTTCATTCTCATTCTCACACACCTCATTCTGTTTTATCCCCATTTCGGCAGGCACAACCACCCTTTAGCCCATCCTCTGCTTTGAGTCCTCCCTTATTTCATCTTCCTCCTGGGTTTGCTGTCATCCGTGTCTCCTCCCCCACCCCCTTTCTATTCTTTCTCTCTCTCCTCTCCTTCCCTACTGAACAGCTTCACAGGAGGTTGAGCTGTCACGGGACATGTGACTGACATGAAGATGAAGTGCCTTCTGTTCCCGAGGAGAGCAGTGGGGTTCTAAGCATCGGAAATATGGAAGGAAACACGAGGAGGAAACTGAGGCTAGGACAGAGGAGAGCTGATTTAGATTGGTGAATGCAAGTGGCCGAAAGAGCCAAGGTGGAAGCTGCTGCTGACTTTGCAGTCTCTTGGAGAAGAGCACAAGGCACGTTTGTGCCAAATTTAAGGGATTCAAAGTAGGGACTGAGACAGTCAGCGAGTCAGAAAAGGAAGGGGACAATGGGTGGCTTTAGACATAACGTCAACAGGTGTCTGAATGTGTGTTTTGACCTTGATACGAACACCGGTTTGGCCCTGTGTTCACCATGTGGCGCTGCTTAGACACACAGCCCACCTTGGGGCAAATCGGTGTTTTGCTCAACACCCAATTTCAGCACACAAGCGCTGCTGCCTCGTTCCCCGTGTTGTAGCTGCTAACACACCACGCGATATCATTAGGCACAATGTTGGCCGCTTGTTCAGCCAAAACATGCAAATGGTCCTTGTAATGCAATGGTGTTCACATCGCGCGTTCAGTATATGGCCAAATTGGTGTTGGGTTTGTTATGGTGCTTACACACAACAGCCAAACCATGTGTTTAGGGGTTTTAATCAAAGCCGATCTTTGTTATGTCTAAAGACACCCATCAGCTGCTGTATTCTGCTAAGTCTGGGGAGCCAGGGGGTCCTCACCCCTACTGTAGACTGTTATCTTGTGCCTTTCTTCCTTCTCGGGTAGCCAATCCCAATCTTTTCAGACACTTAGGACATTTTCTTTATTACTCTGAGGAAGAGCAGTATTGCTTTAACACAACTTATTTCTACACAGTACATCTGTACAATAACCTTCTCTCCAAAAAGTGTGTTTCCCAGATCGACATAGCCTCACCTGCCTGATCTCCAAGCATGTTATGACTGAGATCCACAAATTCCACTTTATGGTTGGTCATGAAGGCATCTCCTAGATACTTAGCTGTATGTTCATCAAACTCGTTGCCTGACAGATTAAGGGCCACTAGCGTGCTGTTCTCCTGCAGCATGGCAGACAGGGCCTTGGCTCCTTTGACTCCAAGCTTATTGTCAGATAGATCAACATCTAGAGAAAGAGGAAAAAGCCACTGTTCAAGCAGCAGAAAGTGTCAGAAATTCCTGCTGAAGCCGATTTCTTCTCAGGTCTCCAATCCCCCAGCTTTCCAATGCAATGAAAACTTCTTACAGTTCAGACAGATCTCACCTTATTCAAGGCCAATAAGCTGAGTACAACAGTGGTCTCAAAACATAATTACTATAGTTAAATCAAAAACAAAATCCTGGTTCTTGCTTGACAGTCATGTAATGAGCTAGAAAGTTTCTACTGCAGACATACCCTAAAGTTTTGCCTGCATTTTTCTAATTCTGAAATTTTTCTAATTCTGTTATGAGATTGAGACCACCTTCACACCTTACCTTCCATGCAGTTTTTGGCTCCGGGAAGGAATCCGGAAGCCAAAGCATGCACGGGGTTTGTCCAGTGCAAAAGCCCCCCACGCAGTTTTGCCGGCAATCACCCAAAAGAGTGCAGAGCTGGATTTCCCTGCTCTGCACTCTTTCGGGTGATTGCCGGCAAAGCCGCGTGGGGAGACTTTCGCACCGGACCAACCCTGTGCAAGTTTTGGCTTCCAGAGACAAAATCTGTGCAGAAGGTAAGGTGTGAAGGTGCATTAATAGAATCCCATGATCTCAGACTACTAAAAAGTCATGTAAAGTGTAGCAATTACCAACCAGATTGTGACCCTATCCACAGATGGGATGAGCAACAGTTTGGGAAGTTCTGGTCCTCCACTTATTTCCCTTGATGTCCATAATACCAAAGGAGCAAAGGAAGCCAATCAGAATACATATGTAAATGAGGTACCCTGATTAGTTGTAAGACGAGGAGTATAATAGGAAAAACCATCCCTCACTTCAGATAAGCCAATCAGAGGAGACATGCTGCTTGGATTGGAACAGGAGTAACAAGAGAGCATTCTTGGTGGAACCTTTACCTGCAGTTCTATCTGGTGTGCTAATGAGGGGTAAGTCCTGGCAGGATTAGCTCCTGGTCTGGACAGCACCCAGTCCTGTAGTCACCCAGACAACTGTGGCTGAAGGGGTTTTACTCGAGCTGAAGTGCACACCCACAAAAACAAGTAAACCCATCAAATTTGTGGTACCGGATGGTACCCATTAACTACCTATATACCAAGTTACTGTTACCATAGTTTCCATTTTGCTGTGCATTCCTGTTTCTTCCATAATTTAGGGGCACATGGCATGGTTCCCAGAGAAACACAGCCCTTAACTTGTACTTTTCCACCCCCCAGTTTGTCCTATTTCTGCCCTTTCCCTTTTTCTGTGAACTGGAAACAACAAAACAACAGTAACACAGAAAGAACAAATCGGAAAAACCAAAAGCCGTTTACCTAATCATGGTACTACCCAGAACACTGGGTAACTGGGGGCCTATCCCGGTATGCAGTTACTGACTGGCTACTTGGAAATGGGAGCAATATCCACAAAGACTGAGTTCTGCTTCCCACTGCAGCTCTGTTACCGAGTTAAGCCCAAGCAGGATATATAAGGCAACAGGAAAGCTCCAGCAGCTGTGGGCCTGCACTTCCTCCCAGGAGAAAGAGGGATCTCCCCGAGGGCTGGGGCAGCCAGAGACCCCTGAAGGGGGACAAAACTATAAAGATGAAGTGCGGGGCTGCAGGTCAGGCACCCTGGCAAGCCTTGTACATGAAGACACTGTACATCAGGGAGGGGGAATCTCTGGCCCATGGGCCAAATTTATCCTGTGGCGGCTTTTATTTGGTTTTTTTTATTTGGCTCCTTTCCAATTTCTGGATCTGTCTGGTAGAGCCAGTCCCTGCCCTCAAGCAGTGAAAATGTGAGCTCAGGGGAAGTACTCGGGGATAGAGGATGGACCCATGGTACAAGTCAGTCCATGATCTGGATTCTTTCCCATCCTGAGCACACCCCTCAAGAGCCCCCGACTCCGACTCCCACCCTGCCCTCAGAGCTTGCATGGACTTTCAGAGAGAGACTGTGGAGTCTCCTTACCTTCCCTGGAGGTTTTCAAGAAAAGATGGGAGAGGCATCTTATCAGGGATGCTTGAGAGACAAAATATCCTGTCTTAGGGCAAAGACCCTAGAGATCCCTTCCAGCTATCCAGTTCTGCAATTCTCTTCCACAAACATGCTGCCAAGTTCTAACCACCTGCCTTACAGTATAATTATCATGGACTTAAGAAACAAACCTGAAATGTAAAAGTTCTCTTTCAACATCTCAGCAATTGCAGCCGCCCCTTCTCCATTCAGCCAGTTATAACTCAGGTTTAACTTCCCGATGGAGGTATTGCTCATCAAGGCAAAAGCCAACGCTTGGGCACCCTGCAACATGATGGCATAGTAAGAAACCCGCAAGCTACGAGGATGCACTGAGCACTGCTAGCTTGTCTGTTTTTTTCTATTCTTCTGAGCTTAACAGGATTTCTATCAGGACATTAAGCTAGGGCTGTTTCGAAACAGCCATTCTGATTTTGCAAAACCGTTCTGTGAATGCAGTCAGTATTCTGATCGATAATCAGGTATTTCAGAATCCAAATCGGCAATTTGCACCTATGCAAAATGTCCACTGCTGTACAACAAAACAGCAGTTGCTTTTGTTGTATGGTAGCAGCCATTTTGCACATGAGCAAAATGCCAAAGACTCTTTCAATCGGTCCGATTGGAACTGATCAAACTGCCAGAATCAGAGCCGGGCAGAAAGTTCGATTTCAGCCTGAACATTTACACTAACTAGAGCCTGGAAACAGGCCCTTTTACAGGTTATATTTTTCAAGCAGCTATTAGCCCATGTCTACCACTTATTGTTCATGTAAACTAGAGAAGAGGAACCCTTTTCCCTCCTGTGGACCTCTTTGAAAATCAGTGCAAGTTCTGTAGGTCAAATAGGAGTTGGGGGCAGGGATGTTTCAGGAGCGTGCTAGGATGGGGGAAGAAACAGCAGGGTCCAGATCATGGATTTATACGATGTATCTACCCCCTATCCTTAAAGGGCATGCTTTCAGCTCCACTTCATTTCTCACTTTCCCCTGGGCTCACTGGGTGCTTAAGGGAAGGGGTCAGATCCATGGGCCAGATCCTAGGAACTTGGAAGTGGCCAAATAAAAGAAAGCCACAGGATGGATTTGGCCCAGAGGCCACAGGCTCCCCATCCCTATCCAGTCAGGTGCATCAAAAGATATGCCCTTCTACTAGCACAGTGACCACACACCAGAAAACCCCTTCATGTAGGGCCAATGAGATCAATTCCCAGTCATTTCTATAGCTATTACCTTTGAGCCCAGCCCATGATGCCTCATGGTCAGTTCAGAATCTTGCATGTGACGCAGGAAATACGAGATTGGTACCACTCCGTACATTTGACAGGCTGCTAGGTATTTGGCCTTTCCTGTTGGGTCGTAAAACACCTTTGTCTCTATATTAGAAGAGAGACAAGGGAAAGAGAGGGAAACATCAATGGACAGAAAGCAATCCTTGCAAGTCAGCAGTTCTGCCATTTAAGATAAACCTGTGCAGTGTCTAAGTGTATAGAAATGGACACCCTCCCATGTAGGGCGGCCACTGATCCTATTTTATACAGGACAGTTCTGTTTTTGAAGGATTTGTTCGTTGTCTTTTATTTCCATGTTTTTGTCCTGTATTTTCCACACACTGCCGGCGCTGCCACTTTCACACCTACACCTACTGGAAGTCATGATCTCATGAGTTCTAGGTGGGAACAGCAGTGTTGGCAGCATGTGGACTCAGAGGTGAGCCAGCGGTCCCAGCATGGGGCGGGGGGGGCAAGAGAGGAGTGCTAGGGTTACCATAGCATCTGGAGTTTCCAGGACATGACGACATTCTTGATCCGCCCAACCCCATCCAGGTGGATTTTTTAAATCTGCACCCGTGGCCGGGATTTTGCCCTGAATCCCCTTTACCTAACTCTTGTTGCTGGAGGAAGGAGCCCTGAACCAGATACATTCTTCATCCCACCCACCCCGTACTGTATTTTCTCCCACCATGTCCTGCATTCTGGGGATGCGTCAGTGGCTGCCCTACTCCCATGTCATCTTCCAACCAAGGCACTCCTCACAACTGTTATGACAGCTTTCCAGGGACATGTCTGACCAACACAATTAATTTACACCTAAGCAAACAAACAAGCTCCATATACAGATTCCCCTGTGAATTGTTCAGAAACTGAAGGCAGCAAAAACACACTTTCCACTAAGTGGAGCTTCATGCTGGGACATCATTATGCTGGAGTTCTATTCTCAAAATAAGCTGGATTTTAAGAAAACTACCAGACATGGTTTAGGTTTAATTAAGCCTGCCTCAGTGCAAGGGTGTGCGACTAGATGACCTTTGGAGGTGCCTACCACCCCTACAGTTCTATGGTTCCATGGCTACCTTCATCATCACTTTTCCTGCCGAGAGGAGGATGTTCACAGTCCCCATCCATAAATGAATCCACTCAGCCCAATGGCTTTCAGCAGGCACAGGGGCCATGATTCCACAGTTTGGATCTCCAGTTTGGTCAATGCTTCCAGTTCCCAAAGTAAAAGAGAACAAGCAGTGACTACTAAAGCTCACTTTTTGCTTGGGTAATACCCTATAGATGAATGACAAAGCGGGCAAGCCCCCATCTGTGCAGCCCAAGAAGAGTCTCCTACCTCTAGGGTTGCCGAAAAGTTTCTTACCTTCTATTTCCAGGTCAGTATCCCAGTCTTCCTCCCTCTCGGCAACTTCTCCCACTTTCTCTCCACTTTCTTCTTCTCCTTCCGAATCATCCACAGTGCCATCTCTGGGGCCAGCATCCCTTTCCTGATGCAGGGAGTACTCACCAGTGGCAGTGGGAACACTCTGGAAACAGAATAAAGAAGTTCTTCTATTTAGTGAGCTTAAGATTGTAGTCTTGGAATGTTACTGATTATTAATTATTATTATTATTATTAGTTATTTATATAGCACCAGCAATGTGTCTGGCACTGAAAAGTCCTGATTATAGAGACAAGTCCCTGCCCCAAGGAGCTTACAATCTAGAACAGGGGTGGGGACTTGAATATATCCCCAGGATGGGTTGCCCATGACCCTGTCTATGGGTGGGACTCTCCCTCCTGCAGCAGGGGCACCACCATTCCCATTGCGATGCCCCAGGGAGGTTTCCCCCCCAAGACCCCACCCTGTGCAGAAAGGGAATGGGATCGCATAGCCCTTAGGGGCAGACAGTTGGGCTCCGGACTCCGTTGTTAGTTGGGGCGCCGTGATCTAGGCTCCCTCACCGCCTCGCTAGCGCGGAACCCGCTGGTGGGCGCCCCAACCCGCCCCTTCTCCTGGGGAGGTCCCTGCTCAGGCCCCGCCGGCTGCATCCCCGGCTCAGCATGCGGGCTACTATGGCAACAGCTGGACGCGGGAGCCGGGTGGGTGGAACAGGAAAGGGGCAGGTTCGGAGATCGGCCAAGGGGAGGAGACCGGAGACCAGAAAACATGAACGGGGCTCAAGACTGAAAGGGCGTGGCCGATAGGAACTCCAAGAAGGGGATTGGAACCAGGGGCGGGGCTTACAGACGGAGGGGGCGAGGCTTATAGTGGCTTCCGGGATGGCAGGGACAGGGTTGCAGGCGGTAGGGTAGGGTTCCTGGGGAGAAGTGTGGTGCGTGCGCTCAGTGACATCATATTATGTGGGGTGACTGCACTGGAGGGATCTGCTGCCCAGTGGGAGATGTAGCCATGCCCCGAGCTGAGCCCCAGTCTGCCGGGCTGGAAAAACACCGCTAGTCTAGTCCCTTGGGACAACAAACCACAGACAGCAGTTAGCTCAGCTGCTACAGATTCATCCCTGCACAGGGTTAGTGTCCTGAGGAGATACCTTGCCATAGTGAAATGTGCAAAACTAAGGCAGATTCTCACCCAGCAGAGTCAGGAGCCATAAAGCACACTCCAAGCCCAGGAATGCTGTAATAACAGGCAGTGCAATAGCAGGGGCCCAACAATCCTTGGTGCAGCTGTTTCCACTGGCAGCAGGGCCCCTTTCAAGCTATGCCCCCGCTTATGCCAGGTCTGGGGAGAAAGAGAGACCGCAGAGTTAGCCTTACACTGTGCTTGTGACCGAGAAATGTGTGTGATGAATTATGAAATACAGTAGTCTCAGCACTGATGTATTTCTGAGACCAGCTGGTAAAACCTAAAGGGTTAGTGTCTAAATGGTCTGTATAATGTGTAAACCATCATGGTATGGATTATATTGTATTAATTACTGATTGTATGAGCCAGAGCAAAAGTTCTAGTAAATGCTTATGAAATGAGATGGGGAAGTAATTTAGGATGGCAGACAGGAACATTTGTTCTTTGGAGCTAGAACCGAACTTGGTAAAAAATTTAGACAGGAAAACTAAGTCAAGCCAACATTATGTATTGGTTTTACTTTTATGTCTTTACGCACTTTTTGCATTTGCTCTGAACCTCTGTTATCTCTTAACTTTTATATAAACCTTTCTCGAGCAGCAGGATGGGCAAGCAATTAAGACTGAGTATTGAGTTTGGAAACTTGGAAAGGGTGAGTCGTTATCCCTTACAGCTTGTCTCTATTTGAGCAAAGGGCATTTCCTAATTACTTCAGCAAGGGACTTCCAAAGGTGTGGAGGCGATTTAGGGTGCAGGTCTTTAAAAGCCTATCACCAAAGGTGGAGCAACATCTGTTGACACCTGGGGGACAGAGGAGAAGAGGAAGAACCCCACTGACCATGGAAATGACGAGAAATCCAGCTGATGTGAAGAGACTCTCACTGTATTAATACTGTCAGCATCCCTTCCTTGTTTCTAAAAATTCATCCGTACAAGTGTATTTATTATTATAACGTATTTATTATTATAACATGTTGACAAGACTTGTTCAATAAACCTTCATAAAACTTTCTCATTATAAAGTTTGTGTCTGTGTGGTTACTGTCACTGCATACTGACCGGGGAATTCTCAGTTGGATATCACCTGACCCGTTTAGTTTTATGCGACTGGGAAGCTACTGAGATGCAAGGGGACAAAGAATTTACCCCTTATGGGCTTGCATACTCTGAGATTAGGGACCAGTGGTGACTGAGTCATGGCTGTTCCAGGGGTGCTTTGGGGGACAGCTGGATAGAGATAGGGTAACCGCCTAGGCAAAGTTTAAGGAACACTTATGAAAAATGCAGGCTGCAGGGCCTGCATTGGTACCTAAGGCACCGATGTAGGACCTGCAACATGTATTTCATAAGTGTTCCTTAAAATTTGCATAGGTGGCAACCCTAGATAGAGGGGAACCCCCAAAGACCATGGTCACAATGTCACAGCCTACCATCCGATCAGGAATGGGTTGTGATGAGTAGGGGGATACAAAGCGTAACACACAACATGGGACCTGAACCTCTCTTGGGCACCCACCCCAATACCGAACAAGATCTACCTTTTAGCCCAGTGGAGCCCTTCCTAGTGCAGGGATTGGCCCCTGGGGTTGCATTGGTGGCACATTGTGTGGCTTAGCGTCACTTACTCTAGCAGCTGGAGCTTTGGAGCATGGTGTGTTTGAAGAGCAGCTATCCCTCCCTCCAGCAGGAAGGCTAGGGGAGGAACCTTTTCTGGGACATCATTAAGATGAAAGGGGTGGGTGTGTATCAGAGAGAGAGGATGGAGAGGGGAAGAGACCGTGAAGCTACAAAATCAATGGGCCCTGACCGTTTGAAGCTGGCCTCTGAAATAAAGAAGATCTTTGTGACTTGCATTTTCAAATGAGCAGCCAGCGCAGTGCTGGCAGGTGCACTGTCTCACAGGCAGGCAGGCAGCTATGGAGTCTCCCTGGAGCATTTACTGCCTGAGCCTTCTGGACTATAAAACCGAGAAGTTTGTGCTAACCAGGAATAAGAAGGTTGGAATCCTGCATCGCTTGATCCAGCTGGGGATCGTGGGCTATATCATTGGGTAAGAGGAGCCCAGCAGAGTAATGGCAAGGGGGAGGGGCAGAAAAGCTGTCTCGGTACTGCAAGTCATGGGATGGGAAGACGTGGGGGAGAGCCGAGGACTTTGCTAGCAGTCTCTTCGGCTGGAGTAGCCTTGCTGCGCTAGCCAGCTGAGCCAGTGCAGTGGCACCTGAAGCTGGCATGCAGCTTGGGAATGGCTGTTGCGAGGAGGGTTAGACGTTTTTGACTGGAGGAGGTGGGAAAGAAACAGATCAGGCCCAGGTTTCTGACCTAAGGCAGTGGTTCTCAAACTGGAGGGTGTGAAAGGTACTTGGGGTGGGTACGCTGAGGGTGGGGGATCTCCAAAATAATGGGTTGGTAAGTGGGGGGAAAGAGTCCAAAAAGGGGGAGGAGAGAAAACAATAGGAGAGGGGAAGGAGAAAGTAAAGAGGGAGAAAGGGGTTGTATGGGGGATGGGGGCCTTAACTACCAGGAACAAGCCAAAGTGGGGAGGTGTCGAGAGTTCAAGAACCCCTGTCCTATAGTTTACTAGGGGCAGGGCCTGCACAGGCAGACCCTCAGGGTGCAATCCTGTCCTCATTGAAGTTGATGGCTCATGGGCAGGGGTCCGGGGGAGGTAGAGCTGGGGTGGATTTAGCACACAGAAGCTTGGAGTGGCACTTTGATCCCTGCTGGGGGATCCAAACCTTTTGGAATTGTATCCCCCAGTAAGGATCAAAGAGACAAAGTAGTTCCAATGGTATCTTTTACTGGACCAACTGTTGGTAGAAATAAACAAGCATTCGGGCCACACAAGGCCCCTCCTTAGGCATGGAGCATAGCCAGTAGAAATCTGCTGGTAGTTCCCATTAACTAACTACTACACTTAGCCAGTTAATGGGACTCCCACTACATTTACTGGTATGTAGTGAAGCCAGTAAGGATTGGATTGCTTCATATCAATACGATTCGTCCAAAATCGGACAAATCATATTGATTTGATTCCGATCTTCCCATCCATAGTTGGAATAGGTCCTGAATGAGACCCCCACCACTACTCTCCTTTCCAGCAGTAAAGGATGCAGTTGCACGAGACCTGGTCCTATTAGAGCACGCCCTTGCAATGGCTCAGCCCCCAGTTAACAGGTGAGGATGCACCTAGGGATGGCCTTGGAGTTGGTGGGGCCCAGGCCAGGCCAGAGTTGCTGGGACAGGGAGGGGCAAGCAGTAAATGTTGTTTAAAACATGTCGGGGGGGGGCTTAGGATTGCCTGGTACTGCCCCTCCTGGTGGGCCCTTGGAGTAATGCCACCAAGACCCTCCAGATTGGTGGCGGTGAAAACAGTGGTCCCAGGAGCTTCAGGACTGGTTGGTGAAAGCAGCAGAGGAGCTCCCAGGGCCCCTTAGGAAACGGCAGCAGTAGAGGCAGCGCTCCCAAGGGTCCAGTACTGTCACTCCTGAGGCAGGTGCTTTCTGATAGGCTGCATACGGCAGTGGCTTCCAGCAAGCAGGGAAGGTTTCCTGTTCAGAGGTGTGGGGTGGTTGAAAGCACAGGGTCAGGGGTGTAGGCCTCTGTCACCCCTGCGTAAGGTCAGCTCTGATTCCATCCTCGGTACCTATAAGCAGAAGGCAATTTAATGGGAGCCCCCAGCTCCACAGCCCTATGGGTCCAATGCTAGACGTTGGGTGGTGCGAGGCGATGAGCTGCCAACTTGTGCAAATGTTCCTGGAGCAGATTTAAAGGAAAGAGTTCAGGGAATAAATGGAAGCCTGGGGAGCCCCAAGGTAACACTCACCTTGTGGAAGCATTAGAGCCTCCTCCACAGCTGAGGATTTCCTGGTGCTAAAAGACCTCTCAGATTTCAGGACTTGCAATCAAATTAAGAACGTGTTGATGCTGCATTTTTAACAGCCAAGCAGGACTGGATCCGGGGAAGTGCAGACTCTACAACAGGCAGCACAGCATGCTTGTTTAACAAGTCAAAATGTTGCTGCGCCTTCATTTAGTTTACCTTGGCTTTGATTATTTATTTATTTATTTACAAATTCTTAATATCCCACCCTTCCTGCCTCAGGCAGCTCTGGGTGGCACATAGTATTAACAAATACAAACATCTATAAGGCATCATAATAAAATACAAAATAACCCATCTCCATCCAACCCACACTCCTTCCCCACCCTACCTGTGTCCTTCTCCAAACTCCTGGTGGAAAAATAAGGTCTTACATATGGCAGAGGCAGGTCTCCCCCGGGAGGGAGTTACACAGCAGCAGCGCAGCCACCAAGAATGCCCTCCTCATAGTGGCCATCCACCGACAATGTGGGACCTCAAGGAGAGCGCTCCCGGCAGACTGCAGAGGCCAGCTTAGGGCCTGGGGAATGATGCAGTCCTTCAGATAAGTGGAACTCAGGCAGTAGAGGGCTTTAAAGGTTAAAACCAGCACCTTGAATTGGGCCCGGAAGACTATTGGCAGCCAGTGCAGCTAATAATAAGTCAACTAAAGTTAGTTAAAGTCAAAGCAGCCACATTTTGACTTTGTTAATCAAACAGTCTGAATGAATTCAGCGCTAGAAGCAGAGAGACCATTGGGTGTCTTGTCTTTAGACAGACTCCTGCGCCGCCTTACCCCCGGGTGGTTCATCCATGTAAAAGCAGGGCAGCCTGGTGGAGTAGGAGCAGAGCAGGTGCCACCTCCGCTTGCAGTGCTCCTGAACATCTGGGAGCCGTCCAAACCCAGAGCACCGGCCGGGAGCAGAGCAGCAGTCTGTCTACTTGCAGACGGGCCGCTGCAGCTCCATTTCCAGCCAGGCGTTGCCTCACCAACAGTCATAGAGCTGTGAGTGGCAGGCTAGAGTGGCTGGTGATCCACCCACAGCTCTCTGGTGGGGGGGAGGAGGCGCTGCCTCAGTTTAAACCCACTATAGCCGTTGGAGACCTGGGGTGGCCACCCCCTGGTCACTGAGAACCATTTGGAGAGCAGTTACTAGCCACAAAGCGATCACTCGAGTCTAGAACAGCCTGTGGAGATGCTCTGCAGGCTTCAATAAAGTTATTTCATAGTTTGTGTATCATGGCCACTGACTACAGGCCTTGCCACGTTTATTATTCTCAAAAGCAGGAGGGCACAGATTCCTCCCTTAAAAAAACCCCCCAAAAACTATAGATACCCCTATCGCTGGTGCCTGTGGGTGCCTCTGTTAAGACAGTTATGAGCCTGGTATTATGGTGATCCCAGCAAACACTAGATGGAAATCAAACAGAATTTAAGCTATCAGGGCCACGCCCCTTCTGTATGTGTTCTACCTACAGCTGAGTTCAGGGTTCTTGCCTGTGGAATCAGACTTGCTTTCTGTGCTCCTTTGCAGGTGGGTGTTTATCTACAGAAAAGGCTATCAGGAAAGCGACACAGACCCCCACGTCTCGGTGATTACCAAGCTGAAGGGGATTTCGGTCACACACATCAAGGAGTTTGGAGAGAGGTTGTGGGATGTGGCAGATTATGTGAAACCCCCACAGGTATACAGTGTCCCAGCAGCCCAGCAAATATTCCCCCATACACTCCTCTTCTACTGCTTTTGAAAAGAGCCTGACTGTTTGGACGGTAGAGGAAATTATTTACCCAGCAAACAGCGGATTTGTGTGGCAGCACTAGATCAGCCCATTGCCAACTGCAGTTCACAGTAACCATGCAAAGAGAACAGAAAGCCCTTGAAGTACGTCCATTGGTTTCCATGGGCCCTCAGTCCTTATTCTGGGCTCTGCTGCTACTCTCAATGGTCAGAGAGAAGCTGGCCTGGGCCAATTGCTCTTCAACCCTCAGCTCTTAACCTCCTACTGGCTGAGATTGCCTCATCACCCACTGAATGCAGGTTTGCCACCTCCTTCCAGGAGGAACCCTAGAGGGAGCAGGAGCACACTAGAGGGGATGGAGCCAAGCTGGGGGCTGTCATGTCCCGATGCCACCCCTCCCCTTGTGGAGCATCATGACATCACAATGCACTTGAACATCACAATGCTCTGCAGGGAGTGGGGCCACATCAGAAAGGGACAGGGAGGGGAAGGGTCTGTCATGCCCCCTTCTGACATAACACACACACACCCCCATATCATGATGCTCCATAGGGGCAGCACTGGAAAGTTCCTGTGGCCCTACCCCCTCTCTGACGTGGCTTCCCCCTGCTGCCCCTAAGTTAGCCATGAGCACCTCTGGCTGACCTGGAGAAATTGGGGCTTGCCCCAGAGTCTGGAGTCTCCAGGCAAAATCGGGAGGGGTAGCAACTCTATTATTATTATTTGTATTGCTGTGCCCTAGTACCCCAGTAAGTGTGAATTTACACCGTGCTCTGGTGTAAGCGTAGATCAGAGAACTGTAGAGTTGAAAGGAACCTCTCCAGTCATCAGTACCACAACCTGCGCTGAGGCAGGATAGCCTAGATCTTAGACCATCCCTGACAGATGCTACTATACTACACACCACCTTTTACATCTCCTGTCTGTCCAGATTTTAAAAACAAACAAACAAAACAACAACCCAAAAGCTCTAGGGAAAGAGATTCCACAACCACCATTAGGAAGTTTTTACTAATATTTAGGTGCATTTTAAACCAACTGTTTCTTGTCCCGTTTTCAGCGGCAATGAAGAACAAATGTAAGATGCTTTTTATGGCATCTTTTAAAATATTTGAAAACTGTCAACATGGCCACCCTTAATCTTCTCTCGGTTAAACATGCCTGGTGCCAGCAGCCTTTCCATCAGATCATCGTTGAAGATCTGATGGATCAGTAGAACATCACAAGTGTTTGGGATACAAATGCCTCTTACTAAAAGATAAGGTGCAATCTTCACTCATTAAAGTCTATGGGAGCGTTGGCACAGACTTCAGCGGTCAGGATTGCAACCAAAGTCATAGGTTGTTTTAAAACAGACCGCCAGTGGGGGGAGGGGCAGTCCATGTGTGGAGGGTGGAGCACTGCTGTGAGAGCTGTCCATGGGGAGGACGCAGACAAGCGCACACCCATCTCCACCCATGGAGCAACCCGCCTTTTCACCCGTTGTTCCATACGTGGGGCGGGGGTGGAGGTGTGTGGGTCATGGCAGCGCGCACCCATGCGCCTCCACATTCAAACGAGATGCTCCCACTCATGTCTACCCCGTCCTGTTTAAAAACAGCCATAGTCTTCATGAAGTAGGATGCTTAAAGATTTGCAAGCAGTGAAAATGAGAACTGAAGTCAAAATAAAGCCTTCATTATACTTTTGGCAAAATGTAGCCAAAGAGATTATTGCAACCGGGCTAAAGGCAAATCCTTATTTCCTAGGGTGAAAACAGATTTTTCCTGGTGACCAATTACATCATTACTCCAAAGCAAGTTCAAGGGACCTGTCCAGAGGTAAGCAGCAGCCATGGGTCTCTTGAAGTTCCAGTGTGAGGATGGGAATCCAGCAGGGCTGCTCTGAGCGGCTGAAATAAGTGAGTGTTAGCAGATGTCATGCCAGTTACAGGGAAAGTTCATCCTATCCTGGCAGTACTGAGCTCATATCTGGCTGAACAGATGTACCAGATATTAGGTAACTGCTTGAACATGCAGCAGTAGCAACCCAATACCTGGTACAATAGGAAGTGGTGTGCTTAGTGGGAGCACCAACCTCCTCCCATCACCACTGCTGCTCCCAAGACCCACTGCCACTGTTGTTCCCAGGGGTAGAGTTTGGGGACAATACAGGGCTCTTCCTCCAGCATGTGAAGAGTCAAAGCTATATAGATGGAGTAAAATGCAAGACAGGCATATATACAATCAGCCTCTAAGATCACCCACGAACACCTGCTGCACTTGTAAGTTCCATTACTGGCCCCGATCCATACAACCCAGGCACAGAGAGGCATTCTTGGTGGCTTTGGAACTCCCTTTCCCTGGACGTTCACCTAAACCCCAGTGTGAGCATCTTCTGGAAGCAGCACAAGACCTATTTATTCAGCCCCGCATTTAACGGGCAGGGGTAGATCCTGTTTGGGGTAGCGGTATATTAGTATTTTATTTTGTATTTTTATCTTTTCATGATGTTACCCACCCAGAGCCTTAGGGATAGGGAGGGATAAAAATTGAAATAAATATATTATGATAGCAATAACTTGAGAGTGAACAATTAGGAAAGAGACCATTAGCATTTCAAACGTTTACATACAATAAGGGAAAACCAATAATCAAATAATAAACAGAATAAATGGAGGCTAGGGTGTATGCCTGAGGAAAGGCCATACGTGTCCCATAAGCTTGAATACTCTCACCAACAGAAATCGGTCCAATAAAAGGTATCATCTGGGCTGCTTCCACCCTCTCTCTGGAGAGAAATGTAAATCAATAAAAGCGGCAGGGAGCTGCCACTGAAGTGACTGTCTCTGTGTTGCAGCACCCCTCAGTTCCATATGGGAATTGCAGAGAAGATGTGGACTGTTCAGCCGGCACCCCTGTGCTGCACGGAAATGGTATCACACCAGTTTCTAAAGCATCTCACTTCCTAGCATCCTGCTTTGCCAAGTAGCCTCAGACAGCCTCCTCCAGGGCTTTGAACGGGCCAATCTCACCCTTGGCATCTCAAGGTGGATTTTGTTTGAGCGGTAATAGTGATGGAGATAAACCCAATGAGCACTTGGTAGAGCTGGGAAATGTTTTCACTAGGCTACATTCACACTTGGGATTTGACCAGCATATAGTGAAGCGCGAGGGTGTGAAGCCCTCCCTTTCCCCACCTTGCATGTTACTATGGGTGTAATTGATGGGGGGGGGGGATGTGGGGGGACATGCCCCCCAAATTTATTCCTCCGCACTAGTTCTAGGGTTAAGAGGATGGGGCTTATTGGGTCAATATCCTATGCAAATATTAGCCCAAAGTTACACTACTGGATGCCACACATTCTAGGGCAAGCTGCTACTGCAGACAGCAGCTGTCCCGGGGTAAGTGCCGGATCACGGGGACAGAATGCGTGTCAGTTCTTACATGCGCTGCCCAGCCCCTCCCACAGGGTTGTTGTCATGGGAAGCAGCGCGGAGGAGGAGGAGGTGGTGGAATTTAAATAAAGGAGTAAGTGAGAGGAGATGAAGTCTTGCTGTCTTTCAGGCATAGAAACGGGAAAATGTGTGGCATTCAACGCCTCCCATTCCACCTGCGAGATCTATGGATGGTGCCCAGTGGAAAATGACACATTGCCCAGGTATGAAAGCGAGATGCAGATCAGAACCTTATAGGTCATTCCCGGTAGAAGAGAAGGGATTCTATGGGACAAAAGGCTCTGTAAAGTCTGCCCGCAAGCTATTGAGTCACTAGCGCATGTGAATTGTGAATGCCTGCGATATGCCACCCTTAAGAAAATTTGGTTAGATTCGTTTTTTTGAGGGTAATGATCTAGAAACTAATAAGAAAATGGAACTACTACTTGCTTTAACAGAGTTGTTGGATATTACATCAGTAGCAATGTTTCTCCTGTTAGTGGAGAAGGAGATTAGAGCACTGCAAGCCGAAAACCCATCACGGATTAAACTCTAAGGATCAACATTTGCTTGTTTAATCATCTTCCAGATTTGCTTTTTTACTGAACATCGATATATGGAGGTTTATTGTTTATCTGTATAGAGAATCCCTGCTCTACCTTCTTTTGTATTGGTAGAGTACTGGGAGAATATTTTATTTATTTTATCATTATTTTGTGATAGCAAATTTGCTGATACAATAAAATGTATACATAAATACATAGTCATTCCCTTTCCCCGCCACCCGTCAACCCCCTTTACTGAACTCAGTCTGAGTAACTCCAAGCCATGTGCCTTGAGCTCTAGCAAACTCAATGAGGCATCTCAGAGAAAAAACTGGGTTATGACATGCTCGGGAAACTCCACTCGCAAGCAGTACATTCACTCTGCTCCCTCCCAATCTTCAAATCCCTCCTAAAAACCTACCTCTTCAGTCAGGGTTTCCCTAGCTCCGCATTCCCATAAATTGCTCATTTATACTTCTACTTATACTGTCTTATCCTTCAGGATCCCTCTTCTCCCCTTGTAACTAAGCTAAGCACAGGCACCTTCTTGAGTCAGTTTAAGAACCTATGTGGTAGCTGTGCAGACAACAAAGAAAATGATGTTCTTTGCTGCCCTCAAAGTGTCTGCAGAGTCGCGTCCAGCTGAGCTTTTCCGGGTGGTACAGTGACTGATCAGTGCGGCCTCTCTCCGCCTGGAACTGGAATCTTCCAGGCGGAGAACCAGAGGTAACGAATGCCCTGCCTTGTCCGGTCTCGTGGGATCAGTTTCAGGGGTTGTCGCCTGCTAATGCAGTGGATGTTCTTGGGGCGGTCAGAGCCACCTGTTGTGAATTAGACCCATGCCCGTCTTGGCTGATTAAGGCTTGCTATGAGACACTTGAAACATTGCTGGCTGGGGTTGTCAATGCCTCCCTGAGGGAGGGCAGAGTGTCGGGCTGCCTCAAAGAGGCAGTGGTGCGGCCTCTGCGCAAGAAACCATCTCTTGACATGGACTCCTTTGCCAGCGATCGGCCAGTCTCTTTTTATGGAAGGTTATTGAATGGGTGGTGGCTTGGCAGCTTCAGGGGCATCTAGATCAGATCAGTTTTCCTGAGCCCTCAGAGTCTGGCTTTTGTCCAGGGTTTGGGACGGAGACTGCACTTGTGGCTTTGGTCGGCAACCTGCACCATGAGATGGATCAGGGCAGATCATCTCTTTTGATCTTGTTAGATCTGTCACAGCATTTGATATCGTTGACCACAAGATGTTGGTGGCTTGCCTACGGGACCAGGTGGGGGTGGGCGGAATTGTTCTTGAATGGTTCCGCTCTTTCTTAGCCGGAAGAACTCAGCGGGTGGTGCTTGGGGAGTGTTCATCATCTCCCTGGAACCTCATGTGTGGATAGAACCCTGAGGGACTCCTGTCCCCCCTCCTGTTCAATGTGTACACGCAGCCTTTGGGCGAGGTTGTGAGGGTTTGGCGTACGATGTCATCAGTATGCTGATGATATGCAGCTTTACCTTTCTTTTTCAGCAGACCCGGCAGTCTCTGTGCTTACCCAGTGTTTGGTGGCTGTGGGTGAATTGGATGAGGGAGAGCCATCGGAGGCGGAATCCCGACAAGACAGAGGTGATGTTGCTGGGCAGGGCTAGGGGAGTGGTGGCCTCTGTCATTTATGGGGTCTTCCCTCCCATAGCCGCTCAGGTCTGTAGTTTGGGGGTGCTCCTCGATTCGCAGCTCTGCCTGGCTTCTCAGGTGGAAGCTGTGGCGAGGAGCGCCTTTTGTCAGTTACATCTGGTACGACGGCTACGGACGTATGTCTCAAACTCTGATTTGGCCACCATCATCCATGCCTTCATCACCTCTAGACTGGACTACTGTAACACACTCTATGTAGAGCTACCCCTGGGGATGGTCCGGAAGCTGCAACTGGTGCAGAACGTGGCGGCCAATCTCCTTACCAGGATGGGCCGTTGTGAGCATATTATGCCAGTGCTCCGTGCTCTGCACTGGCTGCCTATTGCTCTAGAAGAGCTCTAGCAGAGGTGGTGTCGGGGGGTGGGGGTGGGGGGATGTTGCAGTCCCCAAAGACAGTAGTCTTGGGGGACCTCAACATTCATGCTGATGCCGACTTTCGGGGAGCGGAGCATGAGTTCATGGCCGCCATTTATTTATTTTATTTATATAAAAATTTTATCCCGCCCCTCCTGCCCACAGGGCAGCCTGGGGTGGCAAAACAATATAAACAATAAAACAATTTAAAACAGTTAAAAATTCATAAAATGCAGGGGGGGACCCTCCCCCCCTCGCCATAGGCCTGGCGGAACAGCTAGGTCTTACATAAACGCCGAAATAACAGGAGAGCGGGAGCCAACTGAGCCTCCTCCGGGAGCAAATTCCACAGCACAGGGGCGTCCACCGAAAAAGATCTAACATCGGTGGCCACCCACCTTGCCCGGGGAACTTCCAAAAAGGCTCCCGCGGACGATCTCAAGGGTCGCACGGGGAGTGAGGCGGTCCCGCAGATAGGCAGGGCCCAGGCCGTGAAGGGCTTTAAAGGTTAGAACCAGCACCTTGAACCTGGCCCGATGCTTTATAGGCAGCCAGTGCACAGCCCAGAGCACCGGTGTCATGTGCTCCCTGCGGCCCACCCCCTTAAGGAGACAGGCCACAGCATTCTCTACCAGCTGCAGCCTCCGGACCAGCGTCTCGGGCAGCCACACGTAGAGTGCGTTGCAGTAATCCAGCCTCGAGCTGATGAAGGCATGAATGACAGTGATGAGGTCGGAGTCTGAGAGATACGGCCGAAGCCACCAGACAAGATGTAACGGCCAAAATGAACTCCCCGCCACAGCTACAACCTGAAATTCCAGGCTGAGTCGTGAATCGAGGAGCACACCCAGACTCCGTACCTGTGGGACCATGGGAGGGCGAACCCCCACTACAAGAGGAGATTCAACCCCACCCCACCCCCGGCCCTCACCCACCAACATCACCTCCGTCTTGTCAGGATTCAATTGCAGATGGCTCAACCTCATCCAAGCCCCCACAGCTGACAGACACTGGGAAAATAGGGAGACTGTGTGACCTGGGTCGATGGAAAAAGAGAGGTAGAGCTCAGTGTCATCAGCATATGGATGACACTGCATGCCCTGAACCCTCTCACGATCTCCCCTAACAGCTGCATACAGATGTTAAGCAAGAGGGGGGACAGAATAGCATCCTGCAGGATTCCACACGTGAGGTCCCGGGGAGAAGATATACACTCCCCCAAGACCACTCGGTGAGTTCTCCCGGCCAGGAACAAACAAAATGAGTCCAAGACCGTTCCGCCAATCCCGGCATGGTCCCGAAGGCGAGTCACCAGCACCTCATGATCGACTGTGTCAAATGCAGCCAAAAGGTCTAGCAAGACCAGTAAGGTCTGACAACCCTGGTCCAACGTCAGACGGAGATCATCAACCAAGGCCACCAATGCACTCTCCGTACCATACCCAGGCCGAAAACCAGACAAAAGGGTCAAGGAAACCGGTGCAGTCCAGATGTTCCTGGATGGCCGTGCCACAACTCATTCAATAAACTTCCCTAAAAAGGGAAGGTTAGAGACTGGCCGATAACTGGCAGGAGCATCAGCAACCATTGCAACCATGGGCCTGTCACAGATGGTTACTGGCCCGATACATCAGGGGGGACATACCTTAGACCTTGTATTTTGCACCAGCCTTGAGGTGGGTGCTCTGTTAGTGAGGGAGAGATCAGCTGTGCCCTTGTCATGGACGGATCATTACCTCCTGCAGACCTCGCTCCTGGTGCGTGTCTGCCCTTGGAAAGGTGCTGAACCGATTTGGATGGTTCGCCCCCAGAGGATGATGGAACCGGAGCGGTTCCAGAGTGCTCTGGGGGAAGATACCTCTGACCTTGATGACCATCTCATCGATGACCTTGTGTTGTGGAACACCTTGCTGACTGAGGCCATTGATTGGACAGCTCCTAGGCATCTGCTGCCGAGGCGACAGCTCTGCAGGCCTCCTTGGTTCTCCGAGGAGCTGAGGTTGCTGAAGCGAGAGGAGCGACAGGTGGAGCGATGGTGGCGTTCGTGTGCTGAAGCCAACAGATTGCGGCATAGAGCCAGCTTATGAGCCTATGCTGTGGCTATGTGGGCAGCAGAGAGGGAGCTTTTCGCTGCTCTCATAGCGTCTGAAAAATCCCATCCAGCAGAGATTTTCTAGGTTGTGCGGGGGTTGGTCAGTCCAGCCTCCTTCAACCTTGGAGTGGAGTCATCTACTGCTCACTGTGACATGTTTGTGGATAAAATTGCTTGTGTTCACCACCTCTTCGACGCCGCACTTGTTACATTAGGGGAGCCAGAGGTTATGGAAGCCCCATCTTGTCCGGTTTTGTGGGATCAGTTTCAGTCGGTGACACCCGCTGAGGCAGTATATGTTCTTGGGGNATTTGGGCCCTCCTTTCCTTGAGTGCATCCCTTAAGCATCCCTGCCCCAACTTCAGTGTGGCTCTTGGAGCTTGTGCAAGCTTTTAAAGTGGCCTTTGGAAGGGAAAAGGTTCCCCACCCCAATATAGTGATTTTCCCACAACAAAGATTGCTTTGTACCACATGGAGAGGGGGTGCTGAGGCAGCGGAGCCTCCCCCCACCCCCACCTGTTCACTTACCTGTCAGCTGTGTCTGAGCAGGGTCCGGGGTGGAGCCAGTGAGCTGCAAGAACAAAATGCAAAGTTAGCCCACGGCACTGCCGTGGGCGCGCACCAAAGGGCTGCGTGCACAAGGGCGTGCCCTTTTGCGCACCTCGGAGCCTAAGCCTTCTGCCCTATTTTTTGTTGGGCCACCTCCTGGGATCGAGTGGGGCGGAGAGTGGGGCGGGTTATGTGTACTGTTGGGGTTTTTGTTTTCCTGTGCGGGACATTGTGCTTGGCCTCAAGCAGCTGACGGGATATTGTGTGGGTTTGCATGCAGAAGAGTGCTGACTGAGGAGGCTGCTCACAGGTCTGGAGTCAGAAGGTGGGAAAGGAACTAGCTAGAATGGTTAACTACCACGGGCTGTACAGGGTTGCTTTGTGATGGATAGGAAGAGAGGCCGCGATTCCACCTCTCTCTTGCCAGATGGAGACTTACTTTCCAAAATCATAACGAACTTGGCGACTGAAGAAGTAAGTGACTACTTCCCTACTCAGAATCGTTTTTCAGTCTTGGCAGTTTTTGAGGAGGATATTCGATTCCCCCCTGGGTATTTCTGCGCAGGTGGCTGCCTCTTGTGGGTCGCCACCCATACAGGGGCCGGGGAACAAGCTTGTGGATCCGTGTACTTACTATTTGTGGTGCCAAACAAGATTAATAGCAAGGACAGTGGATGCCTTTTTTTCTAGCATAACAGATTTGGACAGCTCTGTCAATAAGGTCAAACTCCAGTTGCACGAAGTGGTGAGCAGATTGGAGGATTTGGCCACTCACTTTTCGAAGTTACCATCATCTGAAGAGTCTCATTTGGTCCAGAGATCTTCTGTGCTAAAGCAAAGCCCCTCCAGATCCTCAGATCATTCTCTCTTAAAGCAGGTTGAAATCTTTGAAAAGGAGATTTATTTGTATGTTGGGTTGGACTCTGATGGTACTTACCACTCCTGGGACAATTTGGACGATGTTGTTAGTAATCTCTCTTTTCTTCTGGGCTGTCCACTTAGACCATCATGTATCACCAATATTGGTAGATCTTCTCGGGGAAATTGGCTTTTTAATTTGAAGGTTTCTTTTTCCAATAGTTTGGGTTAGGGAATTATTTAAGGCCCGAAAGTACCTAAAAAGTAGAGGAATATCTATTGATAGAGTTTTGGTCTATAAGAAACGTCTAGATGTAGGGAAGGAAAAGTCTAGGTACCCTTCACGACCTTTTTCCTCATCTAATTTAACTCCTATAGGGATTAGGCTATTAGGTACCCCCAGAGCAATTGCCCCATCAGAGCCCAAGGAGTTTCTTTGGTACCAAAAAGCCAATTACAGACTATAATGGAAGGGCCACCAGACTTGATGGATTTAGGAGCTGATTCAGCTGCTCAGCCCCAGTCTACCGAAGCCCAGGTTCTTCGGCCTCATGTTGTACCTCAACTAGGTCCCACCAGTCCTCAGGCCCTCCCCCCATCCCAGTTTACTCATAAGGACCATTTAGGGCTAGTCACAGGGGTAGATAGCCTTATGCAGGATCATAGAAACCCTGATGGCAGATTTTGCCACTAAGGTAGGATCCTTTCTTTTGGGTCAGGTACCAACGGATGACCCGATTTATATCTGGGAAATGTTCTGTAAACTTTACGTCATTGACCAGGACAACTTTTTATTCCGTTTGGGGCATATTAGGAATTTTGCCCAGGCAGCAGAGATAAATTTTATGGCTCCAGACCTTAAAGAGGATTACTGTCCTCAAGTTCATCCAGAAGTGCTAACAGCGGCTCGGTATTTGTCAAATGCTGAGATGGGCTCTCCATTTAAGGATAATAGTGGGTTAGTCAATGGTTCCCCGAAGGGGGAGACAATGCAACCATATCAGGGGGCCACTGCAGGAACTTACGTTAGAACAGTGGTCGCTAAGAATAATGTGGTCATTTTGGACTCAAGTTTACTTTTGGTTGAACCTACTCCAGAGGTCTCCTGAGTGGAGGATGTTCAGACAGTCCTTACTGTATCAGATATAGTTAGTAGGGATAGGTGAGAGAGTCATAGAGATACCTCGGCAATAAAATCTCCTACGGGGGTCAGGGAGGGTATGTTCTCCCTGGCCTCTTGGAATATAGCCGGTTTAAAAGCTAAAAAGGATAAGGAGCGGCTACAGTTTTGGGGAAGATTTGATCTCATATGTTTTCAGGAGTCCTGGCTGAATCAAGAGGATACCCTGAGTTTAGACTGTCTCTTATACACATCTAGATGTGTATAAGAGACAGAGGTAGGACTGTCCCATATTCCCACCCCCCGTCCATTCCATATAGCACTTCTATGATGTAAAGTGAGAGGCTGTCATCATACCACTATAAAAATCCATAGGACACCCACACCTTCAATATCATGTGCAGTTCTGGTCACCCCATCTCCTAAGGAAAATAGCAGAACTGGAAAGAATACAGAGAAAGGCACAGAAAATGGTTCCAGGGTATGGAACGGATTGGCTTCTGTATGAGGAGAGACTTGAAAAGTTAGGTAGTGTGGTTGCTGTGTTGCCTTAGGCGCCAATGCAGGCCCTGCAACATGTATTTTTCATAAGTGTTGCTTAAAAACGTGCATAGGTGGCAACCCTGTGTGTTGATCCCAAATGTAAGAGATGGAGACAAAGTACTTTAGATGATCTCTTAATGGACCAACTTCTTTTGGTGAGAATATGCATATTGTCACCAAAAGAAGTGGGTCCAATAAAAGAGATCAGAACTATTTTGTTTACTGGGGCTCTTCAGCTTAAAAAAGTGGCAGGTGAGGGATACGATACAGGAATATAAAATGGCGATGTGCAGAAACTTCATCTATGTATCCAACACAGGATACTTTAGAATCCTGGAACCCATTTTCTCAAGTGCACACACATCTGCTTGAGTGTAAAATAAAGCTTTATAATAAGAAATTAGCTTCAAGCTAAAGTAGACGAGGGAAGTTGGTTCAGAGTTACAGACAGTTACTGCTGAAGAAAAAGGATTAAAATCATGCAAACTACATTTTCTTGTGTAGTTTTCTAAATATAAATTCTCACCCTTGAGTTCTCAGCAAAGTTCCTTCTACAGCTGTTACTTGTGTTCCTTCTTCCAGATAGTTAAGAGCAGAAGCCTGTGAAGTTTATGAGTGGGGAAACCAAGTCAAGCTGTGAGTGGAGGACATCAGAGTTAACTCCCATTCCCAGTTACAAAACCGTTATTTACCATCTTTCATAATACGAGAGCTAGACAAAGCCTGGTGAAATTGTCATGCAGCAGGTTTAAAGTGAACAGGAGGAAGTAAAACCTAGTGCATGATTAACTAGTGGAACTCAATGCCAGGAAGGCTGAAAAGGGTTAGACAAATGCATGGCTGATAGGTCTGGGTCTCTCGAGGGCTATTAGCCAAGAACATCAGGGGGATGCTTCCTCATGGCCAGGGTGTCCCAAACCCCTGACTGCTAGAAGAGGGAGTGAACAACTATGTATATACCTGTCGCAGAGCAGTCCATCAGAATAAGTCTTTTCAGATACAGGCCTCCTCATCGATCTGTGTCAAACTGTACTTTTGCTCCCAGTACTGATTTATTGTCCTCTGCATCCAACCAAACCTATAAAGTTCCAATGGCACAGAAACAAAACCTTCTCAGCATGGTGAGCCCTTCAGTGGGCTTTCAGCTGCCTATCAGGTCAAGCCTCTTGCAAGCGCGCTCTCATGCTCTCTCTCAGGTTTCTGTGGCCTGCTTCACCTTGCTGTTCCCTTCCTCGGGGCTTCAGCACTCTGGACAGCTCTAAGCAAAGCCCAGTCTCACACCCGTCTAGCTCAGGAGGCCAACACAGACTGCTTGAGTGCACCAGGCTCTGCTGCACTTATAGCCTCAGAAAGGGGTGGGGTCAAGGTGATTAACTAGCCTTAAAGGACCAGTGCTTTCTTCATCACAAGACCCCCTTTTTTATACACTTCCTCTGGAGTATTTTGTATTGGTCACTGTCAGAGACAGGATATGGCTAGATGGACCATTGGTTGGACCTCAGTGACTATATCTGAATGGACTGATGGTTACTTTTTTCTATTTAGGAAACCACTTTTGGCTGAAGCAAAGAATTTTACTCTCTTTATTAAGAATTCTGTCCACTTTACAAAGTTCAACTTCTCCAAGTAAGTACAGAGTTCCTTTATCCAGGCTGCGGCCATCATTAGACTTTCCAAGAGCAACTGTGAGAATTAAAAGTGACTCTTGTGACCCTACTGGGTGGCAGCTCTTTACCAGAGCAGAGCTTACAAGAGAGCTTGGGCCAACTGATAAGTTGGTAGTCACCTTGGCCATATCTGAACCAGCAAGGTTTATAGCTTTACTCCTCAACAACAAAGCTCCTTCAGCAGCAAGTACTGTGGCGTGAATATGGCTCACACATGTTGAAGACTGGATACTGGGCTGGATGGATCATTGGCCTGACTCAGTCTGGCAGTTCTCATGAACCCATTTTAGTATGTACCAGTTCTTCTCTCCATCTGGGGTTAAGCAAAAGATGTGAGGGTTTTAAAGATGTAGCCAAGTTACCAGGACTAGAAGTCTCCAAGTCCAAGAGAGAGAACAGAGCTGTTGAAAGAAGAGAGGAATCTACAGACTCCCCTACTTACAGGTTTAATTCAGTCTGTGACTATTTGAGAGAGTGAGAATAAGGATCCCATCTAGGGTTAACACCATACCGCCCTTTTAAGAGAGGATGCTTATGAAAAATACATGGGGCAGGGCTGCACTGGAACCAGTGAAGCCCTGCATCATGTATTTTTCATAAGCATCCTCTTTTGCAGGGGATCCCATACTTGCCTGTTACTTTGTCAGGACCCAGCCTCATCCTGGGAACCTGGGGGTTCTGAGGCAGTGTTTGGCTCCACAACATCCAGGGGTGGCTGGTGGGTTTTGTTGTTGGAGAGGCACTGGGGCAGTAAGGCCGGCAGGCCTAGGGGCGGAGCCAGGGGGACAGTAGGCGGAGCCAGGGGGACGGTAGGCCAGTGGCATGGCATAACCCAGCAGCAAGGAGTTCCCAGGGTTAACATCGGATGGAAGAAAAACACAGTCTACATGCACATCAAGCTTTTTAGAGAGGACTGGCCTGTTAGGACTCGGAAATATCCAGTTCAGGAGACTACAGGTATTGAGGCCCTCCATGTGGGGTTTGATTTGGCTGGGGGCAAGCTAGTGGTGCTGCTGGTATACTGGGCCCCTTCCTGTCTGGCAGCATCCCTTACCGCTCTAGCAGAGCTGGCCTCGGAGGTGGCGTTGGGTTCTTCCAGGACCTTGGTCCTGGGGGACTTCAACGTTCATGCCGATGCCGGCCTTGTAAGAGCGGAGCGAGAATTCATGGCCGCCATGGATCTGTCCCAGGTGGTCACCTGCCCGACCCATGTGGGGGGGGCATACCCTCGACCTGGTCTTCGACTCTGGCCTGGAGGGTCCAGTAGTGGGGGAGGTTAGGGTTGTGCCCTTGTCATGGACCATTATCTCCTTCAGGCCAGTCTCTCAGCGCACCCCCTCCAGAAGGGGAATGAACCAGTTAGGATGGTCCACCCTCGGAGGCAGATGGAACCTCAGCGGTTCCAGGAGGTCCTCAGGGAGTTAACCTTGGACCTGGATGGTCACTCTGTCGATGAGCTGATCCAGCATTGGAACAGCTTGCTGGAGGAGGCCATTGACAGGGTGGCTCTGAGATGCCCCCTGCCTCTGTCTCGCCACCGCAGGACCCCTTGGTTCACTGAGGGGTTGCGGTGTATGAAGCAAGTAGGCAGGAGTCTGGAGTCTGACCGACTTCTCCATAAGGCCCATTTGTGGTCCTATGTTGAGGCTGTGAGGACAGCAAGGAAAGAGTTCCTTGCTGTCCTCATAGCGTCTGCGAAGTCACGCCCGGTGGAGCTGTTTCGGGTGGTGCAGGGGCTGGTCAGTCCAGCCTCCCTCCGCCTGGACGGGGACTTGTCCCAGGCCCGCTGTGAGGAGTTTGTCACCTACTTTACAGACAAGATCACTCAGATTCAGAGCGACTTTGACACTGGATTAGGGGCAGTAGGTGGAGAGCGCGAGGTCACAGAAGCCCCGTCTGGTCCAACTTTGTGGGGGGAGTTTCAGGAAGTGACGCCAGCTGATGTGGTGGATGTCTTGGGGTCTGTGAGAGCCACCAGTTGTGAACTTGATCCGTGCCCGTCCTGGTTGGTAAAAGCCTCCAGGGAGACGTTGGGGACGGTGCTGGCGAGGGTGGTTAACGCATCCTTGCAGTAGGGGAGGTTGTCGCCTAGCCTCAAGGAGGCTGGGGTGCACCCCCTGCTGAAAAAAACATCATTGGACATGGACGCACTCGCCAGCTACCAACCGGTTTCTAACATTCCCTTTTTAGGGAAGGTTATTGAGCGGGTGGTGGCAATCCAACTCCAGGCGCAACTAGACAGCATCGTTTTCCTAGACCCTTTTCAATCTGGGTTCCGCCCCGGCTATGGCACCGAGACGGCGTTGGTGGCCTTGGTCGACAAACTCCACTGGGAGATGGATGCAGGATGTTCGACATTTCTCATCCTGCTAGATCTCTCGGCCGCTTTTGACACCGTGGACCATGGGCTGCTGTTGAGACGACTGCGTGACCGGGGGTGGTGGTCTGGACGGGACTGTTCTTGAATGGTTCCGCTCATTCCTCTCAAGGAGAAGCCAGCGGGTGGTGTTGGGAGCTGAAACATCTTGCCCCCGTGCTTTATCCTGCGGCGTTCCGCAGGGTTCCATACTGTCTCCATTGTTATTTAATGTATATATGCAGCCCTTGGGGGAGGTCGTGAGAGGGTTCGGGGTACGATGTCACCAATATGTTGATGATATTCAGCTGTACCCTGCTCTCTCATTGCTGTCCCAGTGTTTGGAGGCCTTGGCGGAGTGGATGTGGCAGAGCAGACTGAAGCTCAACCCCGATAAGACAGAGGTGATGGTCATGGGGAGAGCGAGGGAGGTGTCGCCCCACCTGATTGGGGGCGGGGGGTTTGCCCTCCTATAGCTCAGCAGGTTCAGAGTCTGGGGGTGATATTGGACGCAGATCTCCGCCTGGAGTGACAGGTGGAGGTGGTGGCGAAGGCTGCTTTCCGCCAGTTATATCTGGTGCGGAGGCTGCGTCCGTACGTCTCCAGCCCAGATCTGGCCTCCCTCATCCATGCCTTCGTCACCTCGAGGCTGGACTACTGCAATGCGCTCTTCGTGGGGCTGCCCTTGTTCCTGGTTCGGAGGCTGCAGCTACTGCAGAATGTGGCGGCCCGGCTCCTGTCGGGGACGGGCCGTCAGGAGCACATAACATCTGTGCTTCGGATCCTGCACTGGCTGCTAATAGCATGCCGAGCCAGGTTCAGGGTTTTGGTATTGATCTATAAGGCCCTTCACGGTCTGGACCCCTCGTACCTCAGGGCCCGCCTCGCCCTCCGCACACCAGAGCGGCTCCTTTGGTCTGCCGGGGGTGCCTTCTTGGAGGTCCCCCGTGTTAAGCGGGGGGCCACAATGGAGAGGGCATTCTCGGTGGCTGGGCCGCGCCTTTGGAATTCCCTCCCAGAGGAAGCTCGCCTGGCCCCGAGCCTTTTAACATTCC
>QEPC01001423.1:7941571-7954300 GCA_003113815.1 Sphenodon punctatus | reverse complement strand
GGGGGGGGGGGGCAGGGAGCTGCACGCGTGGCAGGAACTCCCAGCCCGCACCCCCTGCACAGGTGGGACACTGGGCAGTTCATACCAGGGTGCCTGTATGCAGTGCCCTGGTATGGACTTTCCCCCTGCTCGGCCCCTGCAATGGAACAGTGCCCCCTGCGGCACTGTTCCATTGCAGGGTCCCTTTATGCGGAATGGACGGCGCTTCTAGCCACCCATTCCACATAAAGGGAGAAACGCCTCCCTTTTGTCCCTGAAAGGCTTCCTTAGGAAGCCTTTCGGGGTGGGTGGGTGTGTGAATGTTCGGAGCCTCCCCTCAAAGAACCTGGTTTAGAGCAGCAACCTTCTGAAGGTTGCTGCTCTAAACCAGGTTCTTCAAGGTGGCTCCGAACATTCACTGTGGTGCTTGCAGCAGCTTTTTTTCTTCTTCTTCCCTGGGGCCAGCTGACCGGCCGGGGGAGTCCTGGGGCCAGGAGGGGCATCGCCCCTCCCTCCCTAGGCGACCCACCGCCACTGACAACACCACTGCAGCTCCATGACTCAATCCATCCCTGACCGTGTTGACCCTCCTTGTCCCAGCCCTTGCCACACCTCCCGGCTTCCTGATTGGCTGCCTGCCATATACAAGCCAGGCCTGCAGGCACAGGAAGCTGGGAGGTCATTTGACCTGTTCCCCTTCTGCCTGTGTTCCCTTAACGCCTTGTTCTGTGCCTTGCCCTCTGCTCCAAACCTTCTACCCAATAGCCTCACACTCTGGACCTGTTCCCCAAGTTCACCCATTCCCCAGACTACAGGTCATGACATACTTTTAGCGTGTAGTGAGGATGGGTGTTCTCTGTAAATCATTAGATTACTTTTGTTTGGGTTAATAGAATTCAGTGGCAATTAACAGGTGCTCAAGGTGGACTAACTCTTGTTTTGGCTTGTTAGGACCAACATTTTACAAACCAGTGATGACACCTATTTCAAGAACTGCAGATATAACTCTCTTTCCAGCCCGTACTGTCCTGTCTTTCGCATCTACGACATGGTGGAGGTAGCTGGAGAGAGTTTTGAGGAGCTAGCACTGTTGGTAAGTTTCTTTCTCTGTCTGATATCTGCAGGGCACACAGTGAGCAGCACTGTCTCTGTGGAATCTGGAGAGGCCGGCTGATTTCTCTCAATGGAATGAAAACACTCTATGGATCAATGGGGCCTGTGGCGTAACAGAGCCCGCTGGGGTTTCCACTCTTGAACCCCAGCCTTCCGGCACCCCGTTACCCACCTATTATCTGGTGCTTTTCCCGCTGCCACCACACAGAGTTTACTTAGGCCACAAGTCTCACCCCTCTGGGAGAATGAGTCCTCTACCTTTTACTTAGTTGACAGGCCCTTAAGCCAAGATAAAACAGTTCCCAATTACTGCCGCTGGAGCATACAGAGGCGCTTACACTCACACACACACACACACACACACACACACCTTATAGGTCAAAAAGGAATATTACTTTAATGGTATTTTAAACCAAGCATCACAGGTTACAAACATGTGAGGTACTTTGAATCCTTGAGCAAAAGCAGCTGATCAGAACACAGCTAGGCTCGAGGGCCCTTTTTATAGCATCTAGCCTAAACTGGTCCCTCAGATGTAACATTCAATTACTCACAGCTTTAGGTGCACCTTTGCCTTGCAGCAAAGGGGTTCAGTCCTTAGGTTCAGTTTAGTCCAAACAGGTCAGGAGCCATTCCTTTAGCTCCTTAAAGTTCCAATCAAGTCCATAGCAAAGGGTAAGTATATGTGAGCAAACAGAAGTAAAGTGGAAGACTGCCCCCCTGAGAGGCATGGCTTTGGTCTTTTAAAGAGCCCCCTACCCCTCTTTTGTGATTGGTCCTTGGGAGGTTACCTGGCTGTACCTACTCCAATCAGAGAAAGATCCCCCCAGTCATGCTGGCTGTAGGCCCCTTCCCCCGGTATTGCAAAATCCTGCCATGCGGCCGGTTGCGAAACCAGGCCTAGTCAACCTGGAAACCAGAGTGTCAGTGAAGGTCACATGGAAAGGCAGGGCTGCTCCTAGCAGCTTCTGTCACAGGGTCATCTCTCATTTTCAGTGGATTTGAATTATTATATATTATTTCTAAAGTGCCTGCAATGTGCCTGACACTGAACAGCCATGTTTAGAGACACATCCCTGCCCCGCTGAAGGGCTCACAGTCAAGGATATAGTTTACTTTGGAATCCTGAATGACAGGGCTCTGATCAGAATCATCTAGAGCAGGAGTGGGGAACCTCAGGCCCAGAGGCCAAACGTGATCCACAGTAAGTTTGTGTGTGGCCCCTTTCCAGTTCCTGGATCTGGCCCTTGAATCCAGTTCTTACCTCCAATCACTGAAAAACTGAGCTCAAAGGAAGGGAGCAGAGATGAGGTCATGCAAACAAGGATAGGGGACAGTTCCATGGCTCAGAGCCATGATTTGGGCCCTCCTTTCCTTGAGTGCATCCCTTAAGCATCCCTGCCCCAACTTCAGTGTGGCTCTTGGAGCTTGTGCAAGCTTTTAAAGTGGCCTTTGGAAGGGAAAAGGTTCCCCACCCCAATATAGTGATTTTCCCACAACAAAGATTGCTTTGTACCACATGGAGAGGGGGTGCTGAGGCAGCGGAGCCTCCCCCCACCCCCACCTGTTCACTTACCTGTCAGCTGTGTCTGAGCAGGGTCCGGGGTGGAGCCAGTGAGCTGCAAGAACAAAATGCAAAGTTAGCCCACGGCACTGCCGTGGGCGCGCACCAAAGGGCTGCGTGCACAAGGGCGTGCCCTTTTGCGCACCTCGGAGCCTAAGCCTTCTGCCCTATTTTTTGTTGGGCCACCTCCTGGGATCGAGTGGGGCGGAGAGTGGGGCGGGTTATGTGTACTGTTGGGGTTTTTGTTTTCCTGTGCGGGACATTGTGCTTGGCCTCAAGCAGCTGACGGGATATTGTGTGGGTTTGCATGCAGAAGAGTGCTGACTGAGGAGGCTGCTCACAGGTCTGGAGTCAGAAGGTGGGAAAGGAACTAGCTAGAATGGTTAACTACCACGGGCTGTACAGGGTTGCTTTGTGATGGATAGGAAGAGAGGCCGCGATTCCACCTCTCTCTTGCCAGATGGAGACTTACTTTCCAAAATCATAACGAACTTGGCGACTGAAGAAGTAAGTGACTACTTCCCTACTCAGAATCGTTTTTCAGTCTTGGCAGTTTTTGAGGAGGATATTCGATTCCCCCCTGGGTATTTCTGCGCAGGTGGCTGCCTCTTGTGGGTCGCCACCCATACAGGGGCCGGGGAACAAGCTTGTGGATCCGTGTACTTACTATTTGTGGTGCCAAACAAGATTAATAGCAAGGACAGTGGATGCCTTTTTTTCTAGCATAACAGATTTGGACAGCTCTGTCAATAAGGTCAAACTCCAGTTGCACGAAGTGGTGAGCAGATTGGAGGATTTGGCCACTCACTTTTCGAAGTTACCATCATCTGAAGAGTCTCATTTGGTCCAGAGATCTTCTGTGCTAAAGCAAAGCCCCTCCAGATCCTCAGATCATTCTCTCTTAAAGCAGGTTGAAATCTTTGAAAAGGAGATTTATTTGTATGTTGGGTTGGACTCTGATGGTACTTACCACTCCTGGGACAATTTGGACGATGTTGTTAGTAATCTCTCTTTTCTTCTGGGCTGTCCACTTAGACCATCATGTATCACCAATATTGGTAGATCTTCTCGGGGAAATTGGCTTTTTAATTTGAAGGTTTCTTTTTCCAATAGTTTGGGTTAGGGAATTATTTAAGGCCCGAAAGTACCTAAAAAGTAGAGGAATATCTATTGATAGAGTTTTGGTCTATAAGAAACGTCTAGATGTAGGGAAGGAAAAGTCTAGGTACCCTTCACGACCTTTTTCCTCATCTAATTTAACTCCTATAGGGATTAGGCTATTAGGTACCCCCAGAGCAATTGCCCCATCAGAGCCCAAGGAGTTTCTTTGGTACCAAAAAGCCAATTACAGACTATAATGGAAGGGCCACCAGACTTGATGGATTTAGGAGCTGATTCAGCTGCTCAGCCCCAGTCTACCGAAGCCCAGGTTCTTCGGCCTCATGTTGTACCTCAACTAGGTCCCACCAGTCCTCAGGCCCTCCCCCCATCCCAGTTTACTCATAAGGACCATTTAGGGCTAGTCACAGGGGTAGATAGCCTTATGCAGGATCATAGAAACCCTGATGGCAGATTTTGCCACTAAGGTAGGATCCTTTCTTTTGGGTCAGGTACCAACGGATGACCCGATTTATATCTGGGAAATGTTCTGTAAACTTTACGTCATTGACCAGGACAACTTTTTATTCCGTTTGGGGCATATTAGGAATTTTGCCCAGGCAGCAGAGATAAATTTTATGGCTCCAGACCTTAAAGAGGATTACTGTCCTCAAGTTCATCCAGAAGTGCTAACAGCGGCTCGGTATTTGTCAAATGCTGAGATGGGCTCTCCATTTAAGGATAATAGTGGGTTAGTCAATGGTTCCCCGAAGGGGGAGACAATGCAACCATATCAGGGGGCCACTGCAGGAACTTACGTTAGAACAGTGGTCGCTAAGAATAATGTGGTCATTTTGGACTCAAGTTTACTTTTGGTTGAACCTACTCCAGAGGTCTCCTGAGTGGAGGATGTTCAGACAGTCCTTACTGTATCAGATATAGTTAGTAGGGATAGGTGAGAGAGTCATAGAGATACCTCGGCAATAAAATCTCCTACGGGGGTCAGGGAGGGTATGTTCTCCCTGGCCTCTTGGAATATAGCCGGTTTAAAAGCTAAAAAGGATAAGGAGCGGCTACAGTTTTGGGGAAGATTTGATCTCATATGTTTTCAGGAGTCCTGGCTGAATCAAGAGGATACCCTGAGTTTAGAGGGCTTTCAGATCTTTTTACATGGGGGACAGAAGAAAGGTGGTAAGGGTCAAATTTCAGGCGGCCTTGCCTTCTTTGTATCAGATCCTAGTGCGGGAATGTTTTGCTCACTGGACTCGCCAAGGTCTGAGTACCAAATAGGTTTACTTAGATTGGGAACCCACCCGAGCGGGCGCTATGTTGTAATCAATGTCTATATTCCTCCCACAGTCTCAGATTATTATAGAGCAGACGTTTGGTCAGCCTTGGAAGAGACTATGCTAGAGTTAGGCAACCAATTTCCTGCTGCAGCTTTTGTACTTGTAGGGGATTGGAATGTTCACTTGGACAAAAAACCTCCAAGGACCAAGATCACCTCTGAACTTGATTTGGAAACTGAGGGGGGTAAATTTTCCAGTGCTTCTTTTGCTAAGCTCCATCTTGAGGGATTGATTTAGAGGTTTGACTTGGTGGTTGCAAACCAAGTTCTTGACGACAAAGTGGGGGGCTTTGCTTTACAAGGCAATAGCAAGGTGGACTTAATTCTGGTAGAGGCTGATAGGCAGGAGCAGTTTGGGGAGGTTAGCCTTACCCTAAGGCCAGAAAGTGACCATCTTACCTTAAGCATTGGGCTACAGATGGATATGATTAATTGGACTGGTCGTCTGGTAGCTGATATGAAGGATGTCTATGTTCGACCTAGAAACTTAACTCCCGCGGCACTTATGAGTGAGTTTCAGGTTATTGGTCGGGGAGCTAATGTTCTTCAATGGGTCCCAATCTATACAGGAATCTGTAGATTTGGATTTAGTTCTGAACTGCTTTGAAGAGATATTGAAGTACCTCCACGATAAATTGTTTGGTGGAGGCAGATCTATAAGATCAAAGCAGATGACCTATAACCCTTGGCATGACTTGGAATGTAGATCTGTCAAAAGGAAGCTCATCAAATTGAAAAGGCTATTGGCCAGGGACCATTCCAAGGGCCTATGGGAGGAGTATAGCCATCTGAGGGCCTCCTATGCTCGCATATTAAGGTGTAAAAAGAGGGAGTACTTGGATAGAATATGGGCAAAAATGGCAACAGATCTAGCTACGGGACACTCAGCTGGATTTTGGTCCTCTCTGAATAAAATCATTAGACCTAGGGGGGTATCCAACTGTCAGGTCATTTCAATGGAGGTATTGGTGGACTTTTTAAAAAGCCTATATTTGGATTGCCAGGTGCCTTTGGAGGATTTGGTCATTCCTCCTCAGACATATGGCTCATCCGAATGGCACTTGGAAGATTTCTCGGAGAACAAAATTATCAAGGCTATCATGTCACTAAAACAGCAGAGGGCATCAGGCCCTGATAAAATCATGGCGGAAATGCTTCAGGCAGCGCCAGTATGGTGGGCTTCGGTCCTATCTAAATTATTTCTTAAGGTCAGTAATGGCCTGAAGATTCCTCAATCCTGGACTAGAAGCTGGATTGTACCAATTTTTAAGAAGGGGAAGGTACAGGACCCTGGCTCCTACAGACCAATCAGTTTATTATCAGTGATTGGGAAGCTATACACTACATTTCTTTATGAACATCTGGAGACATGGGTTAATGTGAATGCAGTGATTCCGCAGGAACAGTTTGGATTCAAGATAGGCCATTCGACCACTGATTGTTGTTACATTCTCCAACATATCATGTTCAGGTACCATAAGATCAAAAAGGGTAAACTGTTCTTGGTGTTCATTGATCTAACTAAGGCATTTGACACAGTTCCCCGAGCAAGGTTATGGGCAAAGCTCAGAGCTCTGGGAATCTGTGATAAGTTGCTTTTACCTATTGTCCAGTTGTATTCCAATAATGAGGCCATAATTAAACGCAGTAATGTGTCTTGGCAAGACAGCTGTTTTAGTATCAATAGGGGGTGCACCAGGGCTGTATCCTGGCCCCACTCCTCTTTAACCTATATGTAGCCGACCTAATTAAATTCTTGAGATCTAGCGACATTAATGTGCCTAGGGTGGGAGTAACTCAATTAAGTGCACTGCAATTTGCAGAGGACATTGTATTGCTCTCACAGACAGAAATAAGCCTGAAAAGATCACTAGGGAAACTGCAACTGTACTGTCAGACTAATGGGTTAAAGCCTTGAAATCCAAGATCATGATCTTAGGTAAGAAATCTAAAGTTTCTAGCTGGAAGACTGGTATTGGGGACATGGAAGTGGTCAATGCATATAAATACCTAGGAGTCATTTTCACCTCCAGAGGCACTTGGAATGCACATCTCCAGAATAGAGCCAATGAGGCCTCGAAGGCAGCTCAACCCTTAGGCAGGGCAGCAAGTATTTCCAAGGGGATCTCTGTATCCGCTATCTTGAGAGTCTACTAAGGTCCCCCCTGCAGCCGCCTTTGGGATAGAACTGATCCCACGTCCTAACATCGATACCTTGGAAAAAGTCCAAAATATATTTCTTAGGAATTTACTTGGAACTGGACCCAGTGTTCTAGGGGCCATTTTGAGGGCTGAAACTGGCATTATTTCAATTGAAACTTATGCAGTAAAGTCTTATATTAGATTCTGGTTGAGGATCCTATCACTCCAGGAATCCCATTTATTGGTTCAATGTCCGAGAGAAGAGTTTGCTAATTTGAGGCCAAGACCCTACCATTGGTTAAGCTATTTGGGGGCCCTCCTCAGTGATATGGGTTTTTCCCTCCGATATTTTGTTGGTAAGCAGTGATCTGTTATAAAGAGGGAGGTACACCAGAGATTGTGGGATCTCTCACAGCAGGAAGACCTCGGGGTGATCTCCGGCTGGAGGGTGGCCCCTCTTTGATCCAATTGAAGCACGGTGTAGCATTCTTATTTAGAGCATCTGGTAAACCCAAGACTGCGGAGGAGCTATACTCAGCTTCGGTTTCAGCTGGTGCAGACCGCAGTCTTGGAGGGTAGATACCATAAGGTGATATACGACCAGCGACGCTGCACTTGCAGCATCAAGAAGGTGGAAACAACGGACCATTTCATTTTGAGATGCTCTTATTATTCAGCCTTGAGGGGGTTGGCCCCACTCCTTAAAGAAAGTAGGACCTTTGAGTCGGAAGGATGTTATATATTCCTCCTCTCTCTCTCTAGCAGGGAGGAATTGGTTAAGATTGCATCCTTTGTTTGGCTGGCAACTAGGAGGAGGGCTAGTATAAAGGGAAAATTACAATTGCTGGGCCAGCCAGTCCAGTGATGCTACTCTTTTGGCGCTACCTAATTTAGGTTTGAGGAAATAAGTGGGCTTTGATTATTAATTATTTGTTGTTATTATAAGTCTATTAGTATTATGTAAAATGGATTATTTTATTGTCCTGGAGAATTTATGATATAGCTCCAGCTATATGGGGAATTCTTCATTGGTTTTAAACTGCCTCTTTTCTACTGGTTGACTTTTCTGACTTGTTTGAATTTATTTTATTGAAAAGTTAAAGCTGTTCTAGAGGTATTTGTATTTCATTTTGTGATGCATTTTTAGGTGGTTAGGGTACCTCGCATCTTTTCTATGTATCTTACTTTGTTATATAAGTTTATTGATGTTTATTGCTTGTTTGTTTGTGTACTGTCTTGGCTATAGCAATGGCTGAGCCTTAATAAATATTCAATTTGTACCACACAGGGAGGAGTCATAAGCCTTCGCATTGAGTGGAACTGCAACTTAGACCAACCTCCTTCCAGGTGCAAGCCCAGCTATGCCTTCAGCCTGCAGGATAAGAAATATAATTTCAGGTAGGAGGTCTCACTGGGAGGGAAAACTTAAATCAGGAGCAGGGAAGCTCTAGCCCATGGGCCAACTATGGCCTATGGCTGGTTTTAATATGGCTCCTTTCCAGTTCCTGTATCTAGCCTGTGGATCCAGCCTCAAGCACTGAAAGAATGTTCCTCAGGTATACCATGCCCCACTGAATCCCCTCCAGTTATCAGTCTACAAAGCCCACAAGCTTGTGTCTGGATACGGATACCTTCTTTTAGAAGAGCATCTAAACTGATGGAAGATGCACTCCCTCCCTTGGCTGCTTGCTCTAGTGGTTATTGAATTTCACCGTTACAGGCTTGTGTCCTATTTCTAATTTGAGTGCATCCACTTTAAACTTCCAGCTGCTAGTTTTTGTAAGGCCGGTCTGTAGCAGCAGGCGGTTCCCAGGGGTTAAGTCCCTGCAGGATCAGACCCCTGGGGAATCAGCACTTCACTTGCTTGCTGTGGGAATCAGCTCAAGTCTTTATAGACACACATAGTTCCTCTGTATCTGGGCTGCTGGCTCATCAGCCTCTCACCCTGCAAGCCCAGGTCAGTCTCTCAACAGATACAGGAGCATCAATAGCAACAACAACCTCCCAAAGTCCTTGCTAGCCAGGCCCACAGGCCCCTGGCTCACAGTAAGCTTTCCCCAGGCAAGAGGCTCCTTTCTGGGCACAGTCTTCCCTAGTACCTGGGTCCACTCCTTCTTGGTTCTGGTTCTCCTAGCCTTCAGAACCCTGGAGAGCATAGAGTGGCAACTAGGCTTCTCCCCAGGAGATGTTGTCTGCTTGACTTCCAGACAAAAACTACCCTCTTCTCAATCTTGCAGCCTCTTATGAAGGCAGAGTGGGCGTGGCCAACTCTCCAGCTTTGCTGCCCTTAAAGGGCCAGTATTCTGCCCACTCTGGCACCTCACTTCTTAGCCTGTTTCCTTCACAGGCAGGTCTCAGGTTCTGGACTGGCTACCCCAGACCCATGCACATGCACATAGCCCTCTGGCTGGCCCACACAGCCTTCCCTGCTATACCCCTCCCCCTTTGGGGAAGACAGGTTTTTCCCAGAGAAGACTGGCTTCTACGTCTTCCAGCAGGGTGCAGCTTTTTACAATATTGACGCCACAGTATTCATTTCAATTCACTGTCAACATTTGCCATCAACATTTGCAATACACAGCTTCACTTTCCAGATTAGGGTCTAATACCCCAAACTAGGGCTTTAACTCCCTCCCGACCTCCACATCACCCCTTGAAGTTGGGCCTGTTCCACCGGATTTTAGTATACTTGTTGGGGAGTCACCTCCACCCAACTTGCTCAGGGAATTCATACTGTTCCTGTTGGGGAGCATTCCCCCACCCACCTCACAGGATATGGGATTCAACACAGTCCCCATATTACTCCACCAACCCTTCTTAGGGATTTTTCATATACAAGTTCCATATCTAACATTACATCATATGCAATTCATATCATGCTTCGTGGCTTACATAAAGTACACATTAGGCTACTGGCTCATTCAACCCCCTGTACCTATTTAAGCCCCTTAGGCATGTTACTCCCCTCATGGGGTTGGGATAACAGCCCACCCTACCATTCCAACTATCTCCCCTGCCCCCGCCCCCCCGGACCTTATTGACCTCCTCAGGCCAAATGGATCTGAAATTTAATCATTGCCTCAGTTCTTCTCTCCCAGGAGGATCTCTTTACTCATCAAAGGGACAATCTAGTTGACTATGACTCCACATAGCACAAAGATCACACTTTACTTGTTCAGTGCCCAGCCAGTTCCATCCCTTGAACTTCCTCAGTCTAGCCTTTAGCTCTTCTGTACCAAGGGTCCTTAAAGGGTGGTCAGGTTCTAAATCCCTCTGATTCACCTTCCCAGGTGCAGGACTCGGCTTACTCTGTTCCACCTGGGCCTCTTTCTCCTTGGGGCATTCCCTGTCCCCAAAGGCAGTTATAAGCTCACCATAGTCGTCCTCTTCTTCATCAGAAGAGGAATCCTTCTCCCCGTCCCCCGACTGCGAATCCTCCTGGTCTTGCAGTTTCTCTTTTAATTCCTCTACCTCCCTTTGGATGACTTGGTTTGCTTTTGTCAGGGTGAGTCTCTGGTTCAATACCTTTTCCATTGTCCTGTTCGTAAGCTGCATTAGGGTAGCTTGATCCCTCTGTTCCCAGCCTCAAGACAACCATTTGTAATCGCAAGGCCTCTACCTCCCTCTGTAGGGCCTCATTGCTCTGCACCAATTCTTTCCTGTAAATCCTGTCAAGCATATTTCCCAATATGCCGGTTTAGGTTCCTTGCTGCCCTAGTTCTCTCTTTTTCCTCAGGGTAACATTCTTGGGGTTCTCCCTTTTTCTTTGGGTCTTTCTAGGGCATGTTCCCTTCACATTGCCCTCTTTCTGGCAGACCCAGCACCTTTGTTCCTCTCTTATGGAGCCTTCCTTGTGTTTCCTTTTAGGATTTCCCCTATTCCTTTTCATAGGGTTCAGCCCATAGGAACACTTCCTCTCTGTATGTCCTAGGACCCCACAATTCCAGTAGTCTATCAAGTCCCTTCTCTTTAGCCTGCTGGGTAACTCAGCCTTCCCATAAAAGGGAGAGTCTCTTTGTTAGTGGCCCCATACAGTACATGGCTGACACTGCATTTGTTTGTCCCTTCTCTGGTTCTGGCATCCCAGAGTCCAGGCACTCTTTTGGCCTTGCAATTTCTCCTGTCAGGCCCTCCAATAGTGACCAGGCTGACCACAGTTGTGGCACGTCTGCCCAGTACCTCCCTCCTTGGGTGCCCAGTACCTGCTTGTCACAGTCCTCTGCCTCGGTTCTTGCTGCCTCAGCGCTGGCTCCACAAAGGTCCCCAGGAAGAGGCCAGTTGGTACACGCTTCTGGTCCCAGCACATTCCTCCTGCTGCCATGTCACTCGTGATCTACATTTCCGTCAGCCGTGGGGAAATCTCCTGGCCCCAGCCCAGCTCAAGCCCCGTCCTGGGTGAGCTATGCCCTCCCCGCTGCTGTAGCAGTTCCTGAGTAGTTGCTCATTACACCTGGCATACTCCTTCTGTAGCCCTTCCCTGGCTCCAGGCGTAGTCCAGACACTTAGCTCTACCTCTCACTAGGCTTCTGGTCACAATCCTCCAGTCACTCTGCCTCCGTGCAGGATTTAGAACCCCTTGCTTAGCAAGTCAGCTGGCAGGCTGATAACAGGGTTCTGCCTGCATTCTCCACCACGTATGTAGCATGAGGTGGTTCCCAGGGGTTAAGTCCCTGCAGGATCAGACCCCCGGGTAGTCACTTCCGTGGGGGATCGGCACTTCACTCTCTTCTGTGGGAATAAGCTCAAGTCTTTATTATAGACACATACAATTCCTCTGTATCTGGGCTGCCTGCTCATCTACCTCTCACCTTGCAAGCCGAGATCAGTCTCACAGGAGCATCAGCAGCAACAACCCCCCTGAAGTGTGAGGCCTCTGGCTCACAGTAAGCCTTCACCAGGCAAGAGGCTTCTTCCTGGGCACAGTCTTCGCCCAGTACCTGGGCCCACTCTTCCTTGGCTCTGGTTCTCCTAGCCTTCAGAACCCTAGAGAGCATAGAGTGTCAAGCAGGCTTCTCCTCAGGAGCTGTTGTCTGCTTGACTTCCAGACAATGACTACCCTCTTCTCAATCTTGCAGCCTCTTATGAAGGGCGTGGCCAACTTTTCAGCTTTGCTGCCCTTAAAGGGCCAGTGTTCTTCCCACTCTGGCTCCTCATTTCTTAGTCGGTTTCCTTCAGAGTCGGGTCTCGGGTTCTTGGTTGGCTACCCCAGACCCATGCACACAGCCCTCCAGCTGGCCCACACAGCCCCCCTCTTAAAAGGCCAGAAGCCCTGCAGGGCTGCTCCCTGCTACACTCTCTCTCTTACACAGTTCTTTGGTACTGTACACCCACACCCTGCTGAAGATACTCATAGTCCATAACCAGTTCACCCCGAATCTTTTTGAGACGCTTAAGAGATCAAGCTTATTAGGCCTCTCCTTGGAACACACATTTCCCTCCTAGATCATTTTTGTGGCTTTTTTTTTTTTTTTTTTTTTTTTTTTTT
>QEPC01001423.1:7912925-7941360 GCA_003113815.1 Sphenodon punctatus | reverse complement strand
ACTGCACCAAAAAATCTTAAATTCTGCAACCAGTGAAGCCAAATTCTGCAAATTCACCGTGAACATTAATATTTGCATAATTAACTTGATTTGCATAACTGTGCATGCTGGGAAGCAAATTTGCAACAGGCTTGACATAGAATCACAACTTTGCTAATCAAACACAACTCAAATCCTCTGGAATTTCAGCACCCCAGAATTCCCACCTCATATTAAAACCCCAGACCTCCCTCACCCAAACATAAGGCCTTCAGACCCCACCCACCGACAATTCATCTCCCAGGGGCCGATTTACCCTCAGGTCATGGTCACACCTCCCGGACAGACGGCAGCTGCAGCAGCAGTTTTAGTTTGGGGTCAGGCGACAAGTTTATGCCTCAGTCAGGATTTAAAGATCCTGCAGACGGCCCCCACTGCAGTGTCACTGCAATTTCAGCCTGCCACTGCGAGGATTGGCGGATTATGCGAGGATTGGCGGATTCTGCCAAAGCCACTGCAGATTGCAGCAACACAGTCAACTCGGGTCACTGGTCACTGGTCCCCACATGAACCACGACAACTGGCTACTTCCCAGCACTCTCTAAAATCTGCCTGACAGAAGCCCCTGTTCTTGGTGCCCTGCCGCCTCCTCTTTTGTGGTTCTCGCCATGCTCCCTTGGGTCCAGCTTCTATAGCCACGTCCTTTCCAGTGGCTCCCAGATCCCGTCTTCTCCCAGCAGGGAGCAGCTTAGCCATCCCAGTGACTTGGCTGTAACCTTCCTTAAAGAGCCATAGCTTCACAAAGACTTTGGACTCAGTCACACACTTGCCCCAGGGGGAACCGACGTGGCGTGCAGCCCACACCAGCTTCCTCTGTCAGAGGAGTGTTGGTGAAGGGGGTTTGCCAGTTGGGGCCCGATGCAATTGGGCTCTTCTGAGTCTACTCCCAATGTGTCCAGGTAGCCCAGCCCCCCACGGATTGCTAGGACATCATGGTGCTCCATAAGGATGAGAGCTAGGTTCAAAAAGGGGGATGTGGTTAAAGTTTTGCCCACCCCTTTCCAATGGGGTCCCACCCGTACAGTGCACCTTGACATCGCAGTGCTCAGTGGGGACAGAGCCTCCACAGCTGAAAAGCTCAGCTCAAGTCTGACAGGCTTGGGTAGAGAGTGCACCCAACACAGCCAGAGCCCACCAGGACCCATCCAGGGCTTCACCCTGCAAACACTTATGGAGAGCCTACAGGAACCCCCTCCAACCTTCTAAACAGTCAACCTTTTATTCCACTCAATGTTCCTGTATATCATTCTCCCAAATTAGCAGCTTGCAACCCAGCAACTTGTGTGTCCAGCGACCTGCTGTGCCTGTTGTCCCTAAGGCACACACATGCCACACACCCCTCCTGCTGCCAGAGAGAAATCTCGGCTTCTTGGCTCATACATGGCCTCTGGCCCTGTGCTAAGGAGCATGAGAGCTGTAGCTGCCTGCTCCTCACCCCCGCTGACGCTTGAGAATTGCTTGTTTTTGTGTTGCTTTCAGGACGGCCCACTACTACTGGGACCTGGAGAATGGGCAAGTCCGGACCCTGTTGAAGCTCTATGGCATTCGCTTTGACATCTCTGTGCACGGCCAGGTATGGGCCCAGATTCTCCTACACATGGAGCCTGGCTAAAGTGACTCAGTGCAAACCCATTGGGTGTCTTCAGACTGACAGTACCCATGTCTCTGCTCTGCCTCACCCCCGGGTGAGCTGTCCATTTAAATGTGGCCTGCCAGATTTGCAGACAGAGCAGAGGTGGGGCAGGCTGTACCTGCTTCGGGGCAGCCCCGTCAGCGGTGCTCTGGAACATCCCAGGGAACCGCTAGTGGAGTAGGCAGCCTAAACCTGAGGCACCGGCCAGAGGCAGGGCGTCTGTCTGTCTGCTTGGTGGACCGCTGCTGCAACCCTGCTCTCAGCTGGGGCTTGCCCCAGGCAACACCATGGAGTTGCAGGCAGCAACCCAGAGCATCGGGTGATCTGCCTGCAACTCTATGGTGTGGGGGAGAGGCACTATGTAGGCAGATTATGGTTTATGGGCCACAGCAGCCACCAGGTCCATTTAAAACGGAACCAGGCAGGACCAAAAGTGGACAGACGTGGGGGTGCACCTCTGGACCTGCTCCAGGGGTGAGCACCCCAGCATCGGTGTGAAAACACACGAAGTCTGCCACTGACACAACACTTCCCATGGTCACTTTGGGCCTCTGTGGTCCAGCGTGCTAGAGTGGGAGCCAAGAATCCTGAGTTCAAATCCTGGCTTCATTAAATGGCCTTGGACATGTCTTTCAGCCTCAGTTGCCCATCTGTAAAATGGGAACACTGGTGTCAAGCACAGCCAGCCAATTGGTATGATGGGTGCAGGTCCGGCCCCACGCATGTGCCATATGTGCGGCTGCACATGGCCCTGTGGCCAGCTGGGGCCCCGCACTTGCCTGGCTGGGCAGCAGGCTGCAGCCAGCTTCTCCCCCAGTAAGTGATTCTTCCTCCCCTTCCTGGCTCCAGACCCCACCCCTCACCTGTCTCTGCCTTCTAGTAGCGCAGCAGCAGGGGACATGTGCTCCTCCCCATGTGCTGATCAGAAGGTTGCTACATGGATCCCAACATTCTCACAACTGGGTTGTGCACACTCACCCTATTCAAATAATAGACCACGTGATGGCCTCAAGCTCCTCTAATATAAAAAGAACCCTCCCCCTCTGAACGACAGTTCCTTTCAACCCTTTCTAGAAATATAAGAAAAGAATTCCATGCGGGGCTGGAAGGGTGAATATTTGTGAGAACGTTCAGAGCCATCTCAAAGAACCTTGTTTACAAGGTAGCAGCCTTCTGTTCTTCTTCGAGTGACTCCTCACCTGATATTTTTACATAGCTCCACCAGGTGGGAAGTCCGTGGGTGTGCCAGTGCATGAATGGGGCATGCACATGACTGCACACACATCCCCACTCACCCACTACTCATCCACACCCACAGAGTAACCACCGTTTCCCCCGGTTGCTCCGTGCGTGGGGATGGGGGGGGGGGGTGAGTGAGGATGCGTGTTAGGCGAGCACACAAGTACCCCCACTCACCATGGGCACGTGCACCGCATCGTTCACACGGGGTTCCCCCACCCATGAACACAGAAATCTGCATGTTCGTGGCTGGGAGGAGAGGCCTGTGTAAAAAGGGCCACATTCTCACAACTTTCTTACTTATACTGTCTTAGGTAGGAATTTAGGATGTAAAGCAATATCTATTCTGTCTTGGAAAATAAATCTGCAAATATGGTTCTGAGATTATTATGGCTGCTATTTCACTAACTCTTCTTAATGAAGTTATTGCTAACAGGAATACTGTCTTTAAACCCGCCCCCCATAACCAGTTCATTTGCGCTCCCCATATAATCAATTCACGCTGCCCCCACCCATAACCATTTAATTTGTGCCCACGAGGCAGCATGAATTGATTATATGGGGCGGGGGCACAAATGAACTGGTAATGGGATGGGGGCAGCATGAACTGATTATGGTGGCACAACTGACCTTGTTATATGTCTCTTTTCATGGCATAATGCGCTTAATAGGCTGGCTGCATTTTGGGTGTCTGGTGTGTTTGATAGCAGCACCTCTGGACCGGTCGCACCGTGTGCGTGCACAAGGCACAGGCGGCACCAGCAGCAAGAAGCAACAGGCCCTGGAGGCCAGACTGGCCAAGCTCACCCCCTCCCCCATTAAGGCAGTGGACGCAGTCAGTCTCTGTGCCTGCCTCACTGCCCGCCTGGCTGCCCCTGCAGTGGAACCACTCCTGGGGAGTGGTGGTAGACACTTGGCTGGGGAGGGGGTGGGAAGCATTGGGAGGCCATGCTTCTCCATGGTTGCTCGGAGAGGTGGAGAATGGGAATCCTTCCTGTCCAGAGGGAGTAAGTTTTATGTAGATTTTTATACATTTGCATAATTAGGTCAGGCCTAATTATGCAAATTAGGCCCCACACCAAGACTTCGCACATGGCCTCACAAACCCTGGGGCCGGTCCTGGGCGCGTGGGATCGAGTGAGGAGGCTACACATCCCATTGTCACTTTGCCTCTTGCGGTCTCTCTGCTGTCCATCCTCGCTCTCTCTTCCAGACTCCATCTCATCCCCATCCTCCCTCAACCTTCCAACAAATTCCTCTTGTTCCCCATTGAATATTTTGTATTCCTTTTCCTCCAATGCAGACTTCAAGAAAAAGGTATCTCAGGGTGATTTTAGAGGAGCATGGCTGGAGGGGTCTGCTGAGTGGCATGCCCACGCATGTGGAGTGAGTGGGAAGGGATTCTAGCGGACGGCTCCTAGGGTGGCCATCACGCCCACTCAGGCAGCCTCCACGCACTCCTGCCATCACACACTGGCTGTGACCATGCAAACAATTCCTACAGGTGGCTGTTCCCCCTCCCCCACACCTGGCAACACTCCCCACCCTGAGCCCCACCCAACTGCCCTCCCTCCACCATGACACATAGCCACAGTGAAGCTGCAGCAGCCCGTAACCCCTTCCTGCCCAGGAGCTGATGCAATCCCGGGTTACAATGGAGGCGCATACTGGGGGGGAATGCAGGAAGCTGATGTCTGAGCAGCTGTCCTCCTTGACGTTGGCTCTTCCCTCGTGTGTCATGAGGGGGGCTGCTTGTGCTTTGAGTCAACGTGGTGGTGTATTTCGTGCGCATCGTTTAAGAGCTCCCCAGAGAACACCCGACAGGGCTGTGGGCAGGACCAGGGAGACAGCCAGCGGTGGACCTGTCCGCTGACTGGTATGGGTGGGCACCCAGGTTCATATGGGCAAGGGGATGTGGACACCCCTCTCCCCACACACTTTCTTGCCTTCCCCCACAGAGGTTACTCTGGCTTTTTCTCGGACGCTCCATGCCTGGCCATGAGTGGGTGCTGCGTGGGTCTCGGGAGAGTTCATCCCCCTTCGGGTGCGTGGTTGGCGGGTGGACCTGCATGGTTGTGTCGCCTCTAAAGCCACCCTGAATCCCTCATCTCAGAGTGGGCAGGATATGGCCTTGTAGCTGATGTGCCATAGACCCCCCCCCAACTACCTGATCTCTGGGTTACTCCTGCCCCTGGAACACTAGGCTCAGATTTTTGTCATCAAAAATGACAGCAGAAAGCAAGGGGGAGTCAGCAACGGGAAGGCTGGTGTATGAAGAGAAATTGGAAAGGCTGCGTCTGTGTTCAGAGAGGGGACAGGTAGTGGGATTCAGAGCAATGCACAAGACAGGGGCAGAACGTAATGTTTCCATTTACTCTCTTCCATAATCCATGGATGAGAGGTACGGTAATGGGAGTGGGTGGGATTTTACCCTCCATTACAGGCATGGGGAACCTTTCCACCACCAGAAACTGGATCCATGCCCCTGTAAAATCCTGCGGGCCATAGAGTCCTACAGGGTATGCAAGGGCTGGGCATGGCCCTGTGTGTTGGGGTGCGACCACATGTGTGGGGGCATGGCCACCAGCCCAGAAACATTTTGCAGGTGCCTGGCCACTGGCAGGCTACCAGCATGCAGGTGGTGGTAAAGAGCAAACAGGGGTGGGGAGAAACCTCTGGGTGCCAGGTGACAACTGGCTGCAGTTCAGAAACAAACTGCCAGACCTTCCCCTGCCTAAGCTATTATTTGTATGGGGGGGTGGGGGGGCGCACAGAGGCAAAGACTGCTGTGGGTAAGAGATGTGGGAGTGAGGAGGGGTGGTGTTAGTGGCTTATAGATCATCTTTTGTTGTATTGTTGATAGGGCATGGGTTTGTAGGTTGCATTATGGGGTTAATGTTATTTATTGGAATTTGCCATGCTGTTGTAAGATGTACGGCACCTTTTTGAAAAGGGACAGGTATAAATTGAAAAACAACAAAACAAATCTGAATCCCCATAAAATCTGATGAAAGGAAATTCTCTTTCTACAGTAGGTCGGTAGCCTGTGGAACTCCCTAACACAGGCTGACACAGAGTCACAGCCGAATGGGATTAAAGAAAGGACAGGACATTTATGGCTAAACTAGCTCAGTTCCTGAGTAAATCCTTAAATAAGCAACTTGATTTTTCAAAAGAGTTAATCATCCAGCAATGTGTGATGTCAAAGGGGTGTCATCCAGCTGCAGTGTGATGCAGCCACAAAAAAGGCTAATGCAATTTTAGACAGCATTGCCAGAAGCATCGTTTCCAAGCCATGAGAAGTAATAGTGCCACTCTATTCCGCACTGGTCAGACCTCACCTGGATTGGAGTCCTGTGTTCAGTTCTGGGCACCGCACTTTAAGGAGGACATTGACAAATTGGAACGGGTTCGGAGGAGGGTGACAAAAATGATCAGGGGTCTGGAAACCAGGTCCTGTGAGGAAAGGTTGAAGGAACTAGGTATGTAGCCTTGAAAAAACTAAGGGGAGCCATCTTCCACTACCTGAAGGGCTGTCACAGAGAGGGTGGCAAAGACTTGTTCTCTCTTGCCCCTGAAGGCAAGGCTAGACATAATGGGCTCAAACTACAAGAAAGCAGATTCCGGTTAAACATTAGGAAGACTGTCCTAGCAGTAAGAGCTGTTTGACAGTGGAACAGTGCCTAGGGCGATGGTGGGCTCTCCTTTGCTGGAGATTTTCAAACAGAGGCTGGACAGACATCTGTCAGAGATGCTGTAGCTGTGGATTTCCCGCACTGAGCAGGAGGTTGGAGTAGATGCCCTCAGATGTCACTTCCAACTCTATGATTCTATGAATTCTTGTTGATTTCAGGGGGTGCTAGGATCAGCCAACAATATGCTCTTGCTAATGTTTCTGTGAGTAATCTCTCTCTCTCTCTCTCTCCTCCTGTCACTCAGGCTGGGAAGTTCAGCATCGTGCCTACGGCTGTCAATTTGGGAACAGGCGCTGCATTTCTTGGTGCTGTGAGTATGCCGGGCACTGTGTGGTGTATTGGCAGAGTGTCGGCTGGGATAGTTCTCAGTACATCAGTGAAGCGTGGGCTAGACAAGCCTGCCCACCACATCAGGGGATCAGTGCAGCAGACTGGCAGGGTTATGCTTGGTTGGGCCTGCACCACAACCATAGCAGAGTGAGGGACTTCCTGGTCCCTGCCAGCATCACACCTCACAGTGCGCCTGTACCAGTCCTCGCAATCTCTCGATTTTTAGCAATTATTATTATTAGCAAGCATTTATATAGCACCAGCAATGCACCTGGTGCTTTACAAAGTAATGGATTAGACACAGACCCTGCCCTAGGGCTTACAATCTGAGAGACCCAGGGGTGGGGGCGGGGAGGGGGAAGAGACAGGGACGAAGGAAGGAGAACAGAGGGCGAGTTAAGGAGTTGTAACATTCAAGAGGCTGCGAGGTCTTAGGTGCACGTGCTTGGCTTGGTTACGTCGAGAACGATGGCTGGCTGGTCCATGTGGTGAGGATACGAGTTCACAGACCTCAGGTAAGATTGTACTGGATGGTAGGTATCAGCAGGAGTTAGGTGATGGGAGCGAGGAGTCAGGGAGGGCAGAGCGGAAGAGGTGGGTCTTGAGGAGGGATCTGAAGGTACAAAGGGAGGGGATGAGGTGGGTGTGGGCAGGGAGGGAGTTCCAAGCGTGGGGGGCAGCTAGAGAAGGGGCAAAGGCAGTTAGGGGAGCAGGGGAGGCCAAGAGAGATTGGGAGACAGCCTGCAGTGAGCATGTCTGATATGGATAGTAGCATTTAGGTGGAGGAGGGGACAGGAAGTAGGGTGGGAGACCACACAGCAAGCCGTTCTTTCCCCAGGAGTGGGGGGTGTTAAACTCATGGAGTGGTCTCTGCTGCTCTTGGTTTTGCTTGCCTTTCTTGCTGCCTGAAGCTCTAGCGTATTGTATCTGTACAATCTTAGGCCACTGTGGTTTGCGACTTGGTGTTGCTGTATCTGGATAACAAAGCTGATTTCTATCGGAGCGAGAAGTATGAGGAGGTAAGGGCAGGTTTTCAATGAGTAAGATTTGGGTGTAATATTCATCCATTAAACTCGATGAAGAGTGTAACACACATACACCCATCCCAAACATGCTGTGACAAGTGGGACTGTACATCCCTGCAGGATGCAGCCCCTACTAAACAAGCCATGGTTCTGCAGGCATCGGGCCATTTAAGGGAGCTACCTGCCTCTAGTAGCCACTTCTCCTCCTTCTGGGGCTATAAAGACTGTAAGCCCTGAGACCTGTTTAGTCTGCGTCTAGCACCAGGATGGGAAAAAGCTCTAGCAAGTGCAGGGTGGGAGCTGACCCTGGCTGGTATTGTGACTAGGGGAACCTGGAGAGAGGGGCTTACCCGAGGGCCTCAATGTGGCCTGGCTGCAGAGAAGGCTGGGAGCCTACACAGTGATGGAACGGTTTTATGGACTTCAAATAAGGCTAGGAGCCTAAGCCCACAACATCTCAGCATACAGGTTTATGGACTTTAACTTGGTGTTTTGATATTCCAAAAGACTACATTGTAAATAAGTGTACAGAGGTGGTGGATGGTAAGTGGTGTGGCTCCTTGGCCTGGATCCTGACAGTAGCAGGGGGTCTTCCCAGGGCCACACAGGGGCACTGGGAAGCTAGCTCACCCCACTGCCACACCTATTTAGCCCAAACCTTGGCTGAATCCCCCCAAAGGGGGTAACCTCCTAAAGGACTCACCACACAGTCCAGAGGGTATCAAGTCCACAGTCCTTTATTAGACCACAATCCCTGGGGCTTGCCGCTCAGTTGCCTCCACCTTGCAGGCCCAGGTCAGTCTCTCACAAGCTCAGGAGCACCACAATATCAACCCACCTGGTCCATCTAGCCAGGCCTCAAAACCCCCAGTCTCCAGACAAGCTTTCCCCAGGCACAAGGCTCCCTCCTGGGCACAGTCTCCCCAGTACCTGGTTCTACAGCCTTCAGCACCCTGGAGAGCATAGAGTGGGACCATGTCCTTCAGGCTACTTCCAGGAAGATGTTCCTTCAGCTCCCTTGCAGAGACTGCCTTCCTCACTGCCGTGCTCTCCTTATATACAGGCAGAGTGGGTGTGGCCAGGCTTCCTTTCCTCAGCCTTAAAGGGTCAGTATCATGCCCACTCTGTCACAGGGTCTCTCAGCCTGTTTGCCTCACAGGCTGATCCCCAGCTATGAGGCTGACTCTGCCACGCCGCTGTGCATGCTCAACCCTCTGGCTGGCCCATGCCACCCCCTTCTTAAAGGGGCAACAGCCCTGCAGGACTGCTCCCTGCTATACTGACAATACTTATGGTCAGGCCTTTACATTTACACATGCCTTCCAGCTTCTCACTTTATAACATAAATAATCTTCCCACCTTACAGGAGCATAAGGCACCATTTGGATCAATTTTACCATTTGGATCAATTTTTCAAGGGCTCTTTAACATCATACTAGGTCAGCCTCAATCTGCTAATGTCATCTTAAACTGTTTTTTCCATGTCTTCTTTGGTCTTCCAATTTTCTTTTACCCTCTGGGCACCAGTGGTTTGCCTGCTTTACAATTCTTAAGCCTTCCATTCATTCAAGAAGACCCAACTATTTCATTCTTCTCTTAACTATCGTATATGGCACCTTATGTTGCCTGGTATGACGACTTAATTCCTCATTCTTCACATGATCTTGCCACTTAACATTGCATATTCTTCTTAGACATTTTAGATCAATCTGATCAAGTCTTCAACTATAATCTACTTTCACACACCATGTTTGAGCTATAAGTTAAAGTGAATATTACACAGCTGTTATACACTCCTATTTGTTAGCTGAGCTTATCTTTTCACTCTGCCATAACCTGCTCACTCCTGCTTTCCCAGTGCTTCATCTAATTCAGGCTTTAGTTCTCCAGCACAAGATAGTCTCCTGCAAAAACAGGTAACATTGTCAACATTTTCCAGCTGTTTATTATCCAATTTGATTTCCTAGGGTTAGAAGTTGTGCTGAAACTTGGTCAACTTCGGAATTCACCGGGGATTCTGTTCCCCGGTTCCAAAGTTCCAGGTACCAACTCCAGTTCCTGAAAAACTTTGAAAAACTTCAGAAACCTTGATCAAGTGCTGGCATCATTGCTCCCATGGCGGAAGTGACCCAGATGGTTGATCCTAGCTTCTCTGAGCTAGGAAACAAATCTTAGTACCATATTTGGTAGGAGGGGGATATTGGAGGAGACAGTTGGACAGGTTTTGATTGGCCACAGGATAGGTTTTGATTGGCTGGCAGAGGCAAAATAAAAGTGGCTTTCCAGCCATTTTCCATTCTCTTTGATTAATTTGGCTGTGTGCTACACTGCTGATCTGTAAGTAATCAGCTTAGGGGTGGGGTGTGATGGGGAGGGGTGTCTGGCCTGGCCTGGCCATAGGGACAATGCTGGGGGACAGGGATTACTTTTTTCCACCATGCCATGATTTTTATTTATTTTTTAAAGTAGGTGCCACACTGCTGCTGCCTGCTGCTTGGCACCATGGAGGCCAGAGAGATCTCTGCCTTGCTCCACTTCCCCTGGCCTGGGCTGTCCAATTTACCAGCGCCACACCAATGCTATGCCTTTTTAAAAAATAAGCGGGTGCCACTGCTGCCTGCTGCTCACACTGCTTGGCACCATGGTGGCCAGAGAGATCTGCTTAGCTTCACTTCCCCTGGCCTGGGCTGTCCATATACTAGGGGTAATGCCGCAGGTTGCCACCAGTGCCTAATATACTTAAAGTTTAAAGTGGGTGCTTGCTGCTTGCACTGCGTTTTGGCAAGTTGACACCATAGGGGCCAGAGAGGGATCACTTTTGCTGTGGTTTTTGTGGGCACTATGACTGTATTTTGTCTGTAGGTTCAACTTTGCCAAGATGTGACTGGCCACTGAGCAGGGGCACAGGGGAGATATACTTTTTTTCTGGTTAAAATAATATCCTGTGGGCTTGCCTTGCATAGGGGGCACTGGGCAGGCACAATGGAGGCTTTTGTCTGTGGGGGGTGGTAAATGTCTGGTTTCTTTCTTGTGGGTGTTACTATGTCTGCTGGGCTGGCTTTTTTTGAATTTCTGCATGCAGTTGCACTTTTGTGAGTTTGTCTTCTTGAGCAATTGTCCCACTCTTGCTAGCCTTCTATTTTGGGCACTGCTTGGTTGGCATAATGATTTTAAAGTGGATGCATTGCTGATAGTTGGCCATGCTGTGGGTACTCTACTGCTGGCTTTTTTTTAGATTTCTGCACGCAGTTGCACTTTTGTGGGTTTGTGTTCTTGAGTGATTGTCCCACTTTTGCTAGCCTGAATTTCTGGGCACTTCTTTGGCTGTGGGTTCAAGAACGTTTCCAAGTTGTGACCAGCCAGGGCACTGGGGGAATACTTTCTTTCTGGTTAATTAATTTATGGTGTGTGGGGAGGGGGCTTGCCTTGCCTTGCATAGGTCGGCACAATGGAGGCTTTCTTTTGGGGAGAGGCATGTCTGGTTTCTTGTGTGTGTATGTGTCTTATGCCTGCTAGGCTAGCTGGTGGTACCCATGGGCCAAAAAGTTCAGAGTTTCGGGGATTTCCAAGGTCCAGAGTTCTGAATTCCAGGTCCTCACAAAAAGATCAGAGTTTGGCTGAGTACCCAGTCCGGGTACTCAGAACTTGATCCGAATACTTGGATGGTCTATTCGGTGCAGCCCCAGTTAGAAGTGACTTCAAGGGTCATCTAGTCCCAACTCCTGCTCCAAGGGAGGATGCCCTGTGTCTACAGCATCACAAACGGATGCTTGTCAAGCCAGGTTTTGAAAACCTCTATGGACGGAGGTTCCACAACCTCCCTGGAAAACTTATTCTATTACCCAACATTTCTTAATTAGGAAGTTTTTTCCAATGTTGAAGTGAAATCGACATTGCTGCAACTTCAGCACATTTCCTTGGGCCCTATCTTCTGTGACAGCAGACAAGAAATGTTCACCAAGTTTTCGGTGGCCTCCTTTTAGATATTTGGAAACTGCTCTCATATCCCCTCTTGGTATTCTTTCTGTAGGTTAAATATACCCAGTTCTTTCAGCCTTTCCTTATATGGTTCATCTTCCAGCTCCCTTATAAAGTTGTTTTCATTATTTCACATAACTTTTGGTGATTTCTATTTTCTTTGTTTCCTTATGACTTATTTTAAAACCATGGCCGCTGCGTTGTCATTACTTTGGTCTTACTTTGCATCTTTTCTTTATCAAAGTCCAGGTTCTGGAGCCATGTGTTCCTACTGATCTTAATATCATATACACTTATTCTCATCAACCAATCAATAACAATTACAAAGAGAAAAGAGATAACATGTAACATTTTTTTTAACACCAGTTCTGATCTTTAACAGTGACTCAGTTTTTGATCTTTGACTCTGTTCTGTATAAATTTACAATGATCCTTACAGATTTCTCAGGTATTATATACATCCACATTACCTTCCGTAAAGATTCTCTGTGTAAACTATTGCACCTGACACCACTAAGTCAGACTGATTTTCCTTTTGTGTTTTGCAGGCAAAACCTCCCAAAGACAACGCTAATTTAACAGCTGAGCCCCACCTGTGAAACTAAAAATCAGGGGCTGTTGCTTGAGAAACAAGATTAAAAAGAATAAATTAAACCCTGAAGAAGAGGAAGTCTTGCTGCATGTGCGATGTCCTCCTGGAAGCTCAAGCTGCAAAGAGAAGCTGGGGCTGGTGACTTTGATACTCTTTGATTTGAAGCTGGATCTTCCTGGAAGTGTATTTTTATCACATCAAATCCACCAAACCTGCAGCGAGAGACAGCTGGTCAAACTGTGTGAATTTCATGCTTAGTTTTTTGAAGTAGAACATATGCACAAAGATAATTGGGACCAGCACGGTGTAAAAGGAATAGCACACATGAGAAGGGGCTGGTATAGAATGGATCCTGTAAGCAATGGATCCCATTAAATGGCAAACATTCCGGGTCAGGCGTTTGACACACTACATATTTACCAGTTTCCCAGGCAGTTAATTTTTCATGAAATGCAGGGATGTGACAGACTTTGCAGCTGGCTGGAATCTTTCAAACAAAGACATTTTTTTGCTTTTTAAAAATGGCTTTTTTTTAGAAATATAAAAAAAATGTGAAATCTGAAAATGCAAGATTTATTTGCTTTTTGCTTCTTGACTTTTCTCTTCCTGTCCCCCCCCCTTTCTCTCACCTTTCCAAAATGTCTGAAAAGCTCAGTTCTTCCCCCATCATTAAAAAAAAAAAAAGAATATTTAAATTTTCAGAAACATGGATGAACGTATTTGTAGAATTAATTCTCAAATCCCCAGGAAGCAATGAAGATGCAGTCAATTTCAAGGCAGGGGGAAATGGGGCTTCAACAGAGCTGTAACAGTGAAGCATGTTTTGGGGGACAGTGGAATTCCTCGCTGCTGCTTTTGTGGTTTGCTAAGGCTTCACGTAATATGGTTCAGTTGGTTTAAGATCTGGTTTGCTTTTGCTTGTTCTGTGTTCCTGTTTGCATGTGCACTGCTAGTATCCCCCGTTCCTCTCCCAAAGCCCTCAAGCATGTGCAAAGCATTTTCTGGTACTGGCCATGACTACTTTTGGGTAAAATTGGTCTTTCTTGGCTTTTGGTCCGCTTTCTGTTTTACAGGTGAGGGACCTAGGGGCTTCGATGGAAGGGTTTCCAATCTTTACTGGAATGTTCCTTGCATTTTAAAATGGCCCCGTCCTTTGCAGTTTGGTGGGATGTTATGACAGGCCTTTCCCACTAATAGCTAGTCCTTGCATGAATGCTCTGTGTTTAGTTTCAGCAGAAACTACCTCTTACATTGCAACAGAGCTGTGTAGCATGTTTTGGGGGACAAGTGGAAATTCTCACAGCTGCTTTTATGGTGTGCTAAGGACTGCACGTAACATTGTTGCCTTAAGATGGTTTACTTTACTTGCTCTGTGTTTGCATGATGCATTGCTGCTTTCCTTCTCCCCTCCCAAGCATGAGTAGAGAGGCCATTTTCTAAATTTGTGGGTCTACTGGTCGTGGCTACTCTTTTCTTAAAATGGTCCCTTCACTGTTTCACTGCTGCTGTCTGCTGGAAAGTAGTTTCTGGCCTCTCTGCTTGTGACTGTGTGACTTTGAGCATCTTGCCTGGGTTTTTTTGTTGAGAAACAGAAATGCATTGTTTAAATTTTGATGGGGCTGGTTTGGTGCCAACAGATGCCTGTAACTGGCCAAACTTTTAAAAAAGGCCTGTGTGCTTAGACAGGCATTTGGCTGCGAGGGATACGGTGTAGGAACTCAGGATGCTGGTCTCGATGGGCCTGGTTTCGTGGCAATGCAGCCCTGAAACTGGCCAAACTTTAAAAAGGCCTGTTTGTTTGGACAGGCATTTGGCTGCCGGGGATACAGTGCTGGTACTGGGGATGCTGGTTTGGATGGGGGGTGTTTTGTTGTTATACAGGCCTGCAACTGCTCTCCTTGTGAACAGCGGAGAAAGTAGGTAGGAGCATGGCAGAAGAGAAGGCTGCAGACAACAAGGGAAACCCATTTTCCCCCACTGAACCCATCTCTTCCCCTTACTCTTCTCATGCACCAAAACCAAACCCTTTCCCTCCTACTCTCCTCTGTTGTCCTTCTTTTCTCTTTCATTCTCTTGTGAGAAGAGAATGAAAAGGATGCCATGAAAATCGAGAATTCAAGATAATGGCAATGTAATCTATTTTTGTAATCTGCTATGGTTAATTTGGATCTGGTGGGAAGAGAGTGGATGGGACCCCAGTAAGAGGGCTCTCTATCCCCCAGTGGGAGTGCTTCACACAGCAGCAAGGAGTTCCCAACGTTAACTAATGTAATGTCCATCCAATGTTAACCCTGGGAACTCCTTGCTGCTGGGTTAAGCCACGCCACTGGCCTACCACTGCCCCTGGCTCCGGCCTGCCGGCTGCAAAACCGCCAGCAGAAGGTTCAACCCACCCGCTGCCCCACCAGCCTCAAAAACCACCAGTCGCCAGTGCGTGGGGCTACCCATGGTGATGGCGGGCTCAGAAGTTGCAGCTGGTGCAGAATGCCAAAAGCCAGGCCGCTGGGAGCACATTACACCGTTCTCTGACCTGGCTGCCAGTGATTTTCTGGGCCTGATTCAAGGTGTTGGTATTGGCATATAAAGCCCTAAACGGCGTAGGCCCTGCATCTCTGCGGAACCACCTCACCCCCTGGGTTTTGGATCAGCCTCTGTGGTCATCCAGGGGCGCCTTGCTCGAGGTTCCCCGAGACTTCCAGGGGCCACACAGGAGAGGGCATTCTCAGTGGCCGCACCGTGGCTGTGGAACTCCCTGCCAGTGGGGGCCTGGCTGGCCCCAGATCTCCCCTCATTTCAACGAAGTTGTAAGATCTGGCTGTTCTGCCAGGTGTTTTGGCGAGGGTGATGGGTGGAAGGGTTGGGTTTCAGTGGGGTGAGTGGGGGTGGGTACTTGGTACCTCCTTTTAAAGTTGTTAAAGGTGTTTTTATATTTTGTGTGATGTGGGCCGCCCCGAGCTACCTGAGGCGGGAGGGGCAGGATAATAAAATTTTAAAATAAATAAAATCAATAAAATAAGTGTTGAGGAGGTGGAGCTTGTTTGCCAAGGGGGCAGAGCTTGTCCCTCTGGCCACTCAAGATGTTAGGAAGTATGGGGCAGGGCTTTTGAATGCAGAAACCCTGAGGAACCGAGGAAGGAGGCAGCTGTTGGAGAGGCCTAGAGGAGGGAAGCCCAGGGAGCGCCTCAGTCTGAGGGAGGCATGGAGCTCAGTCTGAATGAGAGTTCAGGAGACACTAACAGAAAGAGAAGGCCAAGTCTTTTTTATAGCCAATAATGAGTGAGGCCCAGAAGGCAATGAAGCTGAATGCTGTTTCTGAGGGGTGTGTCTGGGGTTTGTGACTCTCTGTCTGCCCACAGAGTTGTTAGCAATCCTTGTAATCCCAGCGGGTTTCCTTTAACCACCCTCCTCTTCCTCTTGCCTGTGGTAGTTGAGGCCAATCTCCTGACCATACACATATCTTACCCTTGTTCCCCTTCCTCCTATTTCTCCCCTTCTCTCACCTCCTCCTCCTCCTCATTTTGGAAATTCCCCCTACCTCAGTCAGAATGGAGCTAGAAAATCGCCAGCTGTGCCCATTGTCCTACCCCCACCTTCCACAGTCTCCTCTCCCAGCCCCACATTCGAGAACCACTGCAGCAAATCAGTGGCTGTTTTTACACAGACACTAACCCGTATTTAAAATCCCAGATTCTTAATCCTGCGTTCTTGGTTACATGGACATTTAAAACTCGGAATAATCTTTAATCCAGGATCACAGTGTACATGGTTAACATGGGTTTAGACTAACCTGGAGAAATGAAAAATCCCATAGTGCTTCGCTGCTGAATTCCATTGCCTTCTTCCACTGATTTTTGTTCCCCTTTAGAGATATCTTTGAACAATCCCACGGCTAATCTATGCACCAGGTTATGGGAAAGAACTCAAAATGCTGATTTCCTGGCCAGAGCCCTAGAAAGCGCCGATGGCCATAGAGATGTTCCTGGGTAGAGAGGATGTTTGCTCTATCTACTAATAGTTCCGATCCGATCTATCTTGCTCCAATAGTAAGGCCCTGGCCAGAGTATTCTCTACCCTACAGATAAAGATACCTGTTGCCTTTAGCTTAGTCCTAGCCTTCCATAACCTGTCTCGCATTTGGTCTTTGGAGAGTATCACCTCCCACCTACAAAAGCGCCCTCTGGGGAGAAGCGGTTTAACCTCCACAAATTCTTCATCCAGGATGTCCAAGGACATTTTCTCCTGGATATATTCTTTAAAGGATCCAAGATCCAGTACTCCCCTCCGCAAGAACTGAAAATTATTTTTCTTAGTAAAGTGGAAGATCATTGCTAGTGCACATCTGGGACCTCCTGTATCTGGGGTCTAATACAAGGGTCTTGGGATCTAAAAGGATTATATATACCAGGGCTCACCAAGTCTCTCTTTTCACTAGCAGCCTGAAAAAAGTGACTGAGCTTAGTTTGACTCTGTGAAATATGGCACTTTGCCTCTGAGGCTGCCTCAGTATGTGCTATTTCTTCTGATATTGATCAAGCCTTTCGGGGTGCTCTGGGTCTCAGCTCCATAGCTGGACACTCTCGAGTACCTCCAATTAATCCTTCAAAGGCTCCTAGAGCAGTCAGCCTCAGAGATCAGCTATAGCACCGACACCTCCGCTGCACCGCTTTGGTTGCTAAATAGGACACCACTCTCCTCCAGTCGCTTGTCTATGACTCCGACTCCTCAGGGCGGGTAGTGAGCGTCGAGGCAAAAAGGGGGAGTACCAACTCCAATGACGTCCCACAAACGGCCCTGCCAACGGGCAACACCCTTTGGTGTCACCCTTCGACTGGCGCCCAAGGGCACCAGACCCTAGTAATACACCTGATTGGGAGGAAGGGCAGGGACTCCAGTGAGTGACAAGCAGGCCTCAGGGAAACAGACAGACAGAGCTCCTCCAATCCCCAGCTTCTCCACACTCCAACCCCCTCCACCAGATCGGATACAGTCATGAATAGGGCTCAAGGTGGAAGAGAGCTATCTTCTCTAAGTCAAGACTGGTGTATAGTGGACCAAACAGGGTCCCCAGAGCAGTTGCTCCCCCCAGAGAGGGATCTTATTTTTTTTAGAGGATGAGGGACTGCAGGAGTGCGTCAGAGGAAATACCTGTACAACGGCATCAGTGGGGCTGGAGGCTCTCACTCTAGACTCCATGGTACTTTGTAATGAGAAGTTGCCCACCTATGGAGGCATACCCAGTTCCCCACAGAGCCCCTTAATTGAGGAGGCTTTGCGAGGTAAAGAGCCCCCCGACTACAAGGGGCGTTCCTTAGTACCCCATTCTTCCCAATTGTTGAATTTTGCCCCGTCAATTGTTATGTCTCAGGATTTAGGTTGCCCAGGCTCTGAAGCCCCCTTGAAGGCACAGCCATGATTAACCACTCCCTTTACATCAGCCTCCATCCAAATTTGCTCATGGAACATTGCAGGCTGGGAGAGGCATAAGGAAGATCCCAGTTTCCTCTCCTATATTAAGCAGTTCCATATTATTTTGATCCAGGAGTCATGGGCTATGACTCCTTTGGAATTAGACAGCTACACAGTGTATGATTTACCTGCCATCAAGTATAATTCCAGAGGAAGAGCCTGTGGAGGATTAGGGTGTTTTGTAGCCTTGGGTCATAAATGTGGCAATCCTGTGGTTACCAAGGTACCTCAGGTTGCAGTAGGATTTACCATCAAGTTGGGTACTGTAACTTTGACGTTCTTAACAGTCTATATTCCTCCTGCAAATGCTGGTTCTTTTAGAGAATCACTCTGGAGTGAATTGGAGAGGATAATAGAAGAACTTATCTACCAATATCCAGAGGGGCTGCTTATCATCACGGGAGACTTCAATGCCAGGACGGGCCCAGACGCCTCAGCCATTATGCCATTTTGTGACATAAGCCCAGATGACCCGTATGATTTGCTCAAATCCAGACAGTCCAAGGACTTTAGTATTAATACTGCGGGAATAAGATTGTCCAAGCTGACTACCTCCTTTAATTTATATATCCTCAATGGGGATGGATTTAATGATCTAGATGGAGAATTTACATACTTGGGACCTACCGGATCAAGTGTGATAGACTATATCTTAGTGTCCTCTGCGGTTCTTCCATTTGTAATGGACTTTGCCATAGGAAGGAGTATAGTCTGGGATCATCTCCCACTGACTCTTTCACTTATTTTTACTGGCACATTTCAAACTCTTGCAAATCCCTTAGTAGCAGATATAGGAGATCTAGACATCCATCGAGCTCCAAGATGGGATGATACCCTGGGACAGATATTGGAATCACAGATAGTCTCCCTTTCTAGTAGACAATTGACTGAAACCATATTACAATCTTCTATTCCTGAGGAGACTATCAACAGTTACGAGCAACTCTCCTCAAATCTGACCCAGTGTATTCAGGCATCTGCAAAAGCTCCAGGGGCACCCAGTGATAAATAATCAGTCTTGGTTTGACAAGCATTGCCAAATAGCCCGGTGCAGATATATTGCAGTTTACTTGGATTATAGGAAGGCATCCCTGGCGAGGTTGCCTCAGGAATACTTCATTTTTAAGGCAGAATATAAAAAGATTATTAAAGATAAGAGAAAGAAGTATGCTGAGGGTAAGTGGGCAAATCTTTTGCAGGCCGCAGAGGAAGAAGATACTAGGAGGTTTTGGCAGCTGATAAATTGTGCAACTCGGATCCAGCGAAGGCCAGGGGTGCCCGTAATTATGCACAAATATGGGTTGAGCATTTTAGCTCACTATGTGGTGATCAAGACAGGGCATTTCAGGGCTTCTCGGTGGCTGACCTGAACAATTTCCCACTCTGGCCGCCAGTATTAGCCTCTGAGGTTGAGCAGTTGGTAATGTCCTTTAAGAACCATAAAGTCCCTGGTCCTGATTGTATCCATATTGAGTTGATTAAGACTCATGCGGACTGGTGGTATCCTTTGCAGCAATTAATAACTCTGGTAGAATTCCAGAGTTATGGTCCAAAGCAGTGGTTATCCCTATCTTTAAAAAGGGCTCAAAAGTCAACCCACTAAATTATTGACCCATAAGTTATCTGTAGTGGGGAAAATCTATGCGAAGCTATTGCTAGGCAGGCTCTTAGAATGGTTCCAACGGGAGAAAATATTAGCAGTGGAACAAGCTGGCTTTCAAAAGGGCCGATCTACTATTGAGCAGTGCCATGTTTTATATCATCTGGCATCCAAGTATAGGGCTAGGAATGGCTCATTTTACGTAGCTTTCCTGGACATAAAAGCGGCCTTCGACTCCTTGAACAGATCTGTGCTTTGGAGGTTGCTCCAGCAGACATCAGTTGACGGTAGGCTACTAAGTCTGATTCAATCCCTACACACCAACTCCTCACAGGTAGTTAGGATTGACAAATTGGGTCGTATAACAAAGCCCATACCCATCCACTCAGGAGTAAGACAAGGCTGTGTCCTTGCTCCGGCCTTGTTCAGTTTTTATATAAATGGTGTCATTACAATGATGACTGAAAAGAAATTCTTTCCCCCAAGACTTGCATCTAGGACAATAGGCTGCTTATGCTATGCAGACAATGTGGCGTTGATGTCTCAAACCCACATAGGGCTGGTAAGGCAACTGAAGGCCTTCGCAGCCTTCTGTGACACCCACAAACTCTCCATCAACTTTGACAAAACTAAGGTTTTGATTTTTTTCTAATAATAATAAGAAGTATTCTTGGATTGTTGAGGGCCAACAGATACAACAAGTGGACACATTTCGCTACCTAGGACTTTTATTTCATAGGTCTGGCACTTGGAGAGATCATATTATGAGAGCAAAGCTGACTGCCAAATCCTCTTCCCATGCTATTTATAGATTTTTCAGCGGCCAGAGTAAACAGGCGATAATCCCGGCTCTACAGGTACACACTACTAAAGTAGGGGGCCAGATTATGTATGGGGCAGAACTTTGGGCCCCATTTTACGCACAAAAGCTTAATGCTGTTCAAGCAAGCTTTATTTCTTCCCTTTTGGGGAGGCCGATAGGAGTTCCATTTGCAGCCTATAGATTAGAAACAGGGCAAAAAAGTTGGCAATTACGGGTCATGGAGCAAGCTCTGAAATTATGGTGCAGAATCCGTACTCAACAGTGTTCAGAGTTACTTAAAGAGGTTGGTAACGACTCCTTTACAAATTCATGGGCCCAAAAAATAGAAGCATTTTTAATTACCCAGGGACTGTCAAAGGAGTATTTAGCTCACAAACCGTTAGCCGCTGTTTGGAAAGAGGTCCGTACTAGAATGGAAGATATAGATATGCAGCTTGAGATGGGTAGTTTAAGGGCCTCCCTGCATATTTGTCTCTATCTTAGCTGGGCTCCCACACAGGGCTCTATACCTAAATATCTCGAAGCCCCCATATCTATGAGGGCCGAACGCCTTATTTTTAAGGCTCGAGTGAACGCCCTTCCCTCCTGTATTACTGATGGGAGAATTCAGAATATTCCTTATGCAGAGCGTCTATGCCCTTTTGACCACCAGACAGCGGAAACAGTGACTCATTTCTTTCTGTATTACTACCTCTATGATTCACTTAGGGAAAAGTTCCTTGTGCCTCTATTGGGAAAATACCCAGGAAGATCAGATGAGGCTCTCCTTCGCCTAATTCTCAATAGCTCCAGTCTGCAGGAAATAAAAAACCTTGCATCCTTTATTACCCAGGCCTTTTATTTCAGGGACAATTTCCTGAATTTCAAAGCTATGCCTGAGATAGTATTACTGTAATTTGCGTAGAGGGTTATTTATCTGTTACTAGCAATTCCAGAGTAAAAAGCAGGTGGAGTATAAGAGTGTTAAGAATATAACCTTATCTTTGGACATAGTTCCCTATTTAGAAATTCCAGACTGCAAAATAGAAGGGACGATCAATAGTTCTGTTATTAGCCAAGTTTTAAAGATATGATTTTATATATCGGTACCTATTATCTTTTATTCTTTTATATTAGTTTTTAAGTTATTGCCTGAAATTGTAATCTTATCTCCATGTGGGGATTTTGTTTTTTCTTTATGTATTATTTGATTCTATGGCCAAGTGCCTTGCAATAAAACTACTACTACTAATAGTTTACATGAATGTTAAAATCTGGGTTTATTTGGTCCCGGGTTAAATAAACCCTAGAAAATGAGGATGAAATAAACCCAGGTTCAATCTTAACCCAGATATTTTAAACTAGGATTAGGTGTTTACACAAACATTTGAACCCAGGTTGAAAGACAGTGGGCATTTTTACACACACCTTAAAGTTCCGGATTTTTCAATCTTCTAGGTTTACATGGTCCACAAGTAAGTTCTGGATGCATTTTTCTCACACCGCCCTGAGGCAGTTCCTGGATGCATTCTTCACACAGACACTGCCGTGAGGCAGCCTAAAGTAGCCGCAGCTGTAGATGTGACAGGCTGCCATGGAAACCAAATTACCACAGCTGCCTGGAGCAAAGCAGTTTACCAGGAGAACTTTTTACACCCACAAGTTCTGGGAGAAGTTCTACGCAGAAGCTCAAAGAGCCAGATGTTTAAGATCTGGGTGAGTGATTTAGACACACACAAAGTTCAGGATGTAACAGCAAACATGCAGGAGAAACGTGTGTGTAAAAACACCCCTCTTTTCAGATTTAGCATCCATGTAAAAACAGCCAGTTGCAGACTCTCTTTTATGTTGCATGCCAGGACGTGCAGCAACAGCTTAGACAGATCTGCTAGAGGAAACGGTTACACGCACAATTCTGTTTTATAACAAGCTTCCTCCAGACTGTTCTCTCCCGTTGGTCACCACAAGGTGGCGGGAATGGTGCAAGCTAGGAACAGGCTGCTACCTCAGGTGTTTAATTTTTACTCAGAAAACAGCAGACACCCCTTACTGCGGGCTTGTACCTATTTAATTTATGAGCCACTTTCTCTACCAGCATTTTCAAATTGGTCCCAGAAGAGTTTTAAATTAAGCTTGGAATCCGGGGGAATTCCTGAATTACAAAGAGGTTAGGTTGGGCGGGTGAGTGGGATCTCAGACAAGGCTCCTATAACATAGGAATGGCCCCCTATTCTCCTGGCTAGGCCCAGAGAGATGGGCCCCAGTGGCCACTTTGAAAAGGACTTTCCTGCCACTCAAGGTGGGGGAGGGGGATTTGCAGCAGGGGGGGGCAGGGGAGGAGAGCAGGGATGGCTCAGCCGAGCACAGGTGCCATGGCCGGGCGCCCCCAAAGTCGCAGCCTCCGGGGGCAGGGGTAGGGTTGTTTCCGGGGGTAGGATTGCCATACCGCTCCTTTAATCCAGGACACTTAGGGCTGCACATACCATGTATTTTTCATAAACGTTCTGGCCTAAAGGCGGTATGGCAACTCTACCTGGGGGTCATGTCATGTGCCCTCAAAGTCAAAGTCTCCAGGGGTAGGTTTAGGGTTGCCCCCCGGGGGTAAGATTGCCATACCTCTCCTTTAATCCAGGACACTTATGAAAAATACATGGTGCAGGGCTGCTTTGGTTCCAGTGCAGGGCTGCACGTACCATGTATTTTTCATAAGAGTTCTGGACTAAAGGGGAGGTATGGCAACCCTACCTGGGGGTCAAGGTGGGGGTGTGTTAGGTGGGCGTACCTGGCCCATCAGGGCTGGGGCATCCCAACTGTTTTCATACGTCTGGGACCTGTGTGACTGGGCAGGGTAGGAGGGGTTACTTAATCCCCCCTGCCAAGACTGGTCCACCATTCCCTCAGAGTGATCTGGGACACAGAGACAGCAGAATCCTCCCTCCCACTCTAGAAGCTAGTGAGGTTTCTCAGCTTGTGCAGGCTTGGTGGTTAGTCAGGTGTCATGAGATCTGTATTGGTCACAGCAGGGTCCCACTCCCAACCAGCAACCCTAATTAGTCTGCCCTGGGAGGCAGTAGGGCAAGAAAGGCATCCTGGGGGACAGGACGTTGAATCCGGTATGCCGATACCGGTAAATCCGGTACCCGGTATTCTCCCCAGTGTCCCACCCCTAATCAGGATTGCCCAGCTGGGGGCGCTGTGGTTTGGCATCTGGGGACAAAGGAGACAGCTCACTGGGCCTTCTAGCTGATGGGTTGGGCCTTTCCTTTTGCTTCCCGACACCCCTCTCGACCCCAACAGCTGGTTAGGGGGCAGTTGCTAAATAAAGGCGAAATGGCAGGCCTGAGCTTTGAAAGCCATATTTGGTGCCGAGGGCTGGCTATCTTGGGCAGGCTCGGCAAAGGCAGGTTCTGTTCTGGAGGTCAGACCTTGAGAAAGAACATGGCCCGGAAGAAGGGCACTAAGGGCGCTTTTATACGATCCCACTCACAAGCGGGATCGTAAAGTGCCGGCATATTCCCCCCCGCCTGCCGCTGTATGCCGTGTCTGATGATCAGAAGATCATCAGACACGGCGTTGAGTCTTTGTGCGCATGCGTGCCCTTCTGCGCATGCGCACTGGACTAAAGAACCCGGAAGTGCGGCATAAAGCCGGCACTTCGGGGATCCGCATCAGAGGGGGCAGGATCGCCTGCCCAGTCTGACACGGGGGAAGATCTGAGTTAGACTTTTAAACGAGCACCAAGAAATGCAGCTGATCAAAGGATCAGCTGCGTTTCTTGTCTCGTTTAAAAGCGCCCTGAGAGCGGGTTTGCTGGTGGAACTGAATGTGTGGAGATGCCCAATTACAACCTGTGATGACTGAAGCATGTAGAATAATTAATAAAGCTGTGGCCCATGTTTAATCCAAAGAACGTGTGTCGGTCTCTTCTGCCGACCTCCCATCTGCAACTAACACAAACTCCAAGGGTTGGGAGTGCTGAAGAGATTAATCAAAAATACTAATATTTATATAGTGCCCCCATGCCTTGCATGGCACTCAGAACGCCTCACAGAATATAAAACAATATAAAAGTATGAAACAAACAATTTTAAACAGTAATAAAATACTTTAAAACAGGAGGAAGGAAAAAGGGAGGACAGAGTACACTTGAGGGAATCACCAGTGGATCCTAAAAGCACCTAGAAAATAAATACGTTTTCAGGTGTTTTTTGAAGGTGAGGAGGGAGGAACTGAGACTGACATCCAGAGGGAGCAAGTTCCACACCGAGGGGCCCGCCCCAGCAAAGGCCTGAACACCCGCTGAGTTAAGACGCGATGGCAGAACCCCCAAACAGCGGGTGGTTCTTGAGCGCAGATACCCATCAGCGTGAGGCTCCAGAAATAGGTCTTGAATATAGCCAGGGTCTAAACTGTTCAGGGCCCTAAAACCCAGCAGCGCAATCTTACTCAGTCCATCACTCCACAGGCAGCCGGTGCGGAGAACGCAGGGCGGGCGTAATATGGTCACAGCTACCCAAACCAGTAAGCAGCTGTGCAGCTGTGTTCTGAACAAGCTGCAAGCGACAGATAAGCCCTGCCAGTAGCCTGTAGAAGAGGGAATTACAAAAATCAAGCCTCGCAGTCACCAGGGCATGGGTCAGCCTGGGATAAATAAGGGCGTAACTTACGCAAAGATGCGCTCAGGAAGAAGAGGATCCAGTTTATGGAACAGGACCATGCACCTGTCCCCTATTTTTGACCTTATCTGCTGCCTTGCCCTGAGCTCAGTCTTTAAATGCTTTAGGGTAGGAACTGGATCCAGGGGCCAGATCCAGGAACTGGAAGGGGGCAAGTGCCACCGGCTACATTTGACCCATGGGCCTGAGGTTTCCCACTCCAGTAACTGGTCACTGAAGATAAGTATTTGCAGGATCTACCCAGTAACTACTACCTTCCTGGCTGAACACAACACTCTTGCAGCTTACAGACTTGCCTTCATCAGTGCTTTTATTCTTTCCTTTGTATACAAATAGGGTTAGCATATATACACAGATTTAGAGGACACTTATGAGAAATACAGGTTGCAGGGCTGCATACCTATATAGGCTGGCAACCCTATATACAAACAATGCAGAGTGTGTACATGTGGCTTTTGAACAGTGCTTAATTTGTACAAGAGGAGGTACTGGGGCTCAAGCTCAGATGTGGAAGACCCACAGGGCTACTGAGAGGGTCTGGTCTGGCAAACCGAGCCTGCCAGTGACTGCCCCGCCCCAGGGCTAGACTAGGTTTGATAGGGAACTCGTATACCCTGCTGGGCAACCCTGGCTCTGGGAAAGGAATTACCCTGGAAGCAGCTGCTGCCAAGCCTAAATTCCACAGAAGAGGCATGAGGGCTTTGTATCCAGATTTAGGGTGAGTTTGCCCTCTCACCCAACTCCACAATTCTGGAGCTGGTCCCCAGCCTCCCTCTTCTCAAAGTTTTGGGGTTACCTTCCACTTCCCCAGCTCTTCCTTGGCCTGCTGCCAGCAGCCCCTCCTTTCTCCCCTTGGCAGTCCTTGTCTTTGGCAACTCTGCCTTCATATACACGGTTTACCACTGCCAATTAAGGCCATTAGGGGCTCAGCCCTCCAGCATTAAAGCCAATGGGAGCTGTACTGTTGATTTCCATGGATGACAGGTTGATTTCCCTAGGCAGGGACCGGTGTTCACTGTGTTTTCTCCGCTGGTGAAAGCGCAGTGAACACGGGTTCCTCCCTGACATGGGATGCTCATGTGCCTTGAATGGCAGCGTGCTGGCTGCATGAAAGGAGCTAATCCTGCAGTGACTTATCAACAGCAGCAGCCAGCCGCAGATTCCTAGTTGGGGAAGGGGGAATATGTCAGATGAGGAGTTCCAATAAGGGGAATCTCAGATGGGAATCCCTAGCTGAGTGGGCAGGGAAGGTGTCAGGATCAATATTTCACAATCACAGGCTGGCAGTCAAGAGATGAAGAGCACATTCCCACATACATTAAATCAGCGCTTTATTCTTTCCCCCACATATTAGAACGATGTGAGAAACTCCATGCGCTTTTTTTGCAGTTCTTACGTTTGTTTTTCAAGCACATTGAGGGGCAGCCAAAAGCTACCTTTACAAGCGCGCATTTGAACTGACCTGCATAAATCCTCTTGTCAGAATGTCAGTGTCATGTTGGTTACACAGCGCCTCGCTTCCCCCGGTTCTCGACCCAGCTTCTCTCCCCTCTCTGGGAGCTGGGGAAACAGGGCGCTGTGTAGTGAAAATGCTGCTTTTCCTAAATGCAGTCACTTTCAAAATGCGCTTAAATAAACCCATGCACTATTCACATTTGGTTTATTTAAGCACATTTTGAAATTGACTGCATTTAGGAAAAGCAGCATTTTAATGCATGTGGGAATGCGCTCTAACAGCTTTTGGGCAAGAGGGACAAGGACGGGATTCCTGTAGCATCAACTCTGCTCTCTTCCCCACTGGCCAGCTGCATTCCTGGTCTCCTGTCCCTTCAGTTCTTGTCCGATTGTCATAGCCCGTCTGGCCCCTCAAACTGCCTCAGGTAGAACTGCCTAGTAAGATGCTTGGTCATGGCTTTCAGGGCAAAGAAGGCAGCCGCGATCTCCGAGAGAAGAAACATCAGGTAAATTATGTGAACGGCTGTCTCCAGGGGTAGCCTGATGATGTGCTCGTCAGTGAGGATGAAGAGCAGGGTGGGGAGCTGAATCAGGAAAGAGAGCAGCAGAAAGCCAGCAAGTTCAGGAACCTGTAGAAGCAAAGGACTAAGATTGAAAAACCCAGTAGCAGTCGCTTCCCAGAGCAGTGGAACACAGCTGTGGGGGAGGGGGACCCCAAAGCTAGCAGCTTTGCCACGAACACCGCTTTTACATGAGGCGCTGAAAAGCGCCTCCTGAGCCCCACGTTGAGGGAGAAGCCACGCGGGGAGTGTTTACACGCTCCCCGCGCTGCTAGAAGCGACGTGCTCCCCGTTGCTGGCAGCAGCGGCGACTGGAGATGCGGTGTTTTGAAGAGGCGCGTTCTGAAAGCCGGCAACGGGGAGCACGTCACTTCCGGCAGCGCGGGGAGTACGTAAACACTCCCCGCGCGGCTTTTCTTTCAACGCGGGGCTCAGGAGGCGCTTTTTAGCGCCTCGTTTAAAAGCGGTGTAAGGTTTTGTTGGGTTTTTTCTCAGCCAAGCCTCAAAGTTAGGCAATGAGCTAGTTAAAATGTTAATTTATGCAAATCAAGGGAAACAGCAGTGGGGCATGGGGTATCCCACTTGGGGTTCGGGTTCCTACTGTATGGTCCATCAGCACCAGGGGTCCTACACAAGGAAAACAACTCTCTAGGCCTTCGGGGGCCAGCTCTTCAGCTCTCTTCCTCCTTGGACTGCAAAGTTTGTTCAGGAGAGTCAAAGGTCACTTGCCCATGTTACTGCGCCACCAAATCTCCCGGTGGGGGAGTCTTACAGCACGCTGGGCACATGGGCGCTTCATAAAAAGCTGCATCCAGTGCAGTTTTTTCTTTCGACTGTCAGGGAATCCCTGATGGGAGATTTTCCCGTCAGGAGATTCGGTGGCACGGCAACATGGGCAAGTGGCTTAAGTTCCTTCCCATGATGAGCCACTTTGCAAATTAGTACAGGCATCACAGACCAGATAAGAACTTTAAGCCGGGGTGCTCTCAATGGGGGAAGAAAGGGGAGGCTCCAGATCATGGATCCATCCTCTGTCCTTGAGTGCTTGCTTTCCTCTCCATTCCCTTCCCCCAAGCTCACTCTTTCACTGCTTGAGGGAAGGGACTAGATCCAGGGGCCAGATCCAGATTTGACTCACGCCTTCATCTTTGACTCACCCCTTTCTTTTAAACCCTACATTAAATCTGTTGCTAAATCCTGTCGCTTCTCCTTCCATAACATTGCTAAGATTCACCCTTTTCTCTCTGTCTCATCTGCCAAAACTCTTGTTCATGCTCTGGTCATCTCTCGCCTAGATTACTGTAACCTCCTTCTCACTGGGTTCCCCCGGTCTCACCTTTCTCCC